>JASAUF010000676.1:20565000-21067835 GCA_030180095.1 Magnolia changhungtana
TATTTTATTTTAGAACTATGAATGTAGTAATGTTGAACTTGATTTTCTTACTTCAAGTTAAATTAAATAATTATGTATTGTGTAATAACAAATTTTGTAATTAATGATCTTAGCATGTGTTTGGATTTTAAATATTGGGCTATGGTGGAAGAAAATGAATTGCATATGAAATTGTCATTCTTTATCTTTTATTTTTATTTTTATTTATTTCGGTCACGGGTTTGGAATTCGGGTCCTGGACACCCTATTCGGGTACCCGAATTTTGGGGCGTGACACATCGTCTCGGTTCCAACGGCGCATTTCGTGCGTCAAGGCGATACCCAGGCCAGGAGATGTGGGCCCACGTTCAGTTCGAGAAAAACATCGTGCATTTGCAAAACGTAAGAGAAACTTTTAAATCAATCCCGTCAATCAAGTACACATCACCTCACATGTCAAGTACATGTCCCATCCCCAAGCAACCCCTAAAGTCAACTCTCTCTCTCTCCACCCATCAAGTACACCCATCACTCACTCACGCATCACTCCATCACTCATCCCTCTCTCTCCTTACAACCCTCTCTCTCTCATTTCTCACTCCATCTCCCAAGTAACGATGGTGGAACGTCCAAGGGAGAGGAGAAAGCTAGTATGGCCCACCTTCCTACCACCCAATCCCACCATCCAAAGTCCATCTCAACCATTGAAATTCACCTCTTGGAGCGCTAGATCGCATCAGTGGAAGGAGTCCAAGATCTAACCATAGGTGTTCATAAGTATTTGGTTTTGATGATTTGAGGGCCCACTTATGGTGGGACCCATCTTGATGTATGCATTAAATAAAGAGGGGCCCATAATGGTGGGGTCCCTCCCCTTCTCACGTTTATCTCTCTCTCTCCCTCTTGATGTGTGGCCCACCAATGATGCATGCGTTTCATCCATGTTGTGGGGCCAACCGTGATGTTTATGCCTTGCGTCCACATTGTCCAAAGATCTGGACGGTGGAAACTCATCTAGATGTATGTGTTGTATTTGTACACTGTCCAGATTGTGTTAGGCGGTGCTGGACAACATGGATGGTGCTGTGCAGGGCCCACCACGATGTACTAATTTATCCGGTCTTTCATTGTTGTTGGGGAGCCCACCAGCTGATGTATGTATTTTATTCATCCGTCCATCTGGATGGGTGGTGTAGGGCCACCGTGACATATGTGTTTCATCTAAACCGTCTATCCTTTTGTTGGTGGGCCAGCTGCCAGTAGTTGCTGCTACAGTTGCCGATAGTAAGTTCTGACGGTCTGATCATGTGGGACCCACCTTGGCCGTGAAGCAGATTGGCTGGCATACTGCACACCAGCTATGTAGTTGTTGTAGGTGGGGTAAATCCACACCGTCCGTCTATCTGGTGGGACCCACCTCTAGATTCTGGTGTAGTCCAGACCGTCCATCTGGACGGTGGACCAGCCCACCCAGTGACGTCATCAAGTTTCATGGATCCCACATGAGGCATATGTTGTATCCTAACCGTCCATCTCTCTCTGGGCGTGGGCCACCTCACCAGCTATAAAGTTGTGTATTGATGTCAGCAATCATGTGGGATTGATATCCACAACATCCATCTGTTTTGCCTATGTGAGCCCCACACGTGTGGGGGTGGGACCCACCTTGCTAAATGTATCCACATCGTCCACCCATTTGAACTTTGGATCAGCCTCATTTCTTTGCCCATGCCCTAACATGGGTGGACCAAAGCGATGGACGGTGTGGATTTGTCACACCATTCCTATGGGCCCACCCTTTAAAAAAAAAAGACAAAAAAAAAAAAAAGAAAGAAAGGTAACATGTTGGTGCACGTCAACTGAGAAATTCAACCTACCTTTTCACCAATCTCTCTCTCCTCCTTTTTCTCCTCCATTCGCCGCAAGATGTCAACGACAAACTCCTTTTACAAGATGGATTCCAGAATATGAACTTTGAAAAATATCATTGACACCAGTGTAAGAGATCTAAAAAGAAAGAAAGAAAGGAAGTGAGAGAAGAAATTGATTCGAGAAAGGGAGAGAGAATCATTAGTGAGTTAGTGACTCGTTGCTTCAAGTTGCCTGTCCACACCCCTTTGCTGATTTACCGCTAGAAGGAAGAATTAGAGGAGAAAGATCTGAAAAAGAGAGGAAAACATAAAAGAAGAAGAAGGAAGAAGTTGAGTACTGAGTTGACTCAGTGAGTCAACCCGACGACCCGCTAATTCCACCATTTGAGCATATTTTCAGGATTGATTTGAGCCGCATTTTCTGTCCATCAGAAACTTTATCAATCATGCCAAAAACCATCGTAGAGTCATATCTAGTTGTGTTGTGATTAAGTGTTGACTGTTCCAAGCATAGCTATAGAGTCCGATCTACATCAAATTATCATCCTCCTATTACATTTTTTATTCACAACAAGTAGGTAATCTTCCCGATTAAAAAGACTACATCAGTATACATTTTGATTTCATTGATTATTTATTTTCGTATTGCTGATTTAAGTTATTTGATTTTACTTTTACGTGATGTAGAATTCATTTATTTGATTTTTTATATGTGAAATAAATTCATTTGATTATTGTTAAATTCTTTTAAATATATTTAAATGATGGGTGCTCTGTCCTGAAAGAATTATCATGTTATTTTGTTGTTATGAGTGCTCTGCCGTGAAAGAATTATCATGTTATTTTGTTGTTATGAGTGCTCTGCCGTGAAAGAATTATCATGTTATTTTTTTTAGCAATTGTAGACATTCGACCTCTGACCCGTGTTTCAGGATATGTTGTATCTAAATATTTGATCCATGGCCCGTGTCCCAGGATGAAAGTCATATTTTCATTTATTTAAGATTAAGTGAATGTACACGTGGGTGCTCTGCCCGGACACCCTAAAATGTTAGATGCACGGTGCCCTGCCCTAGGAGGTCCAAAACGGTCACGGTGTCTACCTTGGGTTAATCCCTAAAATGGATGCACGGGTGCTCTGCCCTGGCAAAGCCCAAAAATGAATCAGAAGTTATTTTATTTTATTTGACTTCATTAGCAGAATTTTAGTGGTTATTATATATTGGAATATTAACGTTCTCTTATATTTGGTTGTGAATGCGTAAATATAGATTTGATGTACACATTCGTGGGGCCACGATCCCCAATAGGTATGGGACTATTCATGATTTGGAGTCTATCATCTTGGAATCACTTCACACGTTAGGTATGGGACTAACGTGAGTTATGGCCCTTGGTGCGAGGCCCCTACCGGCTTGCGATACTACGCACTATAAATCGACCTTTCATTATGTATTCATTGTTACATGCTAATGTAAAAGTTTTAATTTTGGAAATGATGTGACCCTACGAGCCGTCGTTCTCACACTTGTATAGATTTTTACAGGGTTTATGTATGAAGAACCAATTGAGCAAGATCGAAGACCTTTCTTTTTGCTTATTTAAATATTAATTAAAATTCAATGCATTTTGTTATTATTTATTTTTGAATATTAATGTAAGTAAATTTTTAAGGATTGATTAGTGGACATTATTTAATGACAATAATTTTTTATTCTTTTAGTTGCTTTGATTGCCTTGAAAATACATGATTATAATGTGGGTTACATTGTATATTTTGTTTAAGTACAACTCACAGTCCTGGAATTCAAGTTTGGGCCTAGCCAACTCGGGTACCGAATTTCGGAGTGTGACACGATTCTTATGTTTGGTGGATGTATAGCATTTAAAGGAATCCTGCAAATGTTAAGTGGATCGAGTCATGCAAATGTTAAGTGGATCGAGTCTTGCAAACGTTAAATGGATGACCCATTTTGGGTTGGTCATCCCGGACTTATACGGTTGACCAAGGTTAAACTCAGACGACTGGCAATAGTTGGAATTACACATGATGCTTTGCACTTAGGCCCCGTTTGTTAAATTTGAAGTCTAAAGCCTGAATCTGAAATCTGAAGTTGAATCTGAAATCTGAAGCCTGAATCTGAAATATAAAGTCAAAAAACCTGTTTGATAATTATGGCTGAAGTCTGAAAATTAAGTACTAAATTTGAAACAATCTGTTTGTTAACAAACATCTGAAATGTCTGAAATATGTTAATTTGACACATTTACCCCTATCTCCTATTTGAAAATGTTTTACACCCGATACAGATTTCCCACCAACTTTGATCTCCTTTAAATCAATTGTACAACTTAGAGCTCAATGAGCATCAGCGTTATATAGCTACTGTTTCCTCTCGTGTGGCTCACTCGAATCTTGGATCCACCTCATTTTTTGTCGCTTGTACTAAAATTAACTTGCAAAACAAATGAACGGAGTATATTTCCTAAAAACATGGTGGTGGGCCTCACCCAACATCCTTGTGCAGGAACTTCCTGCGAACGGCTTTCGCAGAAAATCCGCGTCCATCCAATCTGCGCCCAGTGTACCACACGGAAAACCGATTGGCTAGTCCCACTGCCACCTGCCAATGGCTGATGGTCAGTGCTCTATGGGCCCCACCATGATGTATGTGTTTCATCCATGCTAATGCCTGATGGTCAGTGCTCTATGGGCCCCACTATGATGTATGTATTTCATCCATGCTGTTTATATATTTTTTCAGATCGTTTTATAGTATGAGACAAAAAATGAGGTAAATCCCAATCTCAAGTAGACCACATTACAGGAAACGGTGTTGAATGAGCTTTGCCCATTGAAAACCTTTTGGGGGCCATAAAAGTTTTGGATCAATCTGATTTTTGTTTTTTTTTTTTGTTTTTACTTCATCTTTGGAATGTATGACCTAATCAACATATTGGATGTCAAAAAAACAGTACAGTGGGCCCAAGGAGGACCTTAATGGTGGATATCCAATCATTATTGTTTTCGTGTGGTGTGGTGCACCTCAAATTTATATCCCTCTTATTTTTGAGATAAAGACATAAAATGAGATAGGTAAAAATATATGAATGGAATGGATGAAACATATGCATCATGGGGGCCACATAGCACCGACCACCTAAGCATATTGGAAACACATACATATTGGGAATATTTCAACTGTGGACATTTAGTTATCATGTTTTCGGCCTACCTGAGCATTGGTTATTGTTCATCTTTGGCCTCATGTCCTAAAATGAATTCACAAAACGGATGGACGGTGAGGATTTCTCACAAACATCCCAGTGGCCCCACCTGCGTTCTCAGCTAAGGAACTTCCCGCGAAAGTCTTTCGCAGGAGATCCGTCCAAGACGGAAACGGATTGGCTACTCCCCCAGCCACAGTGGTGGGTGCTCTATTAGCCCCTCCATGATGTATGTGTTTCATCAATTCCGTTCATCCACTTTTACAGATCATTCTAGTGCTTCAGCCCAAAAATTAGAAGGATATAAATCTCAGGTAGACCACACAATAGGAAAACAATAATGATTGGATATGCATTATTAAAATCCTCCTAAGGTCCACTGTACTGTTTATTTGACATCCAATCTTTTTATTAGGTCATACAGGCCCAGATGAAGGGAAAAAACAAAGATCAGCTTGATCCAAAACTTTTATGGCCCCCAAAAGGTTTTTAATGGTCGACGCTCATTCAACACTGTTTCCTGTAATGTGGCCCAATTGAGATTTTTATATACCTAATTTTTTGTCCCAGGCCATGAAATGATCTGAAAATATAGATGGATGGCATGAATGAAACACATACATCATGTAGGGCCCACAGAGCACCGACCACCAGCCACTGGCCGGTGGCAGTGGGACGCGGATTTACTGCAGAAGCCTTTCGCAGGAAGTTCCTACGCTTGAAACTTAGGTGGGGTCCACCGTAATTTTTTTTTCAGAAATCCACTCCGTTCATACGTTTTGGGAGCTCATTTTAGGAGTTGAAATCAAAATCGAGCACAATACAAGACTCAAGTGGGCCGTACTAAAGGAAAAGGTGGTTAGGAAATTTCGACCGTTGAAACCTCCCTAGGTTCGAAAGTGATGTTTAAATGCCATCCATACAGTTAATAACGTCATTTTTACTGTGATGAACTGAAAACACAAATAATACCATGATTCAAAATTATTTAGGCCCCACGAATATTTCAACTGTAGACGTTCAATTATCACATTTTTGGCCCCCTTGAGTATTGGAGATGGTTCATTTTTGGTTTCGTATCCTAAAATGAACTTAAAAAACGGATGGACGGAGAGGATTTCTCATAAATACAACAGTGGGCCCCACCTGGGTTCCCAACACAGGAACGCCTTTGGCAGGAAATTCACGTCCGTGGAAGTGGGAGTAGCCAATCCGCTCCGTAGGCGGCGTCTTTAACGAGGACGCGGATTGCGTGCTATCCCCACCTGTCCCTGGCTCCGAACGGCCAGTTCTGTAGGCGGGCCCACCGTGATGTATATACATCCAAACTGTCGATCCCCTTTCTCAGATTATTTGAAGGCATGAACACAAAAATGAGGTAGATCCAAAGCTTAAGTGGACCACACCAAATAATAATCTTGGTTGCATTAAAATGCACTAGTTGCATTAAATGCAGGAGTCATTTGTGATGTGGTCCATTTGATCGTTGGATCTGCCTCATTTTTGTTTTGATGCCTTAAAATAATATAAGAAAAGGGATAGAGCGTTGGGATGTACAGATACATCATGGTGGGCCCGCCCACAAAACTGCCCGTTCGGACCAAGGGACGGGCGGGGGTAGTACGCAATTCGAACGGTTCAAAGAGATCGAAGTTATATGGACCAATCCAACTTATTCATTAGGTCATGTAGACGTGGATGAAGTGAAAACACAAATTTCAGCTTGATCTGAAACTTCTCCAGCTCTCAAGAAGTTTTTAACGGTGGACGTTCAAGCCCCACCTTATGGTCCAATTAAACATTGGACCTGCTTCTTTTATTGGATCACACCTTAAATTACCTGAAAACGTTGATGGACGGTGTGGATCAAACATATAAATCACGGTGGGGCATAAAGAAATTTCACATGTTAAAAGGTTAATTTTATATTGTGCGGAAAATTTTCGTATAACTTGAAAAGGGATACTTTTGGAAGCAAAAAAATTTTGTTTAATAAAAAATCACGGAGCGTATTCCGCGTTCACCATTAAGCCAGACTCCTATCACGGAAATAATTCAGTGAAAAACCACTTAGCGCTTTCCGTCTTCTGCGTTAATAACGCATTAACAAACACCACTAAACACGAAAAATTTTCCCCATTCCGTGTTAAGTGCAAAAATTAAGCGTTAACAAACACAGCCTTAATGTCGATTTTGTCTGGGGTCCCCCATTGTCTATCAGATCAGTCTAATGCATGGCCCGATCATTCTTATGTTTGGTTGATGTATATCATTTAAAGGAATATAGGATATCCTATTAATGAGGTTCATTCATAATCGTTAGACCGTTACAATCCGACAAAACTCGAGGGTCAGGATGGTGGTATGGGACATCGTGTCGAGTTGTCAGCTTATGCTAGAGTGACGTGCCAACCACATAGGTAAAATATTGGGTGGCGAGCCCACTGCGTTAGTAAAAAATTGGGTGATGTCATGTGGATCGTTAGTTAAAATATTACCGAAATGCCATTAGGCAGTCAAAACGAACTCACACGCTTGAAAGATTTGATGCGATTGCCTTCTGACAGGGGACGCAATCTATCTTTTCTGGGTCTGACTCGTGTACGTGGCACGTGCAGAAGCGCGTGTTATAAATTGCTGCAAGTTGTGTAGAGCTACTTTACCACCGTTTAAAAAAGTAGTGATGACATTTCAACCGTACATATGAGCCCACGACAATCCTAACCATCCAAATGGGTAACCAACTGTAGATGGATCATGACCCAAAAACTATATAGAAATTATATTAATATTTTGATCTTTCCTTTGAATTACATTTAACCATCCAATTGATGGCCACCAAAAATGGATGGTTATGACCGTTGGATGAGTATAATTTCAAAGATATTCTCGATTGATGATTGGACCACATTTTCGATGGTTTTCGTAACTGTATATTAGCACTGGATATCAGGAGATGCGCCACCACCATTTTAAAAATAGTGTAGAACTAACAGAAGAATCTATCCCCGTCAGGCATGCATGTACGCTGGTACAAAGAAAATCATGTAATTGCAGAAGAAGTTTGCAATTTGAGATGAGTAATGAATCTAAGCCGTCCATCTTCAAGGGCCTATCAAAAAGTCCATATGCAATGAAATCAAGCATGATTGGCTTGTTGTATTGTCCCCATATTGTGAAATAAACCAACGGATGAGAGCAATTTTATCAGAATTCTTCATACAATGGGTGTTCATCCCTTCATTTCTGGGCCACAACATGCTTAAAGTGCGGGCCACTGGATGTAAGCTTCAGATCAGGCATAAATATTGGTTGAGGGCACACATGGAAAACCCTATACGCAAGTGTACTCACAGAACATGTAGAAACTGCACAGCTAATGGTCCCTACTTTGGATGGCAGATAGTTCAAGACGTACGTC
Source organism: Magnolia changhungtana (assembly GCA_030180095.1). NCBI lineage: Eukaryota > Viridiplantae > Streptophyta > Magnoliopsida > Magnoliales > Magnoliaceae > Magnolia > Magnolia changhungtana. The sequence goes on from JASAUF010000676.1 coordinate 20,573,500, forward strand.
GTTCAAATGATCTTAGCCATCCAAACAATTCCCTTGGAAGAAGGACTGTAAGTAAAAACTTTTAACTGTCAACATTAAATGCTACAATGGGAAGAAAATAGATGGCCCCAATCATCTGCTTAGTGTGATTTTGAAGAAGGAGGTCATCCATGATAGGCCCACTTAGAGAGACAGTCGCGATTGACGAACAACCCTGCCACGTGTACGACATATGCAATGGCCATATTCCCATTCCTTCTGCTCTACCATATCATCTTTAGAGTTTTGTAGTACGGTACTACACTGACGGATGGACGACTACATACGGACAAGGATAGTGATCCTTTCGGGGCTGGCCCCTCTGGGGGCAAAACACGTGTCAGAGATCCAAGCCATTCAGCAGGTAGTACACACAGTGAACATGCCACATGTCAAAATGAGATTTCAAAATGGTTTGATAAACTGTCCAACCATTTTGAAATTATAAAATAATGGTATGATCTCAAAAATGAAGATCACTCAAATATTAGGTGGAACACACTGGATGAAAAAGCTGTGATTGAATCCCACCATTAAAATTTTAATGGATTCCACAGGAATGTTTATTTGCCATCAAACCTATTAATAAAGTCACAAACACCTAGATGAAAAGACCACACAAATATCATCTTGATCCAAAGCTTTCGTGGCTGGTAATCAATTTTTAATGGTCAATCACCGTTGTTTCATATGCTATGGTTGTAACACTTGGGTTTTTGACAACTTAGGAATAAGATGTCATTGGGTGTTATCTTTTATTTCTCGATTTGTTTGTGTATGTATTCATACGTGTTTGGAACCAAAATGGGGTGATTTTGGGTCCACCGAAACCACTTGACCGAGTGAAAGTTGTGAATTTTGGAGAACCTTAGGGGTCGTTTGGCACCGGAGATTGGAGGGGATTGGAGGGAATTTGAGGGGGTTTAAAATACAGCGGGTTTGCAATCCACTATGAGAGCTTGGATTACACCTAAAATCATTTCAATAGTTGCAGGTGTAACATGTGTCACTATACACTACTATTCTATCGGGCACATGGCCTACTAATGATGATCAGCACCGTCTAAACAATGTTCATGTAAATCAATGGTTAACGATCATTGGTTAGTCACTCGGACATGATCTTTTGCTTGTGGCCCATCCGAGACTTGGAATTTCATCATTTTCGAGCAAAGCATATATTTCAGCGGGCTTATCACAACCATTATGTCAAAAATTATATATCTCACTAATTAGAGATATTAAAGTTGATTTAGTAATTAAATTCAAACCCATGTAGATATACTATGCATAGGTACTTTTGGATTAAAGTTGATTCACACTCCAGGGTGCCAAACATGCTGGGAGGATTTCAAATCCTGGGGGTTTCCAATCCTAAGGGTTCCGAATCCGGGGGGTTCCAAATCCACTGTAACACCCCAATTTTTTGCTGTTTTGAATTTGTCAAAAATCCTTTAATTTTTTTTTTTAATAACTAACCACATCATCACTTACGGACCATTGATGCTCGAGGTGAGCTTATACGTGACTGATACCGATAAAGAACCGTACAAATAAGTTTGATCAGCCGTAGAAAACTAATGAACCCAACCGATCACTTAAACATCAAGTTTATCCCCATGATTTGTTCACATAGGGCCCAAAATCTAACCGACCTACCACTAATTAATCAAGACAATCATAACTAAATTTAAAGATCTACCCGAAGCTGAGTAAGCTATGGCCCAAATCTTGACTAATGGACTAAATCAACCCAGTTACTCTTTTAGCCTAAAACCGATGGTTTAGAGTGAACATGACCGAATCACCATTTTTGCTAATTTCGAATAGGCCATACTGTGAACTTAGTTAATACATACCTCAACAACGTGCCCAAGAAATCTCCCTACCCAATTTATTCCAGAAGTGCCCCGATTACCCGAACAAGGTCTAGACCGTTTGTTAGTGGGCCGCTAGTTCCGAAATTATAGAGTAATGTCCATCTCACTGGGCTTGTGGTCCGTTACCGACGACAGACTCAAAATTATATTAATGTTTTGATCTTTCCTTTGAATTACATTTAACCATCAAATTGATGGCCACTAAAAATGGATGGTTATGACCGTTGGATGAGTATAATTTCAGAGATATTCTCGATTGATGATTGGACCACATTTTCGATGGTTTTCATAGTCGTATATTAGCACCAGATATCAGGAGATGCACCACCACCATTTTAAAAATAGTTTAGAACTAATAGAAGAGTCTATCCCTGTCAGGCATGCATGCACGTTGGTACAAGGCAAATCATGTACTCGCAGAAGAAGTTTACAATTTGAGATGAGTAATGAATTCAAGCCATCCATCTTCAAGGGCCTATCATAAAGTCCATATGCAATGAAATCGAGCATGATTGGCTTGTTGTATTGTCCCCAGATTGTGAAATAAACCAACAAATAAGAGCAATTTTGTCAGAATTCTTCATACAATGCGTGTCCATCCCTTCATTTCTGGGCCACAACATGCTTAAAGTGCGGGCCACTGGATGTAAGCTTCAGATCAGACACAGATATTGGCTGAGGACACACGTGAAAAACCCTGTACGCGAGTGTACTCACATAACATGTAGAAACTGTACATCTAATGGTCCCTACTTTGGATGGCAGATAGTTCAAGACGTACGTCGATCAGATGATCTTAGCCATCCGAACAGTTTCCTTGGAAGAAAGACTGTAAGGAAAAACTTTTAACGATTAACATTAAATGCTACACTGGGAAGAAAATAGATGGCTCCAATCATTTTCTTAGTGTGATTTTGAAGAAGGAGGTCATCAATGATAGGCCTACTTAGAGAGACAGCTGCGATTGACGAACAACCATGCCACGTGTACGGCATAGATTTGTAACGGCCATATTTTCATTCCTTCTGCTCTACCATATCATCTCTGGAGTTTTGTAGTGTGGTACTACACTAACGGATGGACAATTACATACGGATAAGGATAGTGATCCTTTCGAGGTTGGCCCCTTTGGGGGCAAAACACGTGTCAGAGATCCAAGCCATTCAGCAGGTAGTACACACGGCGAACATGCCACATATCAAAATGAGATTTCAAAATGGTTTGATAAATTGTCCAACCATTCTGAAATTATAAAATAATGGTATGATCTCAAAAATGAAGATCACTCAAATATTAGGTGGAACACACTGGATGAAAAAGTTGTGATTGAATCCCACCATTAAAATTTTAATGGATTCCACAAGAATGTTTATTTGTCATCCAACCTAGTTGATAAAGTCACAAATACCTATATGAAAATACCACACAAATATCATCTTGATCCAAAGCTTTTGTGGCCCATAATTAATTTTTAATGGTCAATCATCAATGTTTCCTATCCTATGGTTGTAACACACTGAGTTTGTGACAACTTAGTAATTAGATATCCTTGCGTGTTACCTTTTATTTCTCAATTTGTTCGTATGTGTATTCATACCTATTTGGGACCAAAATGAGTGATTTTGGGTCCACCAAAACCACCCAACCAAGTGAAAGTTATGAATTTTGGGGAACCTTAGGATTGAACTCCTGAATTTACTAACTTTAAACATAGCGACGTACTTGTTAGGGCTACTTTGGTTGACGTAATCAAGTTTGTAGAAACTTCGATTCGTCCAAATCCATGCTAGGACCACCTAAGTGGTTGGATCGAAGCAAAGGAAAAAAGAAAATTCGAAGTTTGGAATTCCAAATAGCTTAAACAGAAAGGGTTTTAGATGACAAAGAGTCAGGATCGACCCCAAAATAGTCTGGTCTACCCCGAGTGCCAAATGAGTTGTCCAAGTTTTGGACAGGGGGACCTGGTCGACCTCAACTTGACCCAGTCAACCCCGGCCAATTGGACAAGAGGACCCAGTCAACCCGTCAAGACCTAATCGACTTTAGGCCAGTGGACAGGAAGACCCAGTCGACCATGTCAGGACCCCATCGACTTTGGTACTTCTGGTAACCGATACTTCTGGAATTTTAAGAATTATTCTGAAACTCAAAATGGATTAAAATTTTGTGGGGCTAAAGTCGAGTTGATGATGAATTATTCAAAAAAAAATTAATGATAGATAATGATTTTGTGTAAACCATTCTTTTAGGTTTCATTTTATCAACTCTTAATAGTGATAAATAATGATTTTGGTTGTTTATAATATACATATACTGTTTATGCTTGAATTGCTTTATTATTGTAAACTCTAATGTTATGGGTTGTTGGTAGTCAATATGTGTCCAATTAAATGAGCAATATGAAATTCCTACTGTTATGATTTTGTATGTTATTCCATAAGTGTTATTGATATATATGATTTTGTGTTGATATTCATTAATTGGCGCCGATTCGTACATATGTTTAATTGATATACCATGTTGCGGTATTAAGTCGTTGTGTGATTTGTTTATGCATTTAATAATTTGATTTGTAGTGATATGGATCAAGCCCTGCAAATGTTAAGTGAATGACCCATTTTGGGTTGGTCATCCCGGACTTATACGGGTGACCAGGTTGAACTTAGACGACTGACAGTAGTTGGAGCTACACGGGATGCTTCACACCCAATGTCAGTTTTATCCGGGGTACCTCGTTGTCTATCAGATCAGTCCAATGCATGGCCCGATCATTCTTATGTTTGATGGATGTATAACATTCAAAAGAATCCAAAATATCATGTTACTAGCGAATGAGGTTCATTTATAACAGTTAGAGGTTTATGATACGACAAGACCCAAGGGTCGAGAATGGTGGTACGGGACACCATGTCCGAGCTATCGGCCTATGCTGGAGTGACGTGCCTACCACATAAGTAAAACATTGGGTGACAAGCCCACCACATTGGTAAAATATTAGGTGACGAGCCTCCCGTAGTGACCAACGAGCATCGATGAATGTCACGATCCTATCATGTTATTAATGGTTTGGGTGGCATGCCTTCTTCACATTTAGGGCTTGGGTGACGAACTTCGCCTTGAGTTGTGAATGTCCTTAAGCAACGAGCCCTACTATCAATTTGATTAAGTTATATATGTAGACTATTGGGTGATAAACACAAATTTAGATCAATGGACACTAATAAGGAGCCGCATAGTGCCATAACAAGCCATATGATTCATGTAATGACTTACAATACGATTGAGTAAGATACTCACTCCCACCTAGGACAGGCTTTTAAAACACCAATCAGACAATACTATTGATGCGGGTACCACCGAGACCGACACATTAGATGAGACATGGTGAACCTTGTTGATGGCGCTCCATACTTCTAATTGTCGAATACGTTTTGGACGGAATGTCTTACTTCTCACCTTCTTATACATTTTGAGGATTTGTATTTTGGAGTCCCCAGCGCGGTGGACTCCATTAGTTGTTTTGTAAAATATTGATTATGGCTTGTGTAGTCCACATTTGGGCAGACACCACTTTTGAATTTGTACAGTTTGAATATTAGTCATCTATTTCTGGGTGTAGTTATCTCTGTTTAACTTTTGATGCCGCTGATTTAAAGCTACTTTGATTGTTGATCATGTGAGAACGTTAACCGGACTGCAGGGCGCGTGGCAACTCACACAGGTGCATTTTTGCTAAGTTCATACTTAGGAACTTGGGATCAAAGTGTCCATACTCGGTTGTCAATTTTCAGGGCGTGACAACTTGAGCTGGGTTGGCTACTGACTTATGAGGTCATGCTTGACATGTCCATTTAGGCTTGTCATGGGCTCAGGTCAAGCTTGAGCTTAAGTCAAGTCATAGAATGTAGGTTAGACTTGGACTAACTTGGCTCTGCTCTTATTAAGCCTAATGATAATCCTACCAAACAGTCACTAAAGTGTTGTGTGGTTGTTCATTAGAGGTTGAATAGACATGTTAAGCATGACCCAAGTGGCTTATAAATATCATGCATTATGCAATTTCTTTTAGAATTTCAATTTTTATTAAACAATTATGAATCAACATGTTTTTTCGTTCATGGGTCCACTCATCCTCATAGTCTAGAGGTTGGGTTGTTGTATATAAGGGGCAGATTTGCTTGTAGATATTTCCAATATTTGATCTTGCAAGTTAAATGGCATCACACAGATGGTGAAGAGGTTGGACTTATTATATCCTAAGAATATATTTGATTTAAAACTATTTGCATATTAATTTAATTATTGGTAGGTTGCAAATGTATCATCTTAGGGCATGTTTGAAATGCGAGATTAAATGGTATTAAATTGTATTAGGTGGAATTAATACCATTATTATACAATGATTATATGTTTGGAATGACCATAGTATTTTGACCGTCTAATCCCATGTTTGGTATCAGATTCTTTCTTTAGAAAAAATATGGTATTAAGGAAAACCTATGCTTGGTGGACCATGGAATTGTAAGCAATGGGTCAATTCACAACCAAAGTCGATCACCTATATGCATATGCAACTCAATTGTCACATGTAAATGGTGCATATGGATGAACAACATAGATAAAACATATACATCACCAGGGGGCGCAAAAATGTAATGGATTTTGAAATCCACCAGAAATACTGTCATATCTCTTATTGGGATGTGATGATATGATACCTAGATTAATCCAATTCTTCCTTCCGTTTCCAAACATTGGATGAAATTTACATTATACCAAATGCAATTCCATACCATCTAATCCCATGTTACAAACAAACCCCAAAGATAGTGGTACACTTCTCAAGCCTATTTTTAAGAAATTTACTTTTTTATCCCATGTTACAAACAAACCCCAAAGATAGTGGTATTAACACTTCTCAAGCCTATTTTTAAGAAATTTACTTTTTTATCCCATGTTACAAACAAACCCCAAAGATAGTGGTATTAACACTTCTCAAGCCTATTTTTAAGAAATTTGCTTTTTTAACACCTCGTACTCTTCATCACCCACGATTATACTTACATAGAAAACAACACTTACCAAATAAGTAATTCAAAAACTAAAACTAATCTTCTTAAAATATACATTGTCGAAGAACAAATGTCTAAAAAGACCTTTCTAATTTCATGTAAATAACTAATACCTTTCTTTCCCTGCATAAATAAATAAAAAGTACCTAAAAATAAAACATAGTTTCAATATTCCATTTTAGAAAACCAAGTAAAAAAGGTGAAAATACTTAATTAATCAAGTTAACAAATAACTATATATACACACACACACATCACTTGTTGGATAAGTGGCATTTTGATTATTTGATCTGCTAATCATGTTCCTTATCTAATTCATGTTCACCGGTCATTGAAGCAATACCTGGGGTTGTAGTCATCACAGTAGATGATGATGCAACAAGAGACATGGGATCGAAGAGGATTTTAGCAGACCCATTTCCATTATTGATGTTGTAGAGTCTCCGGAAAGATTCTCCAATCTCGGAATTCCACATTGCAAGTAAGTGGTCGTCTTCAGATTTGATTGTGGTTGGGCTAAGGGAAAGAAATGGTTGGTCGTGATTGGTGGGGTTTTGATGCAAATTAGATGGTGGAATGTTGTTGGTGGGGTCCATGTGATTCATGCTTTGCTTCTTTAGATGAGTGGTTAAATAGTTTTTTATTTGATTATAGGTCCTACCTGGGAGGTGGGACACAATCTCACCCCACCTGAAAAATAAATCCAATGGTTGAAATGAGTTAGGTTCAGTGGTCCAAATCAGAAAATAATGCAATTTAATTAGAAAATCATTTGGTTGGTCCAATTAGGATGTTTTTGTGAAATACCCATATGCCAGGGCTCTAGTTTGAACCATTTACATTCATTTATATATATATGGGAAAAGGTACTTTGATATATATGATGAAGATCCACACCATCCACCAGATATCCCATGGACGGCCCAAAATCGTTCGTTATGGTCATGAAAACATAAGTATACAAGCAAAAACATGTAAAAGCACTTGGTGGGCCCCAACTGAGATGTGGATACCACCTGAAAAGTGGTTTAAAATTACTTTCAAGTGGGACACACATGATGAACGATTTTGATCATGAAGAAACCTATCGAAAGGCCCCCACAACTGGTTTTGAATGTTTTAATGGTGCACGGCCCCTCTCCACTTCTATACGTGGTGTGGCCCACAAAAGTCACAGATTGAGGTGATTTTTAGCCATGTGGGCCCCACCTGGGATGGTGCATCTGACTGAGGGGGTAGATGTTCGAACGGCATCACGGTGGGCCCCACACCAACTCCACCTCATGGACGACCGTATGCGCTTGAGCGCATAGTACCTTTTCCCTATATATATATATAGCTCATGGAAACTTCCCATGAGGTTGAGCTGTGTGGACCCCACCGTGATGCGTGTCAAACAATTACTCCATCAGTCAGATGCACCATTCCATGGTGGGCCTCGAGCTTAAAAATCAAGTCAATTGATAACTTTTGCGGGTAACACTACAAAAGTTGAGAGGGGTTACCCTCCCATTAAAACATTCGCAATCATTTGTTGGGCCCACTGAGGTGTGGTTCACAAATCCAGCCCATCCATTATGTGTGTCCCACTTGGATGATGGGTCAGACCAAGTTCTCCAAATTTTAGGTGGGCCCCACCAAGTGCTTTTATTTGTTTTAAGCATGTCTTCACATGATTTTATATGGTATAGCCCACCTAAGTTCTGTATGTGGCTAATTTTTGGGATATCCCATCATTTAAAGGGGACCCATCAAATGTACGGTGTTGATGTTCGACACGCATCACAATGGACCCCACACAGGTCGACCTCATGGCAAGTTCCCATGAGCCCGATTGCATAGAACCATTTCCCATACACACACACACACCAAAGTTTTGGATCAAATTAAAAGTTAAACCCTTGGGTTTCATGAGGTGTCACATCACATGGACCATTCCGATTATGAAAATCACATTATGTATGATGAGTTCTTGCCTTCCTGGTGTGTAGCTATCGACCTTATGGGAACTTCCCATGAGGATGAGTAGTGTGGGCCCCACCGTAATGTGTGTCGAACATCAACACTGTGCATTTGATGGGTCTCCTTTAGGTTACTAGATATCCCAAAAATCAGCCATATACAGAACTTAAGCGGGCCATACCATCTAAAACCATGTGAAGACATGCCTAAAACAAATAAAAGTACTTGGTGGGCCACCTGAGTTTTGGATGTGGCTGAAACTTGGTTTGACTTCTCATCCAAGTGAGATACACACAATGGATGGGCTTGATTTGTGAACCGCATCTCATTGGGCCCAATAAATGATTATGAATGTTTTAATGGAGGGTAACCCCTCTCAACAACTGTATGTGGTGTGGCCCACCTAAGTCATGTATTGACTTTATTTTTAAGCCCATGGCCCACCATGGAATGATGCATCTAATTGATGGGGTAAATGTTTGACACATATCACGGTGGGGCACACACGGCTCTACGAAGTTCCCATAAGATATATATATATATATATATATATATATATATATATATATATATATATATATATATATATATATATATATATATATATAGGGAGATGGTCACCTGCGCACCTTTTCACGTGAGCACCAATGAGCACCTTTGACACATGTCATGTGCACAGACCTGAATGGTCCAAGTGATGCCGCACCCTTGAAATGATTTAGGTCCAATTTTCACCTGATCCATGACTCTGGTGAGCCATAGTAAAGAGAAATGCAAATCAATGGAGGAAACTGTTTCCTTTTGCCATGGCCCACCAAAGTTTTGTATCAGGCTGAAATTTGGGCCTATGGTATTTCAGGGGTGCGGCATCACTGACTGCTCGATTCTCACACATAACACGTGTGCAAAGGTGCTCATTGGTGCTCACGTTAAAATAGGGGACCATCTCCTATATATATATATATATATATATATATATATATATATATATATATATATATATATATATATATATATATATATATATATGAGTGCCCACTATAACTCGTGAGCACTTTTTCATACATAATGTGCTCACAAAATTTGAACGGTCCACGAGGTAAATCACTTCATAAAACTCTCAAAACTCAGAAGTAAGCTTGAAATTTGATGGCCATAGCAAAGAGAGTGGGAATTTGCTCATTAATAGCTGAGTGAGGGCGAATGAAGACAATATACAGAAACCAAATAGAGGAGATTTGGGTAGAACCGAAATATAGTACAATCATCTCTCCTTGTACATGTGGCAGGCCAACAGATCAAATGGGACCGTCCATCTATATTCCGGTACTGTAGATGCCAAATGGTTCAAAATAAACATCCCAGATGATCCTATCCGTAAAAGCAACCGTAGTCCACGGTTATTGAGAAAAAGCGAGGAAAAGTGGAAAATAGGATTGTCTAACATGTGTGATATTTGAAACAGAGTGCTTAAAAGGAATCACTAGATGGATGGCTCTGTTCATGCATCGCAGCACCATGTGTACGGTGGAGGATGGTTGATAGCATATTCTGGTTCTACTGCCACCTACTAGACGGTTGGATGTCATTTTTCATACCATAGAGGTAGTTAGTACTGTCAAGTTGCCGGGTTGGGACCCTTGGGCTGGAGAATCAGGCAGATGGCGGGCTCGGGCTTAAAATTTAGACCCGTTTCTCAATCAAGCAGGGTTTGGACATTATATAACAGACCATCAGCCTAACCTGAGTCCAGCCTGCCCGGGCTAACAAGGTTTGTAAGGATAATTTTGTAATATACATAATATTTAAATATCTTTATTTACTCTTTATATTGCTATCTTTCATTATGATATTTGCTAGAAATTCAACTGTCCATTCATTTTTCTAACTTATGTTAAGATAAGAGCTTAAAATAAGGCAAATTCAAAAATCAAGTGGAGAAAAAAATGACTACTATTGAAACCTTTCCAAGGTGGCCATCCAAACCAAGATGAACGATAAATACCAAAATACTAACATAGTCATAAACCTCAGTGGCCCTCGGATTATTCAATGGTGGGCATTCAATCCCCACTGTTTTCTATTGTGTGGTCCACTTGAGTTTTGTATCTGTCTCATTTCTCTATCTCTCACCCACCCAACAAACAAACCATAATAATCTGGCCCAAAATAAACATTTTGGACCTATGCTTAAACTAGACTATGTACTTGTTAGACTGCAAATCCAACCCATTCAATTGGCCCCATGTCTGAGCAAAAAAAAGCCCATTTCACTTAGTAGGTGGACCACACATGTACTTTGGATAATTTTGGCGGTTGTTTATTCTTTTCTACGGTGTGGCCTGAATGATGAGTCGATTAGTCTGATTTTGGCAGCAAACGTTCTTCCTGTTGGGGCCAACCTTTAGACTGGTTAGATGTTGCATGTACTTGACAAATCAACATATATGCGCTGTTTGGACAACAACAATATAGTACAGAGAGTTGTATGTGATACCACCTTATTTACCTTACCTGTTTCCTATTTTGGAGTGCAAATCCACTATAAGCTTTTCTTCTTGAGGAGTCAATGGAGCATGATTTATATTTGGCCGTAGATAATTGATCCATCTCATCCTACAACCCTTGCCACAACGGCGTAGATCTGCCCAATGAAATAACATACAGTAGTATATTGAGTCCTTATTGGAGATCATGTATTTTATATGTATTGCCAATTATCATGAAATCCATATAAAATGAATTTATTAATCACGTTTGATAATTTATAATCATAGTCCACTTGCATTTACATGAATGTGTGTTGACAACTTGTATTTGAAAGATAGAGTAGAACGTAAAACCACGACTTTCCAATCGATAGTCGGCGCAACCCATATGCAATGGATTCACATGATTATGTTGTGATTTCAAGAAAATAGCTTCTAATGCATTTAGTGTGAATTAGATTCCAATGCACATCTTACCAAACATCAGTTATCATTGATTACGTGCCCCCGAGCGGCCCATAAGCCTATCATGCTTGGTAGGGGCGGCTCAAAGGAGTAGGCAGGTGAGGCAATCACCTAAGGCCCCTTAATTATGAAGACCCCATATTATAGCAAAATTAAAATTTCTTAATTACGAAGGTCCTATATTATAGCAAAATTAAAATTAAGAAGAAAAAAAAAAAAAAAAAAAAAGCGTAAATTTTTTGAAATAAAACTTATTAAAAGACCTACAAAATAGGAACATCTAAAAATTAGTTTACGAATTTGAAATTGAAAATAAAAAACAAATCATAAAAACTAGCACTATCAATAATAATAGTCTAACTCTATTGTCTCTTTTCAAAATAATAGCATCATTCCCAGTAAATTCTTTTCCTAAAACCTAAGACCACAACTACTTACTTTATCGCTAATTATGTTCAAAAAACTTAAATTTTAAGTCTCATTTTTATGACTTGCCTAAGGCCCCCAAAAATGTTGAGCCACCCTGGTGCTTGGCTGCCACCTCAAAACCAGTGATATAGTTGAGACCCTGATGGTAGGGCACCACCTCGATGTGTGTATTGTATATCAACCTTGTTCATTTTTCTAAAAAAAAACTTATTTTAGGCTACGTTCCAAAATTAAAGCATATATAAATTTCATGTAACTCAAATTACAAGAAACCATGGTTATTGGCCATTAAAACCCTTTTAAGGCCACAAAAGTTTTAGATCAAGCTAATATTTATTTTTCCCTTTAACTCAAGTCTATATAACCTTATCAATTGGTTGGATGGCCAATAAACATTACCATTCATGCTACAGAGTTTTTAATGATTTCGTTCAATAACTACTATTTCTCGTGGTGTGGTCCACTTAAATTTACATTTGCCTCATATTTTGGACCATATCCTTAAATAAGCTGGAAAATTGGATGGACCACATGGATATGCAACGCACACATTGAGGCGGGTACCTATTGTAATTCGGATCCGCTACATGAATTAATCTACTTAAGAATTATATTTCTTTATCTCAAGATAGCATAGATAAAATCTACCTGTCTTCTTCCTGATTGATTTCCAACGCACTGGACCATTCTTCTTAACATAGTCAATCAAGATCTTATCTTCTTCATGTGACCATAGCCCCTTCATCAGACCCTCTTCCTTGTCACAACAGCCACAAGGAGCTTTCCCCATTATCTCACGTGATGAACGGTTAGGATATGGTCTCTTGGATTGGGATCTCATGGTAATTGCTTATCTTTAGTGATCAACGGCTAGGATGAGATTTTCTTTGGCTTAAGCTCTTAAGGTAGAGAGTTGGGGTGTTGAGATTAAAGCAGATGCAATTTCAAAGCTCTCAATATGGGGTCATGGCCCTCTTATTGCTACATTGTTTATATAGGCGTTTGAGAATGCATCAGGAATGGGTTATTATTTATAGTAATGATCATTTACAAGTTACAACCTGTTTTAAGTGCACACGTGTCATGTATGAAAGACATCTGATCCGTTCCAAAGGTGGGCCCAGCCATGATGATCAAACAGAGCAAAGAGCAGGTGGGCCCCACAAGTGGATCCCATTACACCATCTGCCTGTGTAATTTAAACCGTCTATTTATTTATTATTATTATTATTATTTACAAACAAGGTCTACAGGTGGCTTTTTGTAGTTGGGGATCACCTTTTGCACGGCTCAGATGACCAACACGTGTCACATGCTGGCACTTGGTACTCCAAGCGGTTGTATGTCCCTATGGCTAAATAATTAACGAAAATGCCATTGGGCAATGAAGTGAACCCATCATTGCCGTGGTGTGAAGACTCTGTGGGACCCACTGTAATGCATGTGTTTTATCCACGCCGTCCATCCGTTTTTCCAGATTATTTACATAATAAAAAAATTTAAGTATATCCAAAGACTAAGTGGACCTCACCTCACCACAGGAAACGGTGGGAATTGAACGCCTACCGTTGAAAACTTCTTGGAAGCCACAGAAGTATTGGATCAAGCTGTTATTTGTTTTTCCTCTTCAAAAAGGTCTGTGTTACCTTATTAACAGGTTCGATGATAAATAAACATCACTGTAAGGTCTAGGAAGGTTTGAACGGTGGATGTCACTATCCCCACTGTTTCCTGAGGTGTGGTCCACTTGAGATTTGAATTTTCTTCAATTTTGTGTTCATGCCTTAAAATTATCTTTAAAAACGTATGGACGAAGTGGATTAAGCACATACATCATGGTGGGTCCCACTGAGACTTCACACCACGACAGAATCTCCCACACGCTTGGGAGATTTGGCGCGATTGCCTTTTTTTTTTTACCGTGGTACACGTGGAAGCGGATGAAAATGATTCTGTGCTCTTCGCGATTGATAAATGTTCGAATAACCCTGATCTATATGTTGATCAGGACGGTACATCTAATGGTCCCGACTATGGATGGTGGATGATTTGAGGTATACATGATCTTAGCCATCTGAAAAGTGGCCTTCGAAGGAACGTTAGAAGGGAAAAATATTAACGGTTAACGTTGAGTTCTGGGATGGAAGGAAAACTGATGGCTATGATCGTCTGATAATGTGATTTTCCAGGCCACTGTATGCACAGCACGATCGACAAATACCACGCGACTGTACGGAAATATCTTTATCACCTGCCTTTTGTAGTACGGTACTCCAGTCAGAAGACGGTTACGGTGGTAAAAGGCTTGTTCAAGAGTGTTGGATATCCACGTGGACAGCATTTGTGAGAGAGATCTGAGCCGTTCATCAGGTAGTGCGCAGTGTAGATAGTTCACATACCGAAAATTATTCACTACAATCGTAATAGCCACACACGTATGATTTGGACCGTTGGACAGTCAGTACGATCGTCCAATCACTGTAATTTTCAAGCCATGCCAAAGCACATGATTTTCATGTTTCTCTCCCAAAGAATCAAATTCTACTTTGAGTCGTATCTTTAAGGGCTGTTTGCCGGACCGATACCACGGTATTACGAGGGATGGGATCGCAATATTCCGGGATATGCATGTAACGTCCTGAAAAAATTTGTACAAAGACTCGAGTACCATCTCAGACAGAAATCACTAAGGACCAAATCCTTTAGAAATTAGACGAAGATTATTCAAGTGCTTAACTAAATCGTCTGTCGAATTAGTTTGAACAGCTTTCAATACGAACCGCAAGACTTAAAATCAATAGGATCACTGACGCTATGTTATCCTGAAACCTAAGATCAATCTCTAAACTCAGTTGCTCTCGGGAGCGCATTGAAACTCCGTATCGGATCTAGACCGCGCGTCGAAAATCCGATAACTACGAAACTATACGGTTATGACCACCTTACTGGACTTGATAACCATCTTAGAAATTGAGTCCCAATAGTATCCAGAAACGCACAACTTAAGCCCGGAGCGAAGTGTGTGAGAAACGTGAATACCTTTCGAAAATGAACTCAAATTTAAGTGATTTGGGTCATTCGCCTGCTGGCCAAATCTAAGGTTTCAGACCGTCAGAATCCGACCCAAATACACCCTTGGATCATGAAAATTTCCCAGCACAGGTCCATGTACTCGTGGCCCTGATCGAGCGATGATGACCGTTGAACTGAAACTGGTCCTCCGCAGTCAATCTGTAAGTCCAATCGGACCGAAACCTTAACTCGACCTAGATCTAATGTTAGGAAGCTTAAGTCCGACCGCATGCAGAAAAGGGGCCTCCAGAAGTATTTCGTTGGACCGAAACTGTCGCCATTTGGCTATAACCTAAGTATATACCTTGGCCCTGGGGCCATTTCCATCAATCATGGGCCTATATAAGGGCCTTAAACCCTCTCTCTCCCTTGCCGTACGAATTCCAAACCCTATGAGAGAGAAGAAAGAGAAAAGAAAAGAAGAAAGTGAGGAGAAGAGAGAGAGAGTGAGGGTTTGTTGTAGGGATTCGTCCCTGCCGCTCCATGGGCTGAATCGGCCTTTCTAAATCGCTATCCAGGCGATTTTGACTCCGTTCTTGGGTAAGAAATCCTAATCCTAACCTGTTTTAGGGTTTCAAATAGAGTAAAAGATTAAATAAATAATATATTTCATACTGCAGGTTGCAGTTGTGCCGTAGGCGACGAGTTAAAAAATGAACTGAGTTCGTTATGAGTCTACCGGTGAAAGGTGCGGATTATAAATGTTTTGGTTATGGTTTTCAAGGCTTTTAATGTCAGTAATGATTTATGCCTGGTTTGATTGTTATCACAAGTGCTTAGATACGAGGGTTTTCGTGTCTTATGTGTGTGTGTGTGTGTGTTTATATATATATATATATATATATATATATATATATATATATATATATATATATATAAACTATGTTGATTTATAATGCATTTCATGTATTTGTTGAAATATGTGAATGAGTATGAAATTGTGATTTATGCTTGCCATGTTTATTGACTAAGAATTCATGATTGTTGTACGCATGGTGAACCCTTTGTAAAGGGATTTGCTATAATACCTGTTATAACTATCTTACTACCTATATAGGATATGTGTAGCCTAAGTGTTTGATAAAATGCCTGAATGTGAAAATGTTTGTTTAAATGCATGCAGTGAGGGTGTTGAGATAGGATTCTCAATTCCCTTAACAATGGCTATAGTATCCTTTATACAACCTATCTTACTACTATGTGCTGTATGAATGAAATGTCTGTGTATGATAATATGTATAGTATGTGTTTGTTAAATTGCTCAAGTAAGATTTATATCTGATTTCAGTTGTCACGTGTTGTTTTGGATTACTATATGTGAATGCTATTGTTTGGGATGTGATTGGGGCTACGATGTAGTTCAGGCAATCGGTAATTGTTTGGAAACGGTGGTTGAATTGCTTAACCACGACAGACACGCCCGATGAATCTGAGTCGTATGTTGTTTGTCGGCAGTGGTTAGGCCACCGGAGTGCTTACGCGCTCCTTGTCGATCGGCTCGACGTATGCTCGTACCAGTCGAGCTTGTTAAGCAACCCGATTGACCCAATTGTATGTTCACCGTGTATGGACGCTACTGCTTGAATCTAGGTACCAAACTCACCAGTGGAAAGCCCGTTTAACCTTGGTACCTCGATCCACTAAGACTCATGAGCTGGACATGGTGGTATGAGATATTGTGGTCGAGCTGTCGGCTTACGCCGAGGTGACGAGCCCACCCGTAGTGACCAGTGAGCAACCCAAGCTCGTGAGCCAAATACGGTGGTATAGGAACTGTATTCAAGCTGTCGGCCTACGACTAGGTGACGAGTCATTCGTAGTTACCTCGAGCATACTCTGAGACTGCGCTGAGGTGACGAGCCTTTCCGTAGCAACTAGAGTATAAGTTAGGCCTGCATTGAGGTGACGAGCCCTTTATAGCAACCTGGAACTGCAACATCGTATGAGACTAACTAGGACTGACAACCCTATAATGGATCATTGTTTTGGAAATGATATAAGGGAGGTACCTTAGATTCCCAATCCATCTGTATGAAAAGGTCTAATAAGAACTCGGTAATCACGCTCATGCACCGCATTGCATATGCCTTTGGCGTTGGTGTTGAGTACAGAGGAAGGGGTGCATGCCGCGACCATAAGAGGAAGATCGCAAAAGGAGTGCAAGCAAGGGCATGCATCATTAATACATATAATGTTTGCATTAACCAGAGTACTTAGGGATGTTTGACTGTATTGCTTTATTATTACTGCTTGATTGAATTGATAACATGTTAACCTTTGCCTTATAACTCCACTGAGTTGATCACTCACTCCCATATTCTGGGACGGTGCTTAAACACCAACCAGACCTTGTTATAGTTGCAGATGATGGCGATGCTTACGAAGCGGAGCCAGACTTTTATGATGACGAGGAGGAATTCTCCTACATGTAGTTATCAGGCGGGTCTATGTAGTCCGTGTTTTGATCGACGGGGTTTACAGGGATGCTGACTCATTATGATTGTACTTTGAAGCACACATGTATATCATTACACTCATTATGATTGTACTTTGGAGCACACATGTATATTCATTTTGTACATTTTGGGAGTATATACGTATATATTTAACCTGGTAACATGATCACATTTCATAAACTTTCTACAGTTCATCTATTTTATATATCTATTACAGTCTTCCGCTTGCGAAATTCACTTGTCTCTAGAGTATGATATGCTGATTTGATATAATCTCATTCATGTTTAATGCACTAATATGGACAATATTTAATCATCATTATTTATGTTACATAAGTGATGTGTTGGAACTCAGGAGTTGGGCCTATACTCGACCTCCGATTTTCAGGGCGTTACAATGCATGATGAGCCAAACAGACCTGGTGAACTTGTCTCGGTATATAAGCAATCTCATGGATCTTAAAACAATCCACTGACATCACCATCATTACCTTAAAATTGAACACATCCCTTGGTTGTACATATTGGAAGGTAACATCCCGGGATATGCCAGTCGTGCCAAACAAACCCAGTGAACTTGTCCCGGGATATAGCAATCCCATGGATCTTAAACCAATCCACTAACACCACCATCATTACCTTAAAATCCATCCCATCCCTCCTAATCCCATGGGATTCGCCTGGCCAAATAGGCCCTAAAAGAAGTGGATTGTAGGGATGCACATGGGTCAATTTCGTCGGATTCTCAGGTGAAACTGGAACTGAACCATTACTAACGGTTTTAGGATATTCGGAACCAAAATTGGACCATTAGCACCCTATAACTTAACCAGAACCGGACCATTAAAACTGGTTCGATTTCGGATCGATTCCACGGTTCTGGGCTTTTTATAATCCAACCCAATTACATGTTTTATTTTATAATCTAGCCCATATCCATTCGTGTCGTGATCCATTTGATGAATGGTTTAGATATTGTATAAGGCGTGCAAAAATACATCTAGATTTTAGCCTGTTCTTTTGAGGAAAAAAAAAAAAAGGTGTGCAAAAATACATTTATGGAAACAATCAAATGGTGCATTGTAAATCATAAATCATGAGTAAAATATGGAAACAATCAAAGGTTTTTTTATTCGGTTCTAAGTTTGGTTCTGCTGTTTGGATCCACGATTCGGTTTGGTTCTACATACCCTTAAACTAAGAACCGAACCGGTGTAATCAATTCTTTGATTTTTGGAACTAGAACTGTAAGACCCGTATCCTAGTTCGCGCTGTTCCGTCGACTCCCGCGATCTTTTCCGTCGAATTCTGGCAACCTACGACCTATAATTGACGTTTGTGTGCGATCCTATGACGTACCTCATAGATTTGAGTCTGCTTAATCCGAGACTTGTACCATTGCGACCGCACAGTCGCCGCGATTCCGACGCCGCGACTCGCGCATCGATCCGATACCTAGGTCCGAAGATGTTGGCCCACGTTTATTTCGAAGAAAATACCGCGTGTTTGCAATCCCAAAAGAATTTTTACAACATGTCCCATCAATCAATCAATGTTTTCTTTCTCCCCAAGTCAAGTAACCACCAAGTCAACTCTTTCTCACCCTCTCTCTTACACACTCATACATGTCAAGTACACTATCACCTCATCCATCACTCACTTCACATCCATCACCCATCACTCTCTCTCCTTACAACCCTCTCTCTCTCATTTCTCAAACACAAAAATTTCACGCAAGAGAGGTGCACGTCCATGGTTTTCCAAGTGAGAAAGTAAGATGTGTGTGGCCCACTTCCCACCCCAAAATCCTTCATCCTGGCCCTTCACTTCTCATCATCCACCATCAAAGTGAGACACAAGGAGATCGGTTTTCCATCGAACCAAGAAGATCGAACGGTGGGTGCTTTTATAGGCCTAGATTTCTTATTTTTATGATGGGCCAAGTGAGGCCTACCGATTGATGGTATGGATCTCACTCTGGACCCTAAGATGTGGCCGATGGCCCACCTTAATCCTCATAATCATTCCGTGATAAGGTCATTCTTCATGGACCCCATCATGATATTTATCTTCCTTGCATAAATAGGGTCATCTAGACCGTACATTTTGGTGGAGAAAAAATCTCCACCATTGATTTTGATCGGTGGGCTCATATGTAATGGGACCCACTTGATGTATGTTATAAATCATGCAAGGGAGGGCCCATAGTGTCGGGGTCCCTCCATCATCACGTCTCTCTCTCTCTCTCTCTCTCTCTCTCTCTCTCTCTCTCTCTCTCTCTCTCCCTCCCTCCCCTTCCTTCCTTTATTTTGTGGCCCACTTAATGAGTTATGTGATGTCCAAACCGTTCATCAAATGGACCCCACGGCTGTCCAAACCATGTGGGCCCTACCTTATGGCGATGGGAAAACACAAGTATTAGATTGATACAAATCAAGTGGGCCATGTCCACGTGGGACCCACTAGCCGTGGCCCCCACACGTGGGACCCACCTTGATCAATATATGAACCTAGACCGTCCAGCATCCCTGGACGCTGGACGTGTTCACTGGAACGTAAACAGACAGTGAGGTGTACTAACTAGCAAAAAATAATAATAAATATCAGTTTGATTTTAAACTTTTTGGGTGGGTCACTCATACAGGCCCCACCTTGATGTACGAATCCAATCCAAGCCGTCCATTCCATTTCCCAAATCATTTTAGGCGTTGAGCCAAAAAATGAAGCTGACCCGATTTTCTAGTGGGCCATAGCATAGCAAACAACGTTTTACCATTGAAATACACCCTGATGTTTCTATACACTAAAATACCTCGAATATTGGGCTTGATGGGTCTGTCTTGAGCTATAGAAACCAATGGTTGGGTCGGATTCTCCTAATGCGGGCCCCACATAGGAAAAACCTCAAAAAAACCCATTTTTTCAAAAAAAAATATACATAAGCAGCAGGTGCTGCTGCCGTCAGAGGACGGGCAATAGCGTCTTGCTGCATTTGACGCTGGAGACAGGGGGCCCAACCATGGGCCCCACCGGGATGTGTGAGCACCTCAACACTGTGCATTTGGTGGGCCCCTTCTGTTGTAGGGTACCTCCCAAATATTAGCCGTATTCAGAGCTCAGGTGGCCCATGTCACAGGGAATAGTGGGATTAAACAGCTGCCATTGAAACCCTTTTTTTGTGGTTACAGAAGTTTTGGATCATATAAAATTTATTTTTCCTCTGCATCTGGGTCCGTGTGACCTTACCAACGGATTGGATGGAAAGTAAACGTTATGGTGGGCCCCACGTGGAACGCACAATGATGTATGCGTGGACGGTGGAACCTACCATGGTGTATATGCTTTGTCCACACCGTCCACAACACTGGACGATGGGACCCACCCAATGATGTATGTGTTTTATTCACACCACCGTTCCCACCACTGGACAGTGGGACCCCCCAATGATGTATGTGTTCTCTCCACACCGTCCATCCCTATGGGACCCACCATGATGCATATGTTGCATCCAAACCGTCCAACCCTTTTGGTAAGTTCATTTTAAGGCTCGAGACTAAAAATATGACAAATCTATTTATCAAGTGGACCACACGACACTGTGAGCATTGAACGTCTACCATTGAAATCCCCTTAGGGCCCGTTTGGACGGGTGGATTGGAAGGGATTGAATGGTATTAGGGTGGATGGCATGGATTTCAAGGTAATGATGGTGTTGTCAGTGGATTGTCTTAAGATCCATGGATTGTTATATCCCCAGATTGCTATATGGAGTGTGTTTGGCACGCCCGACCAATCCCGGGATTAAACTTTCCCATCCCTTCCAATCCGTCGAACCAAACATGTCACAGGCAAATTTAAACGTATTAGGGTGGATTGGATGGGATTTAAAGGTCAGATGACATTGTCTGGATTGTCTTAAGATCCATGGGATTGCCATATCCCAGGATCAGATCACCAGTCTGTTTGGCACGCCCAGCTAATCTCGGGATTTAACTTACAAATCCCTTCCAGTACCATCCAATCCCTTCCAATCCACCCGTCCAAACGGGCCCTTAGTATCATAGAAATTCTGGATCAACATGAAATTTGTTTTCCCTCTTAATTCAGGTCCGTGTGACCTTATGATCAGATTGGATAAAAAAATAAATGTTATGGTGGGCCTTGGGAATTTTAATGGTGGAAATCATTGTCACCACTTATAGTTTGGGTGGCCCATTTGATATGCATGAGGCCTATTGGTATGGCCCACCTTGATATATGTAAGGCCCATTATTGTGGCCCATTGTGATGTATTCAAAGGCCCATGGGATATAGCCCATTACAATGTACATAAGGCCCATTAATGCGGCCCATTTGATGTATCTAAGGCCCATGGAGGCCCAATGAGATGTATATAGGTCCATTGTAATGTGTGATTTCACCGTGGTATATATAATGATGTTTATGGCGGGTCGTGCCTTGGGAACAATGATGGTTTGACGTCCACATTGTAAGAATAATATTGGTTAACTGTCTGCATTATAACTCTCCTTAGGACCCATTGATAGGCCCGTACTTGTTGTGTGTAGGCCATCTAGGCCTATCTTCATTGTAAGGACAGTTCATCACTTTATAACATGCTTAGTGTAGCTCCGTGATTCATGCCCATATGCATCATATGTATGCTTGATATGAGGAATGTTTGATCATAGCATAAGTCGTTGGGCTGAGACATTTACGGGACTCCTTATGAGACGGAGTGCCCCACATGATCGCGTGATACGTGCGAGATTGCTGCATGATTGTACGGTATGACTCATGCATTTTGCATATGTGTGACTTGATCATTGTATGCTATAGCGACATCAGGGTCGTAACTCCACAGACGCATCGTGGATGGTCGTATCGGATACCGAAAATACTTGGTTTTAGCACTGTGGGCACTTAGGATGGTCTTGGGTGAAAGTCCTATAACCTTTTTGGTACCAGGAGATGCTCTAACGTCTAGACCGAGTGGATACACGAGCCTCCGAGTGCCAAATACCGATGGGTTAGCGTCTCTCCTCTATATTGTGGTTGTGGAAGGGGTGTGGTTACGCCCAAGTGAAGGACTATAAGCAAGGCTGAGTTTGATCAGCTCGCAAATGAGTCCGTTATCGACGAGCCGGGTAGGTATTGGCAGACTACTGGTCAGGCGGATAGTGAAGTCTATTCCGCTCGCTGGGCTGTGCGGCTAGGGAGGCGGCAATCAGTGTTGAGTGCACTAGACTCCAGTGATATCCCAGAGAGGAACCGTACTGATATGTGTACTTGATGAGGACTGATATGCTTGCTTTGCATCTCGCATATGACATTTGGTTACATAGGTCTCGCATCGCATGACCTTGGTATGGCCGATAGCATTCATGCCTTACATCACATAACTTTGGTACAACTGATATCATTCATAGACTTACCTGCATACTTCCGCATTACTCTGATATTGTATACTTAGCACTTGTCGTGCGCACACACTTTCACCACCCTCTAAGCTTTTGTAAGCTTATGCACGACCATTGCGTGCAGGTGTCGTTAGATCACAGCAGCGCTGAGGCAGGAGCGCGTATCAGATCATTTTGGAGCTTTTTGATCACCCTGTATTTCCCTTTCCGCATTGTACTTAAAGTTTTTGATATAGTGGATATGTGGTGATGTTGTTTTGTGGCTTGGTTATGCTTGTGGTTATGCTCCATTAATAAAAATAAAAAAAAAATAAAAAACTGAAAATTCTCCTTGTAGGATCCCAGGATCGGAATCTGGCATATGAGTATCGGGATCCGAGAATGGGGCACTAT
This sequence comes from Magnolia changhungtana, assembly GCA_030180095.1. Taxonomy (NCBI): domain Eukaryota; kingdom Viridiplantae; phylum Streptophyta; class Magnoliopsida; order Magnoliales; family Magnoliaceae; genus Magnolia; species Magnolia changhungtana. The sequence goes on from JASAUF010000676.1 coordinate 20,597,156, forward strand.
GGAGGCTGTCGACGCCGGATTCGCCGATCGAAAATTATGTGGGCCCGGTTTCCGAGTTTGGAGTGTGACAAGAACCAAAACCGGTGCACTCTAGAACCGGACCATTTGGTCGGTTCTAGTCCGATTTCACGGTTCGATGTGCACCCCTAGCAGATCGTACTCTCTGTAGCCGAAAACATGCAGTGCTCTTCAAGAGCTACAAATTGGAGTGCTCCTAGCTGGCATTTGGACAGTCCGGTTAATCGATCCAGACGGTCTATTAAGTTTAGAGCACATTTCGTGGGCCACGTTATGACAATCACAATAATTAGATGATTCGTTCCATAACACTAATTAGATGATTCATTCCATCCATACGGTGAGAAAAGGGCCTAACACTTTAGATGGTTCAAATTGGTGATTATGATTATTTCCCTATAAATCATATTGACCATCCATTTTATAAGAAATTGATTTGATGAATAGAATCATCCTGTCCACATTTGTAAATAGATACTAAAGCCTCACTGTTTAAACAAGGTTATCTTCATTCAATCTACCACTTGAACTGTGTATGTTGTGTGTGGAGAACTATTAATATATTACCTACTTACTAGGCTGTCAACTTGGAATTGGGTCCACAGGATCATGCTAGGGCTAATCTAGTTCGTGTTTCACTGGTCTGGATAGAGTCTGACCTAATTCTTAAATGGCTGGATTCAAATATTGGATCTAGGATTTAAATTGGAATCGAGAAAAATAAGAGCATTTTCATGGTTCGGCACACTCGATTGATGGATTACATTGCACGTCTATGTGTCTAGATTGCAAATAAGTGTGCTAATTTGGCACATGTATGGTATGTAATTGGGCTATTGTTTATAAATGGGCGGTCTTATATATGAGCGGCTAGGAAACCTATTTTGTTGCTAAAATCATTAATATATATTATATGTATAATCATATCATAAGAAAATTAATTGGACCCTGACCTAGTCTTGATTGGACTTGGCCTGATCAGCCTTTAACTGTGCCTATGGACCTAAACCCAAATAGACCTAATTTTTAATAGGGTCCAAAAGGTAGCACCCATACCTAAATAATTTATTAATCAGTACAGAAATAAGACTTAGACTTGTTAAAATTGGGGTGGAATCATCAGGTACCCATTTACAGCCCTATGTTTTAGGAGGGTTGCTAAACTCCAGCTCCTCATGTGGCTTGCTTGTATGGGTGCAACTTGTGTTGGTTCAACGGGTCCTTGCTCTTGCTCCGGTGGTACACTCTTAGGAGTTTCAACACCTGGTCATAGGTTTGAGTACCCATAGGTGGTGAAATCCTACTGTGCGTGTGTTACAATAATAATAAATAAATAAATAAAACTTGCGTTGGTTCAACCCCAACCCTTATAATTACCTTATGTAATATATAAGTTATGACTAATATACATAATACAGACATAAAACATGGCTTATATACAAAAAAGAGCCTACCAGCTCGATGAACATTTTTATTATAAATGCCTTTGACTGTCCATTACATTTTACTTGTTAATTAGAATACTATAGTTGGTGTGATTTTTGCACGCTAGTTCATGAATTGCAAGCTGAATTACTTAGTAGCATAGTTAGTAAATTCTAGGGGGCCATTGCGATGGACGTATTTTATCCACATCATCCACCTATTTTATCAGCTCATTTTAAGGCATGAACCCACAATTGAAGCATATTTAAAGCTAAAGTGAACCATACCACACGAAATAGTGTGAATTAAACGCTCACCATTGAGAACCTCTTAGAGGCCATATAAGTTTTGAATTAACCTGATAATTATGTTTTCCCTTCATCTAGGTTGGCGTCACCTTACAAACATGTTGGGTTGACAACAAAAAATAAAAATAAAAAATCACCAAGGGCCTGTTTGGCTGGACCGATACCATGGGATTAGGAGGGATGAGATGGATTTTAAGGTAATGATGGCGGTGTCAGTGGATTGGTTTAAGATCCATGGGATTGCTATATCTCGGGACAAGTTCACAGAGTCTGTTTGGCACGTTTGGTATATCCCGGGATTATTGCTGTTGGCATTGGATTTAATGAATCCACTGGTTTTAGGGTACTCTACCTGTTTGGATACTGTGATCGGAGAAGTAGGACTGGAAGCAGAAATTAATAATAAATTGTTGTCCCCGTGGTTCGGTGGACGGTCAGGGCTACATGCATGCACAAACAGTCTAGACACGTGTGTCCATACTAAATCTCAAATCCAACCGGACAAATTATAGGGATCGCTTTGGATTAACACCCCAAAGATAATCAGATCGAACGGATAATCCAAACCGGTGACTGCAAAATGAACGTGTCATCATCCATTTGATGTTCGTCCATCTTTCCACGTAAATTTCTTTTAGTATTATCCAATCACAGCCTTCTCAGGTAACTGAACGGTTCAGATCAATTTCCAGCAAATGATATATGAAAAATATTCACGTGCAAGCTCCTCCGTAAATCCAGCTCCTAGTTTTCAAAACCTTTTTATGGAAGCCCACGCATGACATGCAGGAACACAAAGCAACTCATGTGCAAGTCCACATATCCAGTGGAATAGTGGACCCCACCAACTGACTAATCATCAGATTAATATCAAACTCAAGGTGAAGCGCAGATAGTAGAGTAGCACCTACGAATTGAATATACCCATGTCAGGAAATCATCCACCGTAAACAAGCAGTTCAAAGTAACTACTCTCCTGTACACAACCATCAATATCTATAATTTAATACAAATATATAATTCCAACAAAAAAAAAACAACCAAAATAGCAATCATTAGTGTCAAAAATCTCTCTCCTGCTGAAGGGGCGAGATCATCAGTGGACGTGGGCCTAGAAATCATGGCCCGGGTTATCGGTTAGATAGACGAAGTTGATGAATGATGAATATGAACCTCGTCCACTAATGTCGCCACATATCCCGAAGGAGATCCCCGTCCATGTGTTGTCGGTGCACTGGTAGGACCGAAAAAATTGTCCTAAGATGCCGTTGCTTCCTTCCAATTCTTGAATGCTCGATGTCAGCCTCCACTATACCCCTCGACTTCGAGTCGCACATCATCCCATGCATCATCCCATGTGAGCTAAATGCATGGCCGACGCCCAACAAGGACAACGTAGTAATTTTCTTTGGTCATCTGCAAAGACATGTCCATTATCGGAATGTATACTAACATATTTCAAATCAAATGCATTTAAAAATTATGAAGCATATCCAATCGACAATAAAGAGATAATCTTTGATCAAACGCAATAAATAAGTTGGGAGAACGTACCTTTTCTCCATTCGAAGTGTGTGGTCATATCTGTAAAAATGTACATACCAAAAGCAATTGATCAACATGAAATTAAGATTTTACATAAGCAGAAGTCATCCTAGGAGCAATCTGGGGCCAATGGATAACACTGTATCCCAAATATGAGTAATCCAAAAAAATAAAACCAAAAAGAGAGACAAAAAGTTATTACATGTCCAGAAATTCATCAAAAGAAATTAAGTCTATTGTAGCAAATCTTCTACCACCCCAAATATTATCTAAAATGTAATGTAAATTTTAAAGTTTTGAAACCCTTTCAATCCGCTGACATCAACTAGAAGCACCACCATCATTACCCTTCAAATCAAACAGAGTTCTTTTTAGCCAATCAACACGACGTTTCGACCGTAGAGCAACAAAAAAGGATGCAAGCTTCTCATCCCTATTCAGGAGCTATCCAACCTCAATAAACTCAGAGTTGATTAGCCCCTGAACCTCTTCAAGTATGTCTAAGACCCTACTTGTTCGGTCGACCTCCTTTCCAAGTCTGAAGTTACACATAGCCTCTGCTACAGTCATGAAAGACATGCCTAGGACATCATAAGGACGAGCAGGTCGCATCCTTTTTGTTGTCGCACTCCCACCACGACTACTATCGGATTCGGTTCTACAACTGGGAGTGTTTTAAAATGGCCTATTTTCTCTTGATTGACTTTCAGTTGAATGACCATAATTTTCAGGTGATTCATAGAGATTTTCTTCAGAGAGGTCCACGGTAGCATTATTTTTATTGTCGAGCTCTTTCCATGATTCGTTCAAGTCTTATAAACATGAGACGAGGATGCGGCCATGTTCCTACTTCCTTGCGCATATCATCCCGTAGCCTGGTCAGACCTTACAATCACCGCTAAATCATTCATCATTTCAATTCGTTTGCCATGCAACCTCTCAGCTCTAGGATGAGACTACAAACAATGAAGAATTTGGCAATTAGATTTGACAGACCGGTTTTAAATCATAAACATGTAAATGGTATTAGTTGACCTCCAACGTTCTTAAACAATAGTTGCAGGGATCGTTACCTTTAAATACCCCTCCCAAACTTCGTCTGGTGCCGTCACAACCATACGCTCACTGTCCCAACCAAAGTCGCTCGCAACCAGCATGTCCCTTACATCATTATACTCCCTCTTGTGATACCTCAATCTGTTCTGGATATTTTGCCAGGTGACGAGGATTTGAGTACGTTTATAGACCTTGTCGGCGGCCGCTTGATAGGCTTCTCTTTCGAAGTCATTATCAGCCTTTCCACTTAGTGTAATTTGCTCAATCAATGTGTCGAACAAAACTTGATCCATACTTCCAGTCCATTTGATTTTGGAAGCGCGAGAGGAAGGCTCTGCCAGGGATTTTACAGACTTCTCACGGGGTGAACAACGCGTCGGTAGGACCGGGGTTCGCAGCGGTGACTGTGTTGGAGTCGGTGTAGAACCTCCCCAAATGTCCGACATCTCACCTATATATACATGGGAAGGCAATTACAAAAGATAACCATTCGGGTACCGTATCATTCAGACTAAGTATTTTCCAACATGAGAGTGAAATAAACAGTAGCTAATGTAAAATGATAATTTATCAAATCCGAATACAAAATATCAAATAGTAACATTTAGAACTTATACATAAATCGACATATCTATTAGTTCAGCTATAGACTATCAAAGTACTTAAGAAACTAAGTAGGTCAATCGAATCCTACTATTGTTTTGGGTGTCTGCCCACATGCGCTCCGCAATCCTGTCATGATTTTTGATCCACTCATCTTTCTCTCGTTGAGTAACTTGGACCAGTCATTGCCTTTCATCAACTGATGATACCTCATTTGGAGTAGGATTAGCCTCAACGTCACCCACAGGTACACCAATATCACGCAAATCTTGGTCCGATCCATCTTCTTTTCGTATGAAATTATGTAGCACACAACAAGCAATAACAATTTTAACTTGTGTATCAAAAGGATATTGCATAGCTGTCTTTAAAATTGGAAATCTCTCATTCATCACATCGAAACATCGTTTAATTGCGTTTCGCAACTGCACATGTCGATAGTTAAATAATTCTTTTATATTCATGGGAACTCTTCCGGTACGATACTCTTGCAGATGGTATCGATCTCCACGATAAGGGGCCATGAACCTTGGTGAATGAGCGTAACCTACGTCGGCAATAAAGTATTTTCTTACACAATTGCAGGAATGATTCCTTCAGTCTTATAGCAACACGATAACACGCAGCAAATGATGAGCGAATGATGGTGAAGATTAATTACCGTGGGGCACAATCAGAGGATCGTCATTTCGTGTCAAGGCATTATGTAGGACTCTTGCATCCTACGCTGACCATTCCCATCTGGCTAACACGTATAAGATTGACATATCAAACGAAAAAGCAGCAAGTACATTATGAGATAAGATACCCTTTCAGTTGCGGAAGCTTGCATGTTCTGATGCTGGTATATGTCCAAGAATATGTGTCTTGTCATTTGCACCTACACAATCTTATAGTGTAAGAGTTTTCGAGCCCATAGGATTAGTATGAATTATGTAAATTTAAACCTTTAGATTCATAAATGAACCGTTGGTCGATAATGGTACTTGGAAATAGCTGGCCCAATGTGTATTTGATTGAATCTCATTCGGAGTTTTTACACCAGCTTACTTAGCATAATTAGGGTATAGGAAGACAACCACATTTAGAACACGGTGAAAGTGACAGCTTATAGTTTCACCTGAACGACAAAATCTATGTCCTATCACACGATTACACATATTGTGCCCGACTGTATGCAGGAACACAATTAGTTGTTCATTCAAACTAACATTACGTGTATCGCGTATGGTTGTCTTCTCACGCACTACTTCACATAGATGAAAAAATGCATCCTGTTTCATCATAAGTTGAGTAATGCAATCCCTATCACCTGTGCGAATAATATAATTGATAAATCTAACCCGCGCATCATCCCCTATTCGGGCCGGCTCTCTAAACATATAGTATCGACAGTATTCCCCAATAGCTGCAACACATGCAACCATTGCAAGAACAACAATGGAATCGTTATCTCTTCCTCATCTTCATCATCCATCATCTATTTATCACATATGTATACAAGTGGAAGTAGAAGACTTGAACATTAGCTTGTATAACCAGTGATAAAAAGCCAACACTATAACAACGAGATGCTATCTCTCGGCTATGATAATTGACTCTTAACACTTTTCTTTTTTGGAAGAAACCAATAAACAAGTTTCTAAACCAAACTACGGTAGAGAGGATGAAATTTGGTCAGATCTTGTTTTATACGATTCGAATGTATATAGCGAGAGAGAATCGGATAAGAAGGAAAACAACAACACAAACAACAAGGAATGATGACGGATCATCCCAAAGCATCAAAAAAAAAAATCCAAAATACAAGTTCTAAGAACCATAATATCTTCCCTTGGACAACCCATTCAAATGGGGCACCCCCAAGGCACAATTATACAGAAAAAAAATGGCTTCGACTGGCCCCGCACAATAAAGATTGAAGGGATTATAGGTTGGAGTTAATGGGGTTAATTGTTCAGTATCTGAGGTAGAAGGGAATAGATTCAACCTTATGCCAGAGCATTAATATAGAGTTACTCTTCTGGTCGGTGGCATTTTATCATGTGCTTGCTATTGTACAAATCTAAGTATGGCATTTTATAAGGTGCTTGCTATTGCACAAATCTAAGTATGGCAGATGGTATGCACATGATATTTACATATTGCCCATGCACAAAATCATAGTTGCTTCGACTCAGATGATGATGGTGCTCGCATCCATCAGATTATCGACCTAAGCAGTGTATGGAGTGGGTAGCTTCTACTACATATGCTAAAGGATACAAATTTAGCTTGTGTAGAAGCAAACCCAAACTATAGTTCCTTAAATGCAAGGAGACGTTCTAAATCATAGTACTAAAACTCACGATTATAATTGAAAAAGCAACTTAACTGGCAGTACAGGGTGAAAAAACATGGCTCATATACAATTAATAGAAGTACATTTTTTATATGTTTATAACATACCTGTGACTAAGTGTGGCATTTATATGAATGCTGTAATTGCTATTGGCGAATGTCTATACAGAATTTGCACAATGAGAAATATTTAACAGTTGAGATGAGTGAATCAAATTTGATCTATGCATCAAATTAGTTCAGTATAGAGAAAATCACAGTACCGTATGCAGTTTCCCTGCATGTCATAATTTCCCCGTTGGGACTAATTTCAAAGAGCCTAATCATAGAGATTTAATACCACATCCAAACACATTGTTTAAGTGAAGAAGCAAATGACAACAGGATGGAACACCATAGAATGATGCAAAATGAAATATATCACGAGTATACCTGCGAAGCACAATGTCCACAGTTTTTTAACCTCAATTTCACATAAAAAATCAATCATTTAATTTATATGAAAGGGCATACTGAAATCAGAGGTAACAAGAAGTGAAAATAAATGTTTTCCCTATTTTTTTACAATCCATGTTCAATATTATTACACACTTATGTCAACACAACACAATATAAAAAACTTGAAATGTGCTTGTCACAAAGTTATTCAGATTTCAGATATGTAAAACATAAGAAACATTAGCAGTTTCTTCACCAAGCGTAAATACCAAAATTTCAATTGCTTAATGTTCGGTTAGTCAGGCACAAGTAAGTTGCACTACAACCATCAATTGTATTTTTGTAATTAGTACCAACCATGCCTTCAAAAAGAAATTCAAGAAACAGTAGTAGTTTTTTCCCCAAAATCCATAATGTCTCCCCCTTACAGTGCAACAAAAAGCTGAAAATGATGACAATGCATCCTAATAGGAAGGACTAGGCATCACTGACTCAGACAAATTCAATACAGCAATTTGGATAATTTGTTGGAACAATTTCACATAAAAAAATCAATCATTTAAGTTATATGAAAGGGTATACTAAAATCAAAGGTAACAAGAAGTGAACATAAATCTTTTCCCTGTTTTTTTACAATCTATCTTCAATATCATCACACACTCATATCAACACAACACAACGTAAAAAACTCGAAATGTGCTTGTCACAAAGTTATTCAGATTTCAGATATTTAAAACATAAGAAACATTAGCAGTTTATTCACCAAGTGCAAATACCGAAATTTCAATTGTTTAATGCTCAGTTAGTCGGGCACAGGTATACTGCACTATTTACGTGATTGCATATTTGTAATTATTACCAACCATGCCTTGAAAAAGAAATTCAAGAAACAGTAGTTGTTTTTTCCCCAAAATCCATAATGTCTCCCCCTTACAGTGCTATAATGTAAGGCCCACCCCCACGGCACATGATATTGTCCGCTTAGCCGAAGCTCATGACTTTAAAACGCGTCATGTCTGTTAAGGGAAGAACCCAACATATAACCACCACAACTCCAGACAACTCTTCCGATGCGGGACAAGTTACGCTACGCCAATCAGAATAAATGAGCTCGCGCTCAAACACAGTAGCCTGCCAGCCACACCTGGGGGCCCGCCCACATGAAGCAGTGACCGGGGCGTCACATTATCCCCCACCGAGGGCAGAGCCGTCCTCGGCTCTGATACCATTTGTAAGGCCCACCCCCATAGTACATGATATTGTCCGCTTTGCCGAAGCTTACGGCTTTAAAATGCATCATTTGGGGTAAGGATACTGGTAGCTCGCCCAGACCCGGTGCTCCCGTGGTCCCGCCCACATCAACACCTACCCGTCCATGATATTGTCAAACCCAATGTCATCGAACAATGGAGGTTTTGCTTGGCGCACAAGGCCAACGCGTCATGTCCATAAGGAGAAACCCAACATATAGCCACCACAACTCAGACAACTCTTCCGATGTCAATCGCAACAATTAGCTCACCAAAGACAAGAGTCACAAATGCCAGCCGGCCACAGCAGTTGCCTGCCAGCCACACCTGTGGGCCCGCCCACGTGTGCTCGCCTACATGAAGCAGTGACCGGGGCGTCACATATAAAAAACTGAAAATGATGACAATGCATCCTAACATGAAGCACTAGGCATTAATGAGTCAGAAAATTCAATATAGCAAATTGCTGACTGAGTTAGAAGATATGGCAGATACTATGTGACCATCCAAATCATTGGCCATTCATGGATTGAGCACAATCCAAAATTCACAATGAATGTTAATCAATCCAAATTTCACAATGAATGTTAATCAATCAGCCAGTCCGTGATCTTTGGATCAATGCAAGTTTTGGGCCATGTTCCATTCACGATGAGGCAGACATGTTGGACAGACTAAAATAATGTATATCAATGCCATGTCCAAGCCGGATGAGATGCACAATTTCCTTGAGTTAGCAGATGTTTCTCTTGTACATGAGCTCCCTTTAGTACATACGTGCTTGCTCTGTCATATTCATTTGGATGATCCTTGCCACCAAGAAAAGGACTTTTTAGGAATTCAAATGGATGGTAAGGAAGAAGTCCAAGTAATGGACTTCGACATTCAAAGGGTAAAATGCTCCTAAGGCAACTAGGATCATTTTAGGCCCTTTATCTTTGAAGGAGTCATGAATCATAACCCATCCACAGTACATCCTAACAAGAGAAAACCAGATACTGTGCATGCATGACATATACAGAGAGACAAGCCGTAGATGAGCAAGATATGTACACTTCACACTATACTATCACACGAAAAAATACAATAAAAAAAACTTCCATGAGAGGATTTAGGGAAGAAAAGGACCCGACATCTGACGTAGTCCTTCAGCATTCAGAAAGCATTTTACCACTAAACCCTAAATCCATGAGAGGAATTGGGGAAGAAAACATAAATCATCAAAATTACATACTTGTCGTTGCCAACCCACTCACAATCCCGCCCAGACCTTACCTTTCTCCACCGCATGCTCTCAACCGCAAGGAAGAGAGGAGGCCATGTCTATATAGCTGACGGATTAGATCGCCTGTAGAAGACCGAACGCACGCTAAAGATATCATCTCCAGGTACGGCCCGCTGCGACAACGCCATCTACAGAGATGCCATTTATCTCTTCTCTCCCGTACGAGAGAAATCCCACTGCAAATCAGAGAGATATCCCGCAGGATTCGGTGGATGGGCTTGAGGAAATGATGAGGGACGGGATGGGATTTATCTCTTCTCTCTCCGTACGCTCCCATCTAATACCCGAGGGATATGGCGGTTCGTTTGAATACATTAAACCCAAACACGCGCGTGGGATGGAGGGATGGGATCGCGTGATCCCATCCCTCCTAATCCCTCTTAGGGCCTGTTTGGCCGAGCGAATCCCATGGGATTAGGAGGGATGGGATGGATTTTAAGGTAATGATGATGATGTCAGTGGATTGGTTTAAGATCCATGGGATTGCTATATCCCGGGACAAGTTCACTGGGTCTTTTGGCACGCCCGGCATATCCCGGGATTTTACCTTCCAATCCGTCCAACTAAGGGATGGGATCAATTTTAAGGTAATGATGGTGATGTCGGTGGATTGTTTTAAGATCCATGGGATTGCTTATATCTCGGGACAAGTTCACCGGGTCTGTTTGGCTCATCATGCATATCCCGAGATATCGTGATCCCATCCCTCCTAATACCGTGGGATCGGTCCGGCCAAACAGGCCCTTAATCCGTCCGGCCAAACACGACCTAAGGGCCTTAGGAATGTTCCAACCATGGATATCATTATCTCACTATTTTCTATGGTGTGGTCCAATTGAACTTTGGATATGCATAATTTTTGGGTCCATGCCCTAAAACAAGCTGGAAATGGATGGACAACATGGATAATAAGTTTTAGGAGGGTTTCTTAGCCTAAACATTCTCAAAGTCCACTTGGCCCACATCAAGCTGGCTTGGTCTGATGTACCAGGCTTTAGGCTGGCCTAGGCCTAAATATAAGCCTATTTCTTAATTGGGTGGGCCCAATCTATTTAAAAAACCCATCAACCCCGCTAAAAAATGATCTAAGTGGGTAAGTACATGGAAACCTTCTCGTGCACAAAGTTTCATTTGGACTCATTGGCATCCACATCACCTATTGGAATTGTTAATTGGGTCCAATTCACTCTTCATAGGCTGTATTGAAAATTCTATACTTATCGGATAATCCAACTCATCCTCTCAATGGCATGAGAGAATTAATGGCCAAGATCTCAACTAAAAGATAAGTTAAAAAAAGGATGATTATGACCATATGTTATTTTTACATTATGCTGGGAAAGAGTGGACCTGACCTAATGAACAATGCAAACTAAGGTCCGTAAGGCCTGTTTTGCCCAATAGTGGATGAGGCAGGATCTACGGGTATATTTAAACTCACAATGCAAACTAAGGTCTAACTCATGTTTTAACTTTAACTAGTATATATATGGCATTCTGAATTTTTACTATATTGGGTTTTTTAAAACTCTTGAAAATTTTTAATATGTGTATCTTACGTTATCACTCATTCACCCTTAACACTCGAGATGAGCCTATAGGTAAGTGGTACCAGTAAAGAACCGCACAAATTCGATTAATCAATTGTAAGAAGTCAATAAATTCACTCGATCACTTAAATATCAAGTTTAGCATTGTGATTTATTCATCTATGACCCAAATATAGTTGACCTATCACTGATTAATTAAGATAACTACAACTAAGTAAAAACTTAACAATCGCAACTAAATAAAAACTTACAAAAAACTGAGATAATTAATCGTTGGATATTAATTAACAAACAAAAATAACTCATAAGCCGAGACATCTAATGGTTATATCTTAATTAACAAACATAACTATTTCAGTTACCCATTTAACCTAAGAATAAACAGTTTAGGGTTATTAGGCCGTTTCCACTAATTGCAAGTAAGCCACACTACGAATTTATAGCTATTATTTTTTCCACGTATGGATCCAATGGCTACAATTGTGGTAAAGATTGATACTTTGGAATCATACTTATTTTTGCGTGGGCTCTATCAAATAGACAAATTTCAAAACAGTGTATCCCACTTGATGGAAGGTTAAGAACCCACACACGTGTTCAACATTACCACGTGTGCCTTAGATGTAGAGCTGTACACAAACTAAGCTAGCTCGGTTAGCTTGCTCAAATCAACTCAAAAAAGCTCGACTCGACTCGAATCGAGCCAGTTTTATTGTGCTTGAAAAATTTCCAGTTGACTCCGAGTTGGACTGAGCTCGACTCAACTCGACTCAATCTTGAGCTCAAACTCAACTTGATTAAGCTCGGTTCGGATCTATTCGATTTTTTGACTGGGTATATATATTTCAAAACATTTTTTTTTAAAAATTTCTACCCACTCGAGTCTCGGCCGTTTTCCAGTGCTCGACCCTAAAAGTCCTAACCCACTCTTGACTTTCTAGTTGTCTAACGATAGCGCCCGACCCAAACCCTATCAATCTCTCTCCTCTCATATTTCTCTCTCTCTCGCCGTTGTTCAGCATGCGAATGACGACTACTCTCCCATACTCTCTCTATTCTCCAGTGTCTACCTGGACGACTGACAACTGAAAAGTACTCTCCCTTACTTCTCTTCTCATCTTATCACATTACCTCCTATCGAACTTAGCTCGAAAACTCAAACTTAAACTCAGCTCAGAAACTCGAACTTGAACTCGGCTTGAATTGAACTGAGTTGCTAACCGAGATGAGTTGAGCTACCAATCCAGGTTCCATGACCCAGCCGGTCCAAGTTCGAGCTGAGGAATCTTGCTGATTGAGCTGAGCGGAGCTGGGCAAAGCTCGGATCATACGTGAGTTGGCAAGGCTGCTCGATACCATACATGCTAGTTACGTTAGTGCTGTGCCATCTAATGGTGGAGACTCTTCCCGCACACATGGGACATTTGAATTAGGATCCCTCTAATTGCAAACTAGCATGACTTAAATATGGCTTGAGAAGATAATACTAACCGCGTGATCTTGTAAAAAAAACACAAGCCATCCGATTTTTCCATTGAATTTTGACTGACTCATTATTAACCATCCATTTGATAGCCAATATTGGATGATTAAGATTATTTCATGAATGCAATTTTGGACATCTTATCCATCCACAGTGATACCCACAATTTGGATGGTCTGGATAGCTCAACATCTGTGCCCCATGTGAAGGGAATGAGTCACTACCACTTTTAAAATGGTGCAAGACTAACATTAGAGTCAGTGATTGAATGGAGTAGTGGTATAGTACCTCTTCCTTGTTCCCTGCCGTCGGAGTAAGAGCGGGATAGTATTTCTGTGTGAGAGAGGAAGATTTCGAGTATTTTTGAGAGAGAGAGAGAGAGAGAGAGAGAGAGAGAGAGAGAGAGATGGTGTCTTCATCGCCGGTGGTGAATACATACCCTCTGTCGAGCTATACGTTCGGAACGAAGGAGCCGAAGATGGAAAAAGACACTTCTGTCGCAGATCGTCTTGCTCGAATGAAAGTCAAGTAAGCTTTTGTTTCTCCAATGAATAAAAAACCCTTTTTTTCTTTTTGGCAAACCATGCAATTAGGGTTCTTCTTCCTTTTCTAGAAACCCTAAGCGGGGATATACCAATCTTACGGTGTATGTTCTGCTGTTTTGTTTTCCCCCCCTCTTTGTTATTTGAGTTTCTTTCATTGGTAAGGAAAAGGAGAGGAGGAATTTTATAATGCGGGACTGGTTTTTTATGTGGACCGTTCATCTGGTGCCCCTCTGTTATGGATGTGATATCACTAGGGAATCTCTTTGTTTGGGTTATATTAGCTTTTTTGGATTAATCAACCGTAAATGGACTTTACCCGATCAGCCAATGATCCATGTTTGGTTAGAAAGAGAGATCGTTTCACTTCTGTGGTACTCAGGATCAACTGCATGAAAATGGTAGGATAAATGGATGCTATTTTGAATGGCACTTGATTCACTAGTCATGCTGAGAAATTTCCTGACCATTGATTTATTTCAGTTGAATATGATCCATTGATTTTTTATTTATTTATTTATTTTTTTCCATTTCAATGGTCTGCATTAATCTACATGTATCATGTGCAAAATCATCTGCTCAGCATAAGTTTCTTATTCTGTTCCATCTGAGGTAGCACCCAAAACGTGGATGGTTATGATCGTCCAACCATCTTTGCTTGTGGGCTCCAGTGGGGCAGTGCATGCGGATGATCTTGAATTGTGACGTGGGCTAAACAAACTCTTAGAAGAATCCACTGATTGTGTGGAATTTTCTCTTGGAGGAGGTCCTTTTTGGTTCATGATCCAATCATCATTGGTTCGACCTGATGAATGGCTGGTGAAGAAGAACAGATACCGTGATGAATAGCTTGAGTACCACATAATACATGTCTGCTGTACATGTGGCATTGATGCCGCCAAGTTATCAAATCAGTGAGATTTTGATACCCAAATCACGTGAATGGATGAAGAACACACCAACAAGAATGTTGGAGTTGAGGAATAAACAATTTCATTGATATTCAAACTTCTAGTTACAAGTACTAAAAAAAACTTAGATAAATAAGAAAATTCGAATGCCTTATCTCCTAGACCACTCCTCTTTCTATAGACCCTAAACGACAATCCCTATGGATCTTTAACTAAGTTCGCTCAACTATTAAATTGAGTTAAGTCAATCTAATCTAACTAAGATAGCAATAAAAAAGATTTGGCCCTAAAAATATTAAAAGTAAATCTACTAAATACAAATTTTTGATGTACCAAATAATCCCCAATATCTTCAGAGTCAATCAGCATATATTCAAAATCAGCTCCTCTATCTTCCAAAATAGTAAATGTGGTCTGGTCTCTGAGATTTAGCCCCCCAAAACCAGCAACAAACATCACAAATTTCAGCACATGGTGGCCCCATGGTGGGCCTTGAGCTTCCATCAGGCATTCATTAATGGTGATTGGAACAATTGATTTAGTGGGACATATTTCAAAAGCCAAGGTGATTGAGTATTGTGGCCATCTGATTCGTGGCTTACAAATGGACAAGTATGAAAAACTTTTGAGAAAGAAATGTTTCAAAATGTGATTCAGACATGAAATTTGGGCTTGTTTCATCGATGTGAGTTTTTTGGAAGATTAACAAGAGAAGTTGAAAATTTCTCCAGGCAGAGCCCGCTGGATTCATGTGATGGCCCACCAGAACAATAACTCGAATCCTATCATTTGTTTACCTGTCCTTTTTCCCTCTTTATGGGCATGCATGTATGATAAATCTTGGTAATATATTTGAGAAATCTGGATTAGTTAAGAAGCTGAGATGACTAACAAAATGCATTGTAATAATTTCTCCATTCATTTGCACAAGGCTTTAATAATTAGTAGGTTATAGTGTGTAATGTATATGATTTATTCAAAGAACTTTGGATATGTTTAGTTTACTATACTGATAATAGATGTGGCTTAGAAGCTGGAGAGTTGTCAAGCCCAGTCGGTAGGGTGAGAGTGCATCATGTCGTAGTAGTTTACATATTGCAAGAGGCTGACTCTGATTTTTTGCAACAAACTATTCTTGATTCATTGCTATTCCCCATGGTAAATGCGACTATATGGTTGGTGAACACAGGTAGTCCCTACATTGGGCCCTAGTATAGTAACTGACGATGTCAAAAACACAATGATCAAACTATATTAAGGGCCTGTCTGGCCACCTGCATTAAGTGGGATTAAAGTGGATGGAATTGAAAAAGTAGCAATTAATGCATGTGTAAGGTATTGTCTTTGGATTAGGTTTATTCATAGATTTGTAATGCCATGTTTGGAAGATATGGGAGTACCCTTAATCCCACGGGATAGGACTAAAGTCATGTTTGGAAAGATAATGTGATTGCAAAAGTCAAATGCTCTTATCTAACAGGGAACTGATCAGATGGATCTTATTGTATGAAATTTACTATGCCTCCACATCGATTATCATATACTTGGTATATTTGGAAGATATCCAGACCGTCTGTTTAGCAAGACCAAGCGTGAGTGGAACATGGACCAAAATTCACACTGGTCAGATAATCCTAACCCTTTAATTGGTGGCGAGATAAATATCAATAACGGTTCGAATTCAAAAGTAGAATGTACATTGTTTAGATGGTTAGCATTATCTGATCAAGCTGATTTTCGGTCAGTGGCCAATAATGGCAGAGGCTTTGGGATGAACCGTCCCCATGTCGTCCAGGTATGGCACATGTGCGTTAAATGAGGTGAGAGACTGGATGAGCTCCAATCTAGTGGGTGGACCATGAACTCACTGATTATCCTGGTCACGTGAACACGTGAACCGATGACCCAGATAATGCCACATGGACCCACTTTAAGGACATTTTAATATTCAAACGAACATCATGCAATCTTGATGTGGTTCTACTTCATTATAGGTTGTGGTCCACTCCATTCCTGGTTATACTTCATTTTTCGGTTCATACTCTGAAATGACCCAAAAATAATTATGAACGGCGTGGATACCACCATTTACATCATGATAGCCCCCACGTAACCCTGCCCTTTCACGCCCGAACGTAGGATGCAATCCAGGCATTTTTTTGGGGAAAAACAACGGGAATTAGCTAATCCATGGAGGATTGCGAAATCCTTCCCTCTTGACCCGCGGTTTGGGCGGGAGACCCAAAGACCCTATCCCGCGTTTTACAGATGGGTCCCAAACGTATTCTTACGGTGGATTAGATGGGACAATGAATGTAATCCCATCTAATCCCAGCTAACGCAGTTGGCCAAACAGGCCCTAATTGTCTGATCTGTGGGCTTCAAGTGGATGATGGAACAAAAGGTTATGGTCCGTGTTCAATAGGTTCATTAATCAAAAGGATAACATCATCCTACTACCAATGTGTTTTCCACTGTGCCCATCAACGGGATAGCCTGCTTGATGGATAGTCTACATTCCCAACCATGTAGCTACATGCCTGGTGGTGAGTGGCACGGAAACAAGTCTGGTTCAAGAGGAAGTGGAAAGCTCCTTGTGCAATACACTAGTAGTTGTTTCCTATGTAGCAATAGCATAAACATCATTATCAATTTGAATCCGGGAAAGCTAGTCTAGGAATCTCAGTTTGTTAGCTCATTCCTAGAACCGTCAATGAGTTAGGCTTGTGTTGGTTTGTGCCTGGATTTTGAGTTGGCTGGGCTAGGCCTAGTGGGCTCCCCCATTCAACATTTTAATTTTGCTTTGCCCTAATCCATACAGGTACTAATGGGACTAATTAACACAGACATAATCTATACAAGTACTAATGGGCCTAATTAACAGAGCCATACTCATTCTAGATACCATTGTTTTGAAAATTGGCCATCACCTTTACACAGTACAGGGGCGAACCGGTATTTTAGAAAAGGACGGGGGTGCATTGGCCCGATACAAACCTTATTGGCACCGAGAAGTGGCCTATGACCATGAGGAGTCCATTTCAATTTTTCCAGCTTTTATCTTTAAAAAGAAAATAAAAATCTTTTGTCAACCACTCATTAGATGAGCTGGTAGAGACAATGTAGTGTGTGAGATTGATCTAGGGTTCAATCTTTAGTAGTGTTACTTTTCCCAAAAAACACAAAACTTGTTTTTTTTTTTACTTCCTTTTTCACTAGTTTCGTAATTTTAACGGAGGGAGCTTAAAACCTCATTTATATAAGATTTGGGTGATACTTGACGAATTGAAGCAGTGTGAACCATTTTGGGAAAGTTGGAAGAATGGGAAAACTCTCTCTCTCTCTCATCTTCTTTTTATCCTATTTCAGTATAATGGGTACTAATTTATCAAAACATGCTTGATTTGTATTTGATTATTAGGAACTATATATGCTAATTGAAAGGTGCGTCAATTAATATACAAATGTTTATTGAAAGATGTGTCAATTAATATACAAACGTTATCTTTTAAAAGCATAGAATAAAATCAAGCTTGTTTTCTTCTTTTTCTTGGGGCCTAGTTGCTTCTGCTTTCTCAGCAGTCTCTAGCCCAGTTGTTGTGTGTTTTTCTTTTTCTAATTAATATATATCGTTATCTTTCAAAAAAAAAAATCAAGCTTGTTTTAGGTGGGCTGGTTTGTGCGGGACTCGATGTTGAGTGCTGATGTACTTGTTTCACTCTTCCCTAAAATGATGATGTGCCCCTACCAGAGGGGAGACTCGATATCAAGTCCTAATGATGTACTGGTTCCAGTCTTGCTTGAATGGATGATGTAATGCTGATTAAAAAAAGTAAAAGCATAGAATGTGAAACTGTAACCAGGCAAATAGAAGCAAGTTATGGGAAATGATACCTATAATCTCCTGATTGATACACCCTTTCTTTTCTAGTCACGGTCATAAAATTTTACTATTTTATTAGCATATTTCCAAATCAAAGTGGGTGTGCAAATAGTGGCTCTGAACATTATAATCATATACATAGCGCACCAAATACCAAAATAGAAAGAAAAATTTCTTTTGATAGCCACGACTGAGCTGCACTGACAGTGCAGCATTATTGTTACATAAATTTATATGTATAGTCATTGGTTACCGCCATCTGACTGAGGTTTGAAGTGCAGATGGAATATATGAAACTATGACTAGTTATCACTGTCGTCGTCATCATCATCATCATCATTTGTTGTGGTTTCCAGTCTAAGGTTTGCAAAAAAATGATTGCTAATAAGGCTGACAACAGCTTAATTTTTTGCAAGTGGTTCTAGACGATTTATCAATATGTTGATTAATGCTGTTGGTGTGAATTTGTGATTGCCAGCTATATGAAAGAAGGTATGCGGACGAGTGTCGAAGCAATTCTGCTGGTCAGTAATAACATCTTTATCTAGATTCCAGATTATACAAGTTGTATCATCTCTTTAAGTTATCAGAAAGGCTTTGTTTACTTAAAATATTTGATATGATGACATTGGTTTCTTTTGGCATGACACTGCTCTAATTTTCTTTTATATTCAAGCTGAAACCTGAAGATGCCAGGTTGAATATGTTATTAGCTGTGTATACATTTGTGTGTCTGATAAGTTTGTTTAATCAGCAAAATAGGAAACACGTTCTCAATACAAAGCAGACTTTTCTTATGCCCTCTTTGGCTGAAGTGTTGGCAATGTCATTGGCCTCTCTACCCCATGTGGGATTAAGCTCTCTTCTTCCAAGAATGCTTGATTTTGGACCACCAGTCGGTATATGCCCAATTGACACTGATTTAAAAAGAATTACATGGCCTTGCGCCTCATTAGACATGTGTACCCATGTGTGTGTACAAATTAGTGCTTCTAGATATGGATATATTGGTGCATATATTGCCTTGCTACAATTTACCATTATCATAGCTTGGATTCTAGTATAGTTGGCCTCACTGTATTGATGCATGCTTAGTAGTTTAGTGCCCGAGTAATATGAAAGGAATATCCACTGTGACTATGTAAGCATTATGGAGTAAAGAGATGTAAAGCAATCTTGAAGACAACAACTTAGTAACCATATGAAACAATTATTCTTAGAAATCAAATTACTAGATTACCAACCACACATGCTCTGGTTGCACTTCCTATGCAACTGATTGGACTACACGTAATGTCTAGGATTAAGAAACAAAGACGTCACAGGTCGGGGTATTAATTTTTTTTCATGCATCCCACCACCAAGGTTTCCTCTCCCTCCCTCCCTCGCTAAGTGATAACTAGAATTGATTTAAAAGGGGAAAGATACAATAATCCATCAGGATAATGGATGCAAGGATCTTGTAGACAGATTATTCCAAGCGACACCTTGCTTTGCAAGGGCATTGCCCATGGAATTTACTTCTCTTGATATGAGTAGAAATGACACTTAAATCAGAACATCTTTTTATAAGTTCTTTCTCAATGGGAGGTTGCTTCCAAGGGGACAAATTCCTCAAAGCCCACGCAATAACATTTCTGGAGTCACCTTTAATGATGAGGGGACTAGGGAAATTTCAGAGGAAAGGGACATTCCCACTTTAAAGTTACAATCAATTCCACTGGAAGGGCATCACCAAAGACAAAGACTAATGGGTATCACAAAAGGCCACTGGAGTGATTGATGGGCAGATGAAATTCCTCTAGCATAAAAATTCCCTCAACATTACTCAGTATCGCTGTGAAACATTATGGTGAAAGATAGTTATGAGGTTGTGGGAACCAAGACAATTTGGTCCATCCAATATCAGACAATTGGATCTCGAAATCAAAATGGTAACAATACTTCTTGATTGATTGTATTAAGTGGCGTTTTGTCCATTTTAAGGAGATGTGAGTTTGGGCGCTCTGCTCAAAAGGTAGTTTCTCTTATGAGATCTTTATAATAGCATTATGACAGACTACTAATCCCCAACTAACATGGATGAAAGTATGGGGCACGTATGCCCCTCAAGTGGAGATGTTCATGTGACTGCAATGTCAAACAACCAAAGGGTAGTTTCTCTTCAATGATCTTTATAATAGCATTATGACCGACTATTAATCCCAAACTGCCACGGGAAAAAGTTATGGGGCACATTTGCCCCTCAGGTGGAGGTGTTCATGTGACTACAACATCAAACAAAATTCTCATGATAGATGAGAACTATCTAGTAGATGTTGTGGCGTCTAACTTTGAGGTGCAGTTGAGGAACTGTAGATGTCCTCAGTGTTCAAGTTGTCGGTATCGCTACAAGTTTCGCTGGCCGGAGAAAAAGATATAACATCGTTATCGCCGATAATATTGGAGATAACCGGAAATGCGAGGGAAAATAGGGAAACATGGGAAAAAATGTATAATTTTTCAGTGAAACTTCAGGACATGCCTAAATACACATATACGGATATTTAGGAATAAAAAATTGTAAAAAGAATACATTACATAAAAAGTTTTCGTTTAACGGGGACCCAAAAAGCATGCACTGCCGTAAGAAATCACTCCAATAATGACACCTTATCTAAGCAAAGAGAACATATTAGGTGTGGCCATGGCTTCACCCAACAGGATTTGGCCTTGATCAATGGTTTGTGACACCTTATTAACAGTTTGGATGATCAATAAAACAATATGGTGGACCTTGGCAAGTTTTCTAGGGATAGGAATGTGGGTGGCACCTGACCATGGGCCCACCTTAATGTATGCGTTGTATATCCACACGGTCCATCCTTTTTGCCAACTCATTTGAGCACATAGGCCCAATAATGAAGCATACCTAAATCTCAAGTGGACCACACAGCAAGAAAAACATACATATCAATATCAGTTTGATCCGAAACTTTTATAGCCCCAAGAGGTTTTCAATTGTACGCAGTTAGTCCTCACCGTTTCCTGTGTTGTGCTCCACTTGAGCATTTGATCTAGCTCACCAATACCAAGATATATGTGTTTTATCTACACTGTTCATATGTTTTTAAAGATTAATTTATGGCTTGGGCCAAAAGATAAGACTGATCCACATCTGAATTGGACCACACCATAAGAAACAGTGGTGACCGAAAGCCCACCATTAAATACTTCCCAAGGCCCATTGTAATGTTTATTTTCCATCCATCCCGTTGATAAGCTCATAAAGTCCTAGATGAAAGGAAAAAACAAGTATCAACTTCATCTAAAACTTTCGTGACCCCCAAATTTTTTTTAAATGGTGGGCATTCAATCACCACTGATTTCTGTGGTGTGCTCCACATGAGATTTGGATCTGCCTAATTTTTTGGCTCATGTCCTAAAATGATCTGAAAAAATGAATGAACGACATGGATAAACACAGACATCATGGTGAGTCCCACAAAGCACCGTCCACTAGCTACTGGCTATAAGCGTCAGTAGGCAATATGTCCTTCGTGGGAGCGGATTAGATGTTACCCAGATACATATGGGTGTTATCCTTACCATGTGGGGCCCACGATCATTCTTTTGGGAACTCCACTCCATTTATCTGTTTCACCATATCATTTTAGGACAGTCTCAAAAATGAAGTAGATCCAAATCTCAAGTGGAACACACCAAGGGAAACAATACTGATTGAATCTTGCCATTAAAAACTTCTTAGGGGCCCACTGAAAGTTTTTGATCAAGTTGATAATTGTGTTTTCGCTTTATCCCAGTCCGTGTGACCTAAGCAATAGGTTGGATGGCAAAAAAACATTACAATAGCTCTAGGAAGTTTGTAATGGGCCCTACGAAGTTTTTACTGGTGGGCATTTAATCATCATTGTTTCCTTTGGTGTGGTACACCTGAGATGCGGATCTGCCTCATTATTTGGCCCATGCCCTAAAATTATATCTGGCAAATAAATGGATGGTATTGATAAAATATAACACATCATGATGGGCCCATGGAGCACCAAGCCACCAACTTAAACAAGTCACATGCCCGCGACCTTGCAGGGAAGTGGATTGTACATTCAATATGCGCTTAGTAAATCAATACACTGAGCAAACTTAGTCAACTTTGTGGGGCCCACCATGATTTATGTATTTTAACCACTATGTACATCCATTTTAACAGATAATTTTAGGGCTTGAT
This sequence comes from Magnolia changhungtana, assembly GCA_030180095.1. Lineage (NCBI taxonomy): Eukaryota > Viridiplantae > Streptophyta > Magnoliopsida > Magnoliales > Magnoliaceae > Magnolia > Magnolia changhungtana. The sequence goes on from JASAUF010000676.1 coordinate 20,620,018, forward strand.
CCCAAAGATGAAGTATATCTAATGGTCAAGTGGACCACACCATAGGAAACAGTGTGAATTGAGCATCTACCGTTGAAAAATTCTTAGGGGCCACAAACATTTTGGATTGGTGTCATTTTTGTGTTTTACCTTCATCCATGTATGTGTGATCTTATGAACAACGTGGATGACAAATAAAAATCACCGTGGGCCCTAGTAAGGTTTCAACGATAGGAATCATTGTTCCTACTGCTTTTTGTAGTGTGGTCCACTCGAGCTTTGGATCCGCCTATTTTTGGGCTTATTACCTAAAATGATCTGCATGTATATAACACATACATCATGGTGGGGCCCACGGAACTTAGTGATGTCCAGATGCCACCGAGGTTGGCCCGCACACCACACTACCAACTAATCCACTCCTCGTTTTGACTTTGAGAAGCCATTTCTGAAAATAGAAGAGGGTTCCAGAAGGGAACCCTCAAAACCCTAAAATCCCGAAAAAACCTCTCCAAAATCGCTGAGATTTCGCAGAGTCTTCGCTAAAACCGTCATTCTGTTTGAAATTTATGATCTATTCAAAAAAACGATCAACAATCCTCTTGTACAAGTACGAAATCCAAAAAGTTTCCCCTTTTCTTCCCTTTTTTTCTATTTTTGGGTATTTACGCATTCTCCCAATATTATTGGCGTAAAAAAGGGGTTGTTTGCGACAATTATCTCATGGTAGGGTAGGTAGCTACAACAATTTCTCACCGACAACTGTATTTTTCGCGAAAAAGCAATAAAATCGCCGAAAATTCGCCGATATTAGGAAGAGAAACGAAAGAAGCGAGTTTCGATGTCGCAACTCCGGCGACACCGATATTATCGATTTCTCACCGATAATATGAACACTGGATGTCCTTACAACTTCTTCTTTTGAAGCATGAAATATAATATATCATTCGAGTCGAGGCAATTGAACATGGAAGAAGTATTTGGAAGATTTGGATCCCTTACATGTTCATCCCCTATGACAAGAAATCAAGTAGTAGTAGAGGATTTACTTCTGTTAGATTTCATTATAGAGATCAAGCTGAATTTGCTATTTAGATTTATAAGGGGAAGAAAGTGGATGGGAGTGTAATCATAAAGTGGGTTGGAAGAACCACCACTTTGTCTCTTCTTCCCTGGGGTCATAGACTCTGATCTTAAGTGAAATGAAATGTCCATTCTTCAGAGTAAAAGAGAATACAAAGTTTCTTGACAAATAATTTTCACAAATTGTCCTGTTCCCATCGAAACCAAACCGCTTCAGGTCGTCACCAACATTATTTAAGGATACTCTCAGATCCTTACGGTGATATCCCACAATTAATTGGATATCTAAAGCCGTTGGCTCGTTGCACATGCTCTACATGTCCTACAATCATCTTATAGGCCGAATTCCAACATCATTCAAGAACATAAATGATCTTGAGTTATTAGATCTTTCACAGAATAATTTGTCAAGTGTATTCCGTAACGGTAATAGTGGCGGTAACGGCCACCATCGTTACCTTTACGGTACGAGGTGTAATGGTCGTTACGGGGTTTGTAATAGTCTCTGTTTTCTTTTTTGAAAAAAGAACCCAAAAACGTGTATCGGCCCTGTAATAGACCATTATGGCCTTTATGGGGGGCATAACGGGCTGTTACGGGGTTTGTAGCGGCCTTTACGGGTCATTTTTTTCTCGTAATGACTGTTATGGCATTTACGACCTTGTAACGTGTAATGGTTACTACCGTTACCTTTACGTAACGGCCTTTATGATACATTATGTGTGAAAATTTTAGCAGCTTATGGAGTTAACATTCCTTGTAGTGTTGAATCTTTTGCAAAACCACATCGTAAGTAACATATATTACAAAGTCAATAGTTTCTTACATTCATGGACGAATCCTTTTAAGTAACTTGGGATGGTCCAGTATCAAGAAAATGTGGAGATACCAATGTTTCACAACTATTAACACAATTAGAAAGCAAATATGACTGGTAATCTACATGGATTAGGTTTTAGAGTTAGATACATGGTGGGAGTGGGAATGATTTATGGATTCTTTGAAGGTGGTGCTCAACTGATCAATGGTATCTCTCACGAAACATGTTACATTTCCAATTTTCATTCAGATATAGGTTTTCTATTATAATTTAGTCTCCAAAACAAAAGGTGAAAACATGAAATATGTGACCATCAACATTTAGTTAAATACATTAGATATAAAAGTATAAATATAATCCTTCTTCCCTCGTGTATCTGTTCCCTTGAGTTATTTTGCTCCTCCTAGCTCCAATTCTCTTATTGTCTCTAAATTAGATCAAATCTTGTAGAGAGAAAATTCAACAGAAAATTCAACAATAGCATTCTATCGATAAATTGAATATATTCTCTCATTACCTTTGTCCAAAGTGCTAAAGTCAAGAAAAGAATTTCCACTCTCACTCTGTATCAAATTCAAAACCCAATTCATTCGGATCCTTAGTTGTATTTGCTTTTCGATTGTGTTGACAACAGTGAAACCTTGGTATCTCACATTTCTTTGATAGTGGGGATCGTGTAATCCCAAGTTCTCTTGAAATGATTCATTTGTGAATGTAAGAAACTGTTGATTATATGGTATGCTATCCAGGAGGTAGTTTTGTGAAAGATTCAACACTTCAAGGAATGTTAGCTTTGTAAGTTGCTAAAGATCTCACCTGACAAATTATTTTGCGAGAGATCTAATGACCCGGGATCATTTATGTTCCTTAATGATGCTGGAATTCGTCCTATGAGATGGATGTAGGACATATCGAGCACGTGCAACGTCTTTATATCTCCAACTAATCTGGGATATCCCCATGAGGGTCTGAGGGTATCCTCAAATGATGTTGGCGAAGGCTTGAAGCAGTTTGGTTTCAATGGTTATTTAAAAAACTTACCAAAAACCCCCCCCCCCCCCCCCTTTTTTAAATAACTTTAAAGAAGAAGCACTTTGTTTCACTTAAGATTAGATGCCTCTCTTTGGAATCGGCGAGATATTGGTTTTCGTTTGATGTTTTGGCAAACTAAGGTTTGTGTATGTGCACCTATCATAACCTAGCCCATGCATGGGTTGACTCTATTCCCATTGAAATGGGTTCTCAATATAAAGAAGTGTTGGATATATATATGAAACATCGACATCAAAAGTTACATTTGCAAGGGTGAAAGTCAACATGGGGAATTTATTTATTTATTTATTTTTTATACTTGAATTGGGTGCTCGATTTATGCCCAAATAGAAACCTCATCTTGGAATGGGTCAATCACAGCCATATAATCAGATGGTGGAATCTTTGACATTCTTGTTGTAATTTTGTTGACTCTTTTTCAGTCGCAGAGCCAGCAAATCCGTGCGTGGCTGGGCTTTGACTATTGGAGATGCATATATGGAGGGTCGGGCTTTTTTTCTTTGCATTATGAATTAATTCTTTGAATTTGAAATTTGGAAAGGCTTTGGTTGGTGTGGATGCAAGCGAAGCCTCATGGGTGAGAATGAGAAGAATGCTTCTAGACCAGGATTGGTTGGGGTAAAGAGAAGGTTGGAGAAAATAGCAAAAATGTTGGGAATAGACATTGATGATAGGAAGAAAACTTTGGAATCATTCTAAAAAAATGGAAGGAGAATAAAAAACAAAGAGAGTGTGAAGGGCAAGTCATAAGCCAAGAAGCATGAGCATTGGGGGATATGGTAAATTTAATTTTGATAGTTACGATTCAAGGGATATTATTCTTAGATCAATCAAGTTGGGGATCAGGTAATGGTAGGGGTGTACACGAACTGAGCTAGCTTGGTTGACTTGCTTGACTCGACTCGAAAAAGCTTGACTCGACTCGGAGCGAAGCTGAGTTCAGATTGAGTCGAGCTGATTTTTTGAGCTCGAAAATGAATTTGAGCCGAGTTCGAGCTTGCCCCAGCTCGACTCGACTTGGCTCGAACTCGGTTCGACTCGGCTTGACTCGGTGCAGGGTATATATACCTAGGGGTGTACATCGAGCCGAACCGAGTCGACCTGGGCTCAGCTCGGTCACCAGGCACTCCCAGCTTGAACTCGGCTTGACTCGGTGACCGAGCCAGCATCTCCGGCTCGGTCAGCAATCGGACCAGTTCGAGCCAGTTTTGAGTTGAATTCGAGCTCGAGCATTCGAGTCGTGTTCGAGTTCGTTTTTCGAGCCGAGTTCGAGCTCGAGCTTTCGAGCTGTGTTCAAGTTTGTTTTTGAGCCAAGTTTAAGCTGAGTTTCGAGCTTTTGAATTTGAATTAGAGTTTAGTTTTTGCGATTATACAATGTCGGAACTAGGAAGTCGAAAATATCGAGTTAAAATTATAATTTTACTACATTTACATACATTTAATAACATAACAAAGCATAAAATAAAACATCAAATACAAACTGAAGACACTACTGTAGAGGAGATTCATCTGCTGAGTTCGAGCTGCTATCCAAATCTTCATATATGTACTCGTTCACCTCTCCCGAATCAGAAGGTGGAGATAACTTTTTATCGCCCTCCTCTGTATGGTTTGAATTAGATTTTTCAAACTTTTTTTATGAGAAGATTTATACGTAGTTCCCAACGTCTTGTAAAACGCACCAAGATTGGAGAGAAACGTAGCTGAATTCTTAGTCTTCTTCTTTTTACCCGTGTAGCTTAAACCTGCTTCGACATCATGTGGTCTTGGAGGACATCGTTGATGTGTAGAAGCCTCTTCTATACTGTGCTTTAAGGCAAGTTGGAATTATTATTCTTCCAATGCTAATAATTCAGCTTCCTCCTCTGCCTTCGAAAGTTTGGATAGGGGAGTAGAAGTTTTTTTTGTTTGAATCAAGAATTGCTTGGAAAAAAACTTGGATTTCCTCTGGGGCTTTAGGACACGGTTTTGCATCTCCACCCCAACAGGATAAGTGTAATTTGAGCCGATTAGTTTTGTTAACAAATTTGGCTCTACACAAATTACACAAAATCTTTAACTTTCCAGACTTTGGAGAATAGACTAAGGAACTATAGTCCCAAACGTCAATCGATGACTCACTTGAAGACATATCTATATATTGTGTTGGAAAAGTATTTTAACAATAATGAAATACCGACATAAAACATAAGCAATTTATGGATGAAAAAAAAGCCATGAATGCTTTGCGTGCATAGCATCCATCAACATAACATAAAAATAAAAATAAAAGAGTACCCATTGCATCATTTTCAAGTTCCAATAAATTAACAAGAAATGTTAATCTAACTTCATTCATGCAGCTGTTGTTTCATGTGCTGCGGCTTGATACACATTCTCCTCTTCCTCATGAATATCAGAACCTCTAAAACTCGGAGCAAACCAATTTTGTGTACAAATTAATGCTTCCATTGTATCTGGTGCAAGGGAACTTCGAGTCTTGCTCACGACCCTACTCCTTGTGCTAAAAGCAGATTCCGATGCCACCGTTGAAATAGAAACTGACAAAATATCTCGTGCCACCGTCGATAGTGTAAGGTATTTTCCTTCACTAACTCTCTTTTTCCACCACTCCAAAACCTTTTTTCAATGCCCCAAACTCGTAGACCGTTGTAAATGCAATCTGAAATAACTCAACCGGAATGAGGAGGTGGAAGGTGGCGAAAGTTCAATATTCTCTTGCAAAGTTTCCATTCTCCAAAGTCTGGAAAGTTGAAGATTTTGTGTAATTTGTGTGGAGCCAAGTTTGTTAACAAAACTAATCGGCTCAAATTACACTTATCCTGTTGGGATGAAGATGCAAAACTGTGTCCTAAAGCCCCAAAGGAAATTCAAGTTCTTTTTCAAGCAGTTCTTGATTCAAACAAAAAAGCTTCTACACCCTTATTCAAACTTTCTAAGGCAGAGGAGGAAACTAAATTTTTAGTATTGGAAGAAGAATAATTCCAACTCGCCTTAAAGCGCAGTATGGAAGAGGCTTCTACACATCAGTGATGTCTTCCAAGACCACATGATGTCGAAGCAGATTCAAGCTGCACGAGTAAAAAGAAGAAGAGTAAGAATTCAGCTAAGTTTCTTTCCAGTCTTGGTGCGTTTTACAGGACGTTGGGAATTACGTATAAATCTTCTCACAAAAAAAATTTGAAAAATCTAATTCAAACTATACAAGAGGAGGGCGATAAAAAACTATTTCCACCTTCTGATTCGAGAGAGGTGAACGAGTACGTATATTAAGATATGAATAGCAGCTCCAGCTCGGCAGACGAATCTCTTCTACAGTAGTGTCTTTAGTTTGTATTTGATGTTTTATTTTATGCTTTGTTATGTTATTAAATGTTTGTAGATGTAGTAAAATTATAATTTTAATTCGATATTTTCGACTTCTTAGTTCCGAGTTCCGACATCGTATAATCGCAAAAACTAAACTCTAATTCAAATTCGAAAGATCGAGCTCGAACTCGAACACAGCTCGAAAGCTCGAGCTCGAACTCGGCTCGAAAGCTCGAGCTCGAACTCGGCTCGAAAAACGAACTCAAACACGGCTCGAATGCTCGAGCTTGAACTCGTCTTGAAAGCTCGAAATTGGCTCGAACTGGTCCGATTGCTGACCGAGCCGAGCCGAATTCGAGCTGGGTGTGCCTAGTGACCGAGCTGAGCCCAACTCGACTCGGTTCGGCCCAATGTACACCCCTAGGTAGTGATGATTATAGCTAAAAACCCTACTCTCTTATGATTAGACATGATTCTTAGATTAATTGGGTTGGGGATCGGGTAGTTGTGATTATAGCTAAAAAACCCACTTTCTTACAGTTATGGGGCAAGACCCTTGTGGGGTCAAGCTGCAAAGTAGCTTGCGGAAACTGGGCATCAACGATCTGATCTGAAAGTGCAAAGCAGATATCCTGATATTGCAAGAAACTTAAGAGGCAATTGAATTGACGCATCTAAGGTCCAATCTCTTTGTGGTGATGATTTTCACTTGTGGGACTGCTATAGGAAAGATTTATGAGCATTCTTGTAATGGTCTTGTTGATCATTGCTTAAATTTGATGTGTTTAAAGGTTATGTTCCCTATATATTCTATTCAAATGTGTTAAGTGTGGTTTCCGTTGGAGCTTATCGGTGCTATATGGTCCAAATGATCCTAGCTTGTGCCAAATTTTTTGGCCAAAGCTAGTTGCTGTTCTAAGAAGGTGGATGTGCTGGTGTGTTGGTGAGAATTTTAGCATATAATCATCACAAATATGTGGGGTTTCTTGAATTTGTTAAGAAATGGGAACTATCGTTGCACGATCCTTTTAATTAGGTTTTGCTCGTGGATGTGCTGGTGTCTTGGTGAGAATTTTAACATATAATCATCACAAATATGTGGGGTTTCTTGAATTTGTTAAGAAATGGGAACTATAGTTGCGCGATCCTTTTAACTTGGTTTTGCTCCTGCTTCGAATTATGCTTCGGATTCATACTCTAGCTCCCTGCTTCCCAGATGTTTATACTTTCCAACATTTTGAAAAGCTTCTCAAACTGGTGCTTTTGTCAAATAACCAGGAGGCTCGGATCATGTGCCGGCTGTAGAGGTTTTGATTGACGCAAATAGGAAAACCATTTTCCAGAGCCTAACAAAGGGCTCTGAGAAGTGAGAAACCAACATCTAATCACAAACCAAATCTCTCTCATCATCCTTGGAATCATGGGGTCCCAAACCTTTTAGATTGCATAACATGTGGTTACAACAATCATATTTCCTTGATACTGTCAAGGGGTGGTGGGAGTCTTCCCAAATTGATGGAAGGGCTGGGTAAAAAAAATCATGGGTAAGCTCAGATTATTAGAGGTAAGTTGTGAGAGTTGAACAACTATACTTTTGGAGATGTCAACAGTTTGAAAGAAAATATCTGGATAAAATCAATCTATTTGTAAGGAGTAAGATTGTTTTCCTGAGAGTGTCTAGTCAAACATAGAAGAGATGCAGCTTAAAATGGAATCCATTTTGATTGGAAGAGATAACCTGGAGACATTGGGTGGAGAGCTCTCTCCACATAGTCAGAATTGTGGTGGAGAGCTGGATTATGTTAAATGTCAAATGCTGCTCCTTTGGGTTTGGTGAGGGGTTTTGGTGTTGGTAGGTTCGATTGATAACATCCCACTTCCAGTTCACGAATAACACACTTGTTTGATGCCTCTAGAACAATGTTGTCAAATTGCATACGCCATCATATATGACCAATATATGTTATTTGCATATTTTGCTCTGGCCTCAATATATATATTTTGCTCTAGACATAGCTTGATCAATAAGCTCAAAGTCCTCAAGGAAAAGATTAAAGCATGGAAGATAGAAGAACTTCGGAAAAGACAATTCGAAACTGAGGCTTTATTTGCAGAGCTGCAGCAAATCGACTCTTCGGTTGAAGGCATTGATATCCCTTCGGATACTTTATTCAGATGCATTCAAATCATCCAATCTTTGTCGTCCAGATCTCTCGAAGATGATCTGTCTTGGAAATTGAAATCAAGGGCTAGATGGGTTTCGGAAGGCGACAGGAACAGTAAATACTTCCACTGCTTAGTCAACATGCGGGCTCGGGGAAAAGCTATTCTCTCTATCTCAATAGATGGCAGACAAATCGATGACTGTGACCAGATTTCAGATTTAGCAGTATCTCACTTCAAATCTGTCCTTTCTTCTGAAGGATGGTCTAGGCCTCAATTGGACGGGATTCCTTTTCAGTCCCTCCTGAGGGCGGAAGCGGATCGCCTTGAAACCCCATTTTCTGAGGAAGAAGCGAAGGCGACTATAGATGCAGTGGAAGGCGACAAATCCCCTGGGCCTGATGGCTTCCCCATCATCTTCTTTCAGCAATTCTGGTCACTGTTCGTCCTGATGTCATGCATTTCCTGAATGAATTCCATTCCACGGGCAAATTACCCAGGGTGTTAGAGCTTTCTTTCTTGCCCTTATTCCCAAAGTAGCTAGTGCAAATTCTTTCTCGGATTTCAGACCCATTAGCTTGATTTGCGGTCCGTATAAAATTCTGGCCAAGATTTTGTCTATAAAATTATCGGCAGTTATCGGGAAACTAATCTCGAAGTATCAGAACACCTTCATAAAAGGTTGGCAGATTATCGATGGTGCTCTTATAGCCAACGAAGTTCTTCATTCTTGCCACAGAACGGGGAAAAAGAGTATTTTCTGCAAACTGGATTTGGAGAAAGCTTACGATCACATGGAATGGGGATTCTTACAGTACATGCTTCTCCAAATGGGGTTTGGAGGAAATTGGAGACGGTGGATTCAATCCTACATCGAATCGGCCCATTTCTCTATCCTCCTTAATGGTGTCTTAAGGGCTTCTTCCCTAGCACTAGAGGTCTTTGTCAAGGAGATCCTCTTTCGCCCCTCCTATTTCTTTTGATAGCCAAGGCCCTCTCTCAAATGCTCCTCAACGGTCGGGTCTCTTTAACGGGATTTCTATGCCAGGAGTTCAAATTCCCATCTCCCATATTCAATTTGCTGACGACACCCTCATTATGATTGAGGCAGACTCTGATTCCATAAACAATCTTCACACGACTCTTAGATGTTTCGAGGCGGTTTCAGGCTTAAGAATCAATATGTCCAAATCTAAGGTTTTTGGGGTAAACATCTCGGATCACGACCTCTCCTCCTTCGCTAATTCCTTGGGCTGCAAGTCGGCTTTGCTTCCCACGACTTTTGTTGGTCTGCCTCTAGCTATTGGATACCCCACCGACTTCGATGTGGGACAAGGTTGTGGAAAAAATTCGAAAAAAGCTTGCTTCTTGGAAATGCAGATACTTGACAATGGGGGGCAGACTCACCCTTACAAAAGCAGTTTTATCGAATATTCCCATCTACTTCATGTCTCTTCTCAAATGCCCGCCCTTAGTTCTGCTTCGGATCAATAAACTAAGAAGAGATTTTTTGTGGTGCGGGAAGGACAATCACAAGAAATTCCACTTCCTGGATTGGCAAGAAGTCTGCAGCCACTTCCGAGACGGTGGTGCAAGTATTAAAAAGCTGAAGATTATGAATAGGGTCCTCTTGGGCAAATGGGCCTGGAGATTGGGATCGGATTAGGATGCCTTATGGTGTAATATCGTCAAAGGCAAATACGGTCATTCCCCAGGAGGTTGGTGGACAAGGGACTTGACAGCCTATAAAGCCTCACCCATTTGGAGGGATATTTTGCGATCCAAAAAACATGTTGTTGAAAACATTGCTTTTGACCTGTGAAATGGCATAGTGATTCAATTCTGGGAGGACATCTGGCTGGGGGAGTTTAGGCTGAAGGACAGATTCCAATCAATTTATCGTCTCTCAGTCCTTAACCAAAGCCCCGTTTCTTGTTTCTATTCTATTTCTACCTCGGGCACCTTTTGGGACATCCCTATTTGCAGAAATCTTCACGATTGGGAGATTACTGACTATGTTCAACTGCTGGAATGCCTCTCCACTGCGTCCCCAATCCAGGAGGAGCCCGACAGAATCATCTGGATTAAGGAAAAATCCTCACTCTTCTCGGTGAAGTGGCTGTACGATGCTATTGACACCAATACTCCCCTCGGCCCCCCCCCCCAAAAAAAAGTTCCTCTACTTTGCGTGGCTTGCTTCCAAGAATCGGATTCTTACGATCGACAACCTGAAAAGGAAAGGCGTGCGATTGCCTAATATCTGCCTTTGTTGCATGAACAGCGAGGAATCTGTTGACCATTTGCTAGTCCACTGTCCGTTTATCTCCCTCATTTGGGCAGATTTTTTCAACAGATTCAACATCAGAGGGTGTCTTCCAATCTCCGCTTTTCAGCTGCTGGCTTTCTGGCATGGGGTCAAATTGGGTAAAAACATAACTCGGATTTGGAAAACGGCAATCGTCGCAATTTGGTAGGCAGTCTGGAAGGAGAGGAACAACAGATGTTTCAACAACACTCATTCCTCACCTCAATTGGTGGCCTCTAGAGCGAAAAAAATCCTCATTGAATGGGCTGCTAATGTTTCCTATCTTAAGGATTTCGATTTTATGTTTCTAGGCTCTTAGTTTCCTTTTCCCTGTTGTTTTCTGCCATCTCGGCAGCCTGCGTTGTATTTCTTTCTTTCTTGTAATCTAATTCACCTTTATATATATATATATATATATATATAATGGGAAAATCAATTTATTTTTTTTTTGTAAAAAATCTTAAAAATTAGGAAAAACTATCCCTTATTGCCAAAAGTGATTGGATTGGATTCTTTTACATATTTCATTGTAGTTTGAGACTATTAGACCATCTATAAATTAAGTTATATATTTAATTATTTATATTATATTTACATAACATTTAACAAAACAATATGTGATTGCATATGGAGTATGCCATCGCATACTTATTGTACAAAAAAAGTATGCCATTAGATACAATCTTGGAATGCATATGCCATAAAAATTGGCATATGTGATCCTTTTCTACAAAATGGTATATGTGATCGCACGCGACAACAATGCTTTAGAAACCAATTAAGAATCACAGAGGGTGTTCTCCGATGTCTTTGAAGTGATATAGGGTGTAAGGGTTAACTTGAGGAACAATGACCTCGGCAGAGTTGGCCCGAAGGGGAAGAGACAAGTTCTTATACTAGGTTTTTGGGGTGTAAGGCAATTGGTTTCCTGATGAAGTAACCTCCATTGTACCTTCATTCCCTATTTAAGATGCTGGTGGTTCTACCTACAAATATTAAGAAAATTCAAAGGGACTTCATTTGCAAGGAGGAGGAGAAGAAGAAAGTTTCATCTTACCAATTGGGAGGTGCAAAATTCGAAAAGGGATTGAGAGATTTGAATGGAAATTATCGAGATGGAAAGGGAGGTGCTTGTCTTTAGCCAAGCGTATCACCCTTATTAAATCAACCCTCTCTAATCTCCCATTGTATTTCATGTCCCTCTATAGATGCCTAAAATTGGTGATAGATAAACTTGAAAAGTTGCGAAGGGATTTTTTGTGGCAAGGTGTGGAGGAAAAACATAAATTTCACCTCTTAAAATGGGAAGAGGCATGCTTACCCTTAGCCGAAGGGGGTGCTAGTCTGAGAGACCTCGATTCCATGAATGTGGCTTTGCCTTGCAAGTGGCAATGGAGATTCTTTGTCGAAGAAGGAAAGCTTTGGAGGGAAGTAATAGTAAAAAAGTATGGGTTGGAAGAAAGAGGGTGGGAGATCAAGCAGACATCGCTTTACCATGTATCGACCATTTGGAAGGCCATTGACTCAGTCCCCCTGTCACTCATAGCTGCCTCATCATTTAATCTTTGGAGCGGTTCCTGGATAAGGTTTTAGGAGGATACATGGTGTGGAGGAAGGCCTTGGACGGAGGTCTTCTATTCCTCAATTTCTCTATCTTCGGAGAAGAACATCACTGTAGATCGCTGCTACCCTTCCGAAGGAGGGAGGGTTACATGGTGTCCCCCATGTAGGAGGGGCCTTTTGGACTCAGAGATAGAAGACTTTGCAAGCATACTGGCTTGTCTCTAGCATTATTCCCCTTTTCCGGACTTGTGCCACTCATTGGTATTGTCGGCATACTCTTCCGGCTCTTTCTCGGTAAAATCTTTTTACAATAAGATCCGCCCCTCGCAGAATGCCCTGGATAGCCTGATCATCCCTTTTTGCATTTTGTGCCACACACACACACACAAGTTTCTTCCTTTACGTGGTTGGCGGGTAGGAAGCGGATTCTAACGATAAACAATCTTCAGAAGAGGGGAATGACTCTCCCGAACATTTACCTTCTTTGTATGAGCAATGCCAAGTCAGTCAACCATCTTTTAATTCATTGCCCTTTTGCCAATCAGATATGGATTCACATATTTTGTCTATTCAAGGTGAAATGGACAATGCCACAATCAGTTCCGCAAATGCTTTTTGTCTTGGCATGGTGTTCACTTGGTGAAAGATAGTCTAACAATGTGGTGGCTGATCCTTATGGCTTCCCTTTGGAAATTATGGGTTGAATGCAACGCTTGCTGTTTTGACAACAAGCTTAAACCTTGGGGTCAAGTTTTGTAGAAGGCAAAAAGGGATGTAGCTGAATGGACCATCGAGTGTCTTCACGTTGATATTAATGTAGTTTGCTCTATTTTGGATATGTAAATTCTCTTCAGAGATGGGTTATTTTTATTTATTTATTTATTTATTTATTTTTTTTAAATAAAATTTGTCTTGACAATTTTGACAGTCAGGTTCCTAATAAAATCATCCATAGCTCTTCAAAAAAAATAAAAAAATAAATGGAAAGGGACGGCGAACGGTGCGAGATGAAGGGAGAAAAATTGGGTCCTTAGTAAATGGTGGTGGAGATTTGGGGAAGAACATGAAGCTTTGTGGGGAGATGTTATTTTCTAGAAATGTGGTTGTGCGGGGGGCGTTTATGCTTCGTTGAGAAGTGCGGGATTGAATGTTTGGAAGGAAATTAGTTGTATTGCAATAAGAGATGATCAGGAGGGTTGTGCAATCTCAAACAAAGTCGGTAGCTTGCTTGAAGAGGGGAGTCACTTTGAGGTGGGTTGCAGTGATATACTTCGATTTTGAAAAGGTGTGGCTAGGGGCTGTTAAATTTGAAGTTTCTTTCCTTCTTTATTCATGCAAGCGATGGATAAAGAGGCTAAAGTTGCAGACTTTTATGAGTCCATTGGGGGCTCCTTTGTGTGGAATGTTCTCCTCAATAGAAAATCAAATGACGGGGAAATGAGGAATTTTGCTTTCTCATGAGCATTCTCCATGAGGTTAGCATTGATAAGTGCTCATTCTCCATTGGGGCCATTCCCTTGAGATGTTCAAGATTCAGTTGTAGAAAGATTATAGAAACATTGGTCTCTAAGGAGTTATTATGGAATAAAAGAAGATATTTTTCTTTGGCTACAACATGCGATGTTTTTGGTTTGGCAAGTGTTGGTGTGTTGCCATGGTAGAAGAAGACCAGGGGCTTATTGCGATTGCTAGCATAGAGGATAGTAGGTTGTTGGATATTAATCTACAAACCTTGATTTTGTCTTTTCGTTGCATCGGAGAGGAAATTTAATTGGTTGATCTTCAAGAAAAGCTACATATCAAAATTGATACTCTTTATTTTGATTTGGTTTTGTCAATCAGCCCTATATTTAATGTGCAAGACTTTACAGTTTATCTTGGGTATTATGAAGACGAGCATAGAAGAATGAGCTATCCAGATACCCAAAGATCACGCTAGTGCAAGGAAGTCATTGAAGAAGTGTTGGATGATAAAATACAAATAGTTTCCACATGCCAAGAAAGATATCAAGTGGATGAGTCAACGGAGATCCCACAACATGTGGATCTTAGTGGACAATTTCAAGCACGTTATCCCACAGCTCTATGAGTATATCGCCACGAACTCAACAGATCCACATTCTTCCAAGCCAGGGGAATTGATGCAATCACATATCATACTGTATGTGCAGGCTCCACATGTGTGCACAAGAAGAGGTCTAGATGGGGGCCTGCTTAAGCTCGTGTATCAGGAGTCTCTTAGTTGTTTCCATTTCCTCTTTTATTAAAGCTTCCTTGGTGTTTCGTTTTTTCTTTTAGAAAGTCCAGTTTTTGTTGATTAGAGATCTCAATTCTCAATTACTTATGAATAGGCTCTAATGGTCGTACCTACATAGAACTTTTCATGTGAAGTTCTCAATAAGAGTTGCTGAGATTTTTCTTGCTGTAGAAGAGGGTAGGGGGTTTGTGATCTCTAGCATAAAGGCTAGAGGACTGTTGAACCCTGCTCTCGGTCTTTCTTTTTTGTTTTATCTATCTATGCATGTGGATATTTGAGCCTAGCTTGGTAAGTTAGTATCAATTTGCAATTTATTTGCTTCTTGTTGCATTACTTGCGATATCAAACTGTAGAAATTGCCCTGTCGAGGGGAAATGGTCTTCTTCTCAGAAATGATGAAAAGCAATTAAAGATTATGAAAACACATTCGAAAATTAATGAAGATCTTTTGAAGGCATTGCAATGCTAAATGCATACTGGATGTTAGATAACAAAGCAGTGTTCACAAACCTTGATATTTGGGTGTCGAGCAAGCCCCATACTTAAGATCTGTCCATACCTGTAACTAGGCAACATGCCTGCAAAAAACATAGCTGATTCATCTCTGTTGGGTGCATACATGCGAGAGACGTGCGTTTGTGTCTTCTGGGATTACCTCAAGACTCAAGCAGACTGCTTGATTATGTGTCTGTACAAACAACAAACATTTATTCCTTTGAAGTCTGACAGATTGATTCTCTTTTTCAGGTTCAGGAGCATAACCATCCCCATATACTTCTCTTGCAAATTGGAAATACCTTCTGCAAACTTCCTGGTGGACGTTTGAAGCCTGGAGAAAATGGTGCATATCTGTTTACTTCTGATTGGAAAGTAGAATTGAGAAGGCCCATAAGAATTCTGCTCTTGGGATGATATTATTGAATTTCTTTTTTGGAAGATAAAAAAAAAAAATCAATAACACTTGTACTCATTTTATTGACTATTTGTCTACTTGGCTGAAATTTGCAGAAATCGAGGGCTTGAAACGTAAATTGTCCAGCAAACTTGCTGCTAATGCAGCTACTCTTCAGCCAGATTGGCAGGTTTGACTTTGAACTACGCGAAATCATTAGATTACTTTCATAACATGTGTACACCAATAGAGGGGGGGATCACCAATTGAGTTTTACTAAGTCCATCCCCACCTCTCCAGACATGCGTTGGACATCAGTTGGGCTCCACAGTATGGATGACGGTCTATGGCCCAAGTGTCAGGCAGATTTAATCTTCAGGTGTGCCATTGCTTTTCAAAAATTCCCAATGGTCCATATTCAACATACAAATGACTGGCTTAGTGAGTAGAGTGGGCTGGATGGCCTATTCCTGGGCAAAGTCATCTAATGGTAGGGCCACTCAGTGCATGGCTTGATGTCCCACATAAGTGCCTGGTTGGCATGCATGGTCACGAGTAGAGGTGCTTGTGGGCTTAGTAAAAGCAAAACTAATCGCCATAAAATTTCATAACATCATAAGATGCCATTTGGTTACCTTTCAAAAAAAGGAAAAACATAAGAAAAGAAAAATAAAAAAGAAAAAAAAAAGGGATACCATTTGGGCTGGAGTCTTTTTTTTTTTTTTTTTTTTTTTGTATTTATTATGTATATGTATGTATACCGTATGAGGAACGATAGAGATAGAAATGAATGCATTTGAGGGAACTTATGAGTAGTAGTACCAATAGGTAATGAGATCAGGTAAGGTAGACAAAGATGGTTTGATCATATGCAACAGTGACCAATAAACTTATTAGTAGCAGCACCAATAGGTAATGAGATCAGGTAAGGTAGACATAGATGGTTTTGTCATATGCAACAACGACCAAGAACTGCTGGTTAGGAGCGAGTTGGTGCAGTCGAAGGCTCTAAAAGAGCAAGGGGAAGGCTCAAAAGGACGTGGGTGGAGGTAGTAAGAAAAGACTCAATGACATACGGGCTAACGGAAGTAATGGCCCTTGATCAAGGTGTGCAATAACGGCCGCCACCATTACTGTTATGATACAGGCCGTAACGACTGTTACAGTCTCTGTTATTTATTTATTTATGGGAAAAAAATACTTGTATTGGCCCCATAACAGTGTTACGGGCTGATACAGGTCTTTTTTTCTTCTTCTTCATAACAGCTGTTACAGCCATTACAACCCCATAACGTGTAACGGTTGGTGCACCATGCACTTGATAGAGTGAAATGATTAAGGAACATGATTTCACGTAGCTGACCTCAATTAGTTGGGATAAAAGGCTTAGATGGTGATGATGACGAGGCTGTTAAATAATCTATTCCATTTAGTTAAAGGATGTGCATTGCCTATGATACTTTAGATTTGAAACATCGCAGGGCATTGCCTATGATAGAGTGGAATGATGGAACAATATTTGATAAGTCTCAATCTCTCAGAAGATGATGATGATATATGTATGCTTTTCTATAAACACTAGGGCTGGAGAACTGTTGAAATCCCGCTTTCTTAAATCCCAAATATGTTGGAGCCCACACCAGCACATCAAGTAGTTATTCACCAGGTTCTTACCTCAAAAATAGAATGTTTGAATCACTTCTTGTAAAATGGGATTCAAAATATGCCAAGCCCAAATGGTTTAAATTTTTTTGCATGTGCCTAGAGCTCCAATCACTTTCTGCACATGGTGTGCCGTAATAGCCTTACAGGCCATAATGGCTGTTGCGTAACAGTAACAGTGGCAACTATTACACATTACGGGGCTGTAATGACTGTTATGGAAAGACTACGGGGACAATAGAGGTTTTCTTCAAAAAAAGAAAAGAGAAGAAAAAAGTAGGTTGTAACCAAGGTGTTCCTTATCCGTTACGATACGCCCGTAAAAGCCGATACGCATAGGTAATGGCCATGACCGCTAAGCAATACGGGGGTGAAAAGGAGTAGTTAGTTTTTTGAGCCCGTATCAGCCGTTACGGTGGCCGTAAAGGCCGTTACAGGGCATAACGACCGTTACCCTCGTAACAGTCGAAAAACGATCCCTTTTTTTTTTCCTATTTAAATTCAATTTTCTCATCTTTTTTACTTTTCTCATTCCAAAAACTCTCATATTTCATTTTACAACAGATTTCAACCACTCTTATTATAATTTTTAAGATTAAAACTGTGGATTGAAGTGATTTGAGCGAATAGAATCTCTGAGGCCCTTTTTTTTCAAAAATTTGAAAAAGCAATTCACTAGACAGCCCAATACAACACTCTCACCAAAAAGTGGACTGTTACACTACCATGAACATGTTCAAAACAAAAAATGAATACATATTTGAAATATTTACATTATTTTTTATTTTTTAGATTTTTTTTTTCAGAATTTTTCGGGCAAAAGAAAAATTTCAACCGTTACAGGGGTTGTAACGGTTGTTACGCCCTCGTATCGGTAATGGTGGTGACCGATTGAGCATTACGGCCACCGTTACCGATACGGAATACCTTGGTTGTAACAGTAACCACAATGGTTGTTACGGCCACTGTTACCGTTACAAAATTCCTTTAAAAAAAAAGGGTGAATAATATCTTGATGTTGGGAGCCTTTGATCCCTAGACCTCTCTCTTGCCACTCACCGCTCTTACTGCAAGGGCCACTAGCTTCTTCTTTCGTTACAAAATACCTTTTGTATGTTTGCCAATCGGGTTGGTTATATGGCAGGCTAGGACTGGAACTTAAGATTCTGTAATGATAACATTGAATTCTGGTTTGGTTGTTAGGCTAGTTTGCAGGGCCCACGGCCCACCGTGCATAGAATCTATACTCAATAACCTGATGTCTGATCATCCATTGCCACTTGCTGCAGATTGGAGAGTGTGTAGCCATCTGGTGGAGGCCAAACTTCGAAACAATTATGTACCCCTACTGCCCTCCACACATCACAAAACCCAAGGTGAAAGGCATCTCAAGTTTAAAATACTGACTACGTTTTTGATGTTTGTGTTCTTAGAAATAATGTGGGAGTTGCCCTTTTCTTTTCTTTTTGAAATCCAGGAGTGTAAGAAGCTTTTCCTTGTTCACCTATCCGAAAGGGAGTATTTTGCGGTGCCAAAAAACCTGAAACTGCTTGCTGTTCCACTGTTTGAACTCTACGACAATGTTCAGGTACGGCAAGCCCTCTTACCTTTAACAGCGAAGTCTGTTTTAGGCAGTAAATTCTCAAATAGCTCATCTCCTATATTTGTTTCGTTAATGCTCACATCATGCTTTCCAACCCAGTGACATGCAATCCAAATGATGTTGTGGTATGGGTATGTTTGGTTGCACCATCACGTAATTCATGATATTTTTTGCCAAATTAGACTGATGAATCAGGACATTTCATGATATTTGTTGCAACCAAACACAAGCAAACTGATTATTTGAAATGACATTATGATCTATTCACGAGGATGTGAATTGTATCTTGAATCTGTACAAGTGGGACCATGGTCTAGTGATCCAGACAGTTGATCTGATGGGCATCACTGTTAATAGAGCATGCCGTAAGACATCCCAATTTGCAATTCTACTCCTTCAATCTCTGGCCTGGAATGGACCGTTTGAGGAAAACCATAATGCTCCACATTCAACAGAAAAATGCCAGAGATATTAGATGCCTTATATAATCCAATTTGGGAGCTTTTCTGGGACATGATCTGTCCACAGTGGGCCCGTCAGATCGACAATCTGCATCACCAAACCATGGACACACCTGTACCAGCTCAAGACCTGAGGATGGTATGCATAACCTTAGTTCAAGAGAATGGTATAATTCCTCATTTTAAAATGGCATATCCAAGTAGAATAAACATCTAATTCTCAATGTAGCGCAATCACATTGACTGATAAAACAACATGTTTTCATGGAAAAAATTTACACTGTTTTAACTATCTAATTGGTTGCTTGCAAATGCACAATTTAACAAATGGCCTGGGTTTTGTATTTGTAAAGCAAACGAAAAGGAGAACTACAAGCAAGAACCAAGGAGAAGATGTGGCCCACTAAATTATTGGGTACTGCGACTTAAGAAACACCTCTGCTTGGAAACTTCACTTGTTGCAGAAAGCCCGATTGTTACATTTCCACCAAATTGACCAAAGCCCTGCAAGCAATGCTTTTCTGCACTTCTTTTTACATCTCCACAAACTGAAATAATAAAAAATAAAAACCATGCCGTGATCCGACAAGATTGGCTATTTATCAGGGTGTTATCAATGCCACCTTAAAAAGGTGTAAGAACTTCCACCATAAAACCAACGAATGACTGCAGTTTATAAAGAGATGATCCACCGAAAACATTTAAAATGGTCATTTGTCTTTTCCTTCGATAATGCAGGCTATTCGATAATCTTTTGTTTTGTCTAGGTTTTCTAGGAGGTTAAGTCAGGCAAAATGCTTCCATGGTTGAGATGCTTTTGTTTTCCTTTTGATAAAAGTACCAATAGTTAAGATCTCCTGATAAGGGAACACGTGGTATAATCCACCGAGAATGGATCCAACTAGATGCATTATCTGGGTAATGCAAAGATGGGCGCACCAGTACATGGAACAAAAGATTCTACATCATTTGACCTATATATATATATATATATATATATATATATATATATATATATATATATATATATATATATATATATATATATATATATATCGTAATTGTCTTCAAAAACAAAAATAAAAATAAAAAATCTATAACATGCCTTTTCTTCAAGAATTTCAGTAAATTTCCTACACACATCTTTCCTGAAATATGTCACGTGAACCTGTTTGCAGAGATATGGGCCGGTTATCTCCACTATCCCACAACAACTATCCAGATTCCAGTTCAACATGATCAATGCATGAGAATGGTAGAATCATTGTTTCAGGCCAAAATATTCTTAAATCAATCAGCAGATAGGTTCTTCAGGCGGGGTTGGTGGTTTTGCAGGTAGAAGTCATATGACCGAAGCTAATTTGTCTTAAGTTTATGATTATGCATTTGGACAGCATGTATCTGTTTGGTCCTCTTGGTTTAGTCTTTATCCACATGTTTTCTTTTTGTAAACTTGCTGACCTGGTTTGAGTTTTATACACTCTTGTACGAATGTGGGCCCCTTCCTGTTGTGGGGTCAGCTATAGAGATGACACCTAATGGGCTCATATTGAGGTGTAGGCTCGCATAGGATTGGTAGAGATGTATGAGTTGTCTATCAAAACTGGTGTAAAATGGAAGTTGGATTGATGATAGGATTGGTTGAGATGTATGGGAATTATGTGGGAGTCTGTAATCAGGAGAGCTTCTGATCAGTGCTTGTGCATCCATGTAATTTTTTTTTTTTCTGAAAAAGAAAAAAAGTGACCTGATACTCTAACATGACATGTTTACTTATTCTTTCTTCCTTGGACCTCTTGCTAAAGCCCATGCTCTCACCTTAATGATGATACCTGAGTGTGACCGGATGTTTGCGGGATGTCGAAGCCTGCCATGTAGATGATCTGCCCCAAGATCAAGTCGTTCTATCCACCCACCGGGAGGGGCACTTGTGATTTGAATATGGATTGTTGTCATCTTTTCATTCAACTGTCATGTCTGGGGGACTGCAGAGTTGACAGTGGAGCCCACCTGATGGATGTTTGACATATATTAGGTCCGCTGTTAGTGTTGTGCTTGAGATTAGTAAAAACTCAATTAGTTTGCTTTGTCGACACTCCTGGGCTTATTGATCTATCATTACAGGAAATTACTATCTGTTTGTGTTTTAATGGGTTTATGCAAAGTCACGACAGTAGGAACATGTGCCCGCCTTCAATTGAGGGAGATGTTCCAGATGTCTCCCCAAGTGGATTGTACCTAGTCGTGGTCCAGTAGTGGGATTCCTTTTCCAAGATACTAATCGGATCACCATCATTATCATCTAAGCCTTATCTCGACTAATTGCAGTTTGCAGAAATCTGCATGAATCCTTGAAAATCAAACATACTATTTTCTCCATCACTTTTCTTTATTTCCATGAAGCATTTTGTGCGCGTGGCCAATCCTACCGGTAGGATTGTTTAATGGGAATGTACTTGAATTGTACTTTGAGCATTGTCTGCGTGTATAGACCTTGCCTTCTGGGGGTTCTTCTTTGAGATGAGATGTTGATTCTAGTCTAGGTTTGAAAGAAAAATGAATTGAATTGCAATCTTAATCTGAGGGGAAATGTCTGGAGAAGGGGGCAAAACAAGAATTTTGTTTCCGACTTTCTTTTATAGTCTTGAGGAAAGATGGATGTTCGGTTGGAAAAGTCCACAAAACACTAACCAAACTAGCAAGTAGATAAAACTTCTATATTGGCAGTCTTCTTCATCTTCTTCTTTATATATATATATATATATATATATATATATATATATATATATATATATATATATATATATATATGTGAAATGCTGTGTGTGTGTGTGTGTGTGGAAATGGTGCAAACTTTTTTGAGAACCCATCATACGTGATGTGGATCCAAAATCTGAACTGTCCATGTGAAGCCAAAATCTGAACTGTCCATGTGAAGCAGCACCTCATGAAACCCCCTCCCCCCGGCCCAATTTTTACTTTGATCCATAACTTTGGTGGGCTATGAAAAATGAAAACAGTTTCCTCCCTTGATTTGCATCTCTTTGCTATGGCCCACCAGAATTTTAGATCTGGGTGAAAATTTGTCCATCGGGGTTTCGTGGGATTCCGCATCATATGGACCATTCAGATTAGACACCCATAATAGGTGTGCACGTGCGCTGGTGAGCATGACTATATATATATGGGAAAAGGTACTATGCGCTCGAGCGTAAAGCGGTCGTACGTGAGGTCGAGCTGTGTGGGCCCCACCGTGATGCCGTTCGAAGATCCATATCGTCCACCAGATGCACGAGCCCAAGGTGGGCCCACACGGCCCAAAATCAGCCGTCCATGTAACTCAGGTGGGCCGTATCATCGGAAAACATAAGTATACACGCAAAAACATGTAAAAGCACTTGGTGGGCCCTACCTGAGTTGTGGATACCACCTGAAACTTGGTCTAAAATTACATTCAAGTGGGACACACATGATGGACGGTGTTGATCATCAAAAAAGTCTCGAAAGGTCCCCACAAATGGTTTTGAATGTTTCAATGGTGCACGGCCCCTCTCAACTTCTGTACGCGGTGTGGCCCACAAAAGTCACGGATTGACTTGATTTTCAGCCGTGTGGGCCCCCTCTGGAATGATGCATCTGATTGAGGGGGTAGATTTTCGAACGACATCACGATGGGGCCTACATCAGCTCGACCTAACGTACGACCGCTTTACGCTCGAGCGCATAGTACCTTTTCCCTATATATATATATATATATATATATATATATATATATATATATATATATATATAGTCATGCTCCCCTACGCACCTACGCACGTGCGCGCCTTTGCACACATGCCATGAGTGTCTAATCGGAACGGTCCATGTGATGCGGAATCCCATGAAACCCTATATGAGAAATTTTCACCCCGATCTAAAATTCTAGTGGGCCATAGTAAAGAGAAATGCAAATCAAGGGAGAAAATAGTGTTTATATTTCATGGCCCATAGAAGTTTTAGATCAAAGTAAAACTTGGTCCCTGGGGGTTTCACGAGATGGTGCTTCACATGAACAGTTTAGATTTTGTATCCAAAACACGTATGATGGGTTCTCAAAAAAGTTCGTACGTAGTACGTACGAACTGGTTTGCAGGTGAGCATTTCTGTGTATATATATATATATATATATATATATATATATATATATATATATATATATATAAAACTTCCCATGA
This sequence comes from Magnolia changhungtana, assembly GCA_030180095.1. Taxonomy (NCBI): domain Eukaryota; kingdom Viridiplantae; phylum Streptophyta; class Magnoliopsida; order Magnoliales; family Magnoliaceae; genus Magnolia; species Magnolia changhungtana. Next base: position 20,643,385 of record JASAUF010000676.1, read on the forward strand.
GGTTGAGCTGTGTGGGCCCTACCATGATGTATGTCGAACATCAACACCGTGCATTTGATAGGTCCCCTTTAAATTATAAGATATTCCAAAAATCAGCCATATACGGAACTCAGGTGGGCCATACCATCTAAAATCATGTGAAGACATGCCTAAAACATATAAAAGCACTTGGTGGAGCCCACCTGAAATTTGGATGCGTCTGAAACTTGGTCTAACCCCTCATCCAAGTGGGACACACATAATGGATGGGCTAGATTTGTGAACCACATCTCGGTGGGCCCAACAAATGATTATGAATGTTTTAATGGAGGGTAACCCCTCTCAACTTTTGTATGTGGTGTGGCCCACACAAGTCACTGATTAACTTGATTTTTAAGCCCTAGATCTACCATGTAATGGTGCAAATGACTGATGGGGTAGATGTTCGACACGCATCATGGTGGGGCCCACACAGCTCGACCTCATGGGAAGTTCCCATGAGCTCGACGCATAGAACCATTTCCCCACACACACACACACACACATACACACACACGGTGGGACGTGTGCAACAAGACCAGGAACCGTGCTGGTACAAGTTGCAAGGTTTTAAAAGGTTAAAGGGGTAGGCCCAAAAGGTTGGGTATTAATTTAAGTTGGATTGATGATTATAATTATAATTATAATTGAAGTGGGTGTAGTGTATACCCTTATCATACCTGAACCAGGCTTGAACCCCATTATATTATATGTATATATAGAGAGGCCTTATTTCCTGTTTGTGATGAACAAGAAACTTAATTGTTGTGCACCAAGGTTGTAGATGTAGGATTGATGGTTGGTATATCAAGTCATTAATCCAATGGCCCATGAGACATCTCAAATGGAAAGATCGTAGCCATAGGATGTCTTCTCTTTTCTCCATGTAATATGGACTGTTGGAGCTTTTTTTTTTAAAAAAACAAAAAATTCTTAACCAATGAAGAGATTTTTGGGCATGGTTCATCCATGATGGAGGATCAAATCCATGGCTTAGATAAACCATCCTTCGTCTGCCATATGTATAGATTCGGAGTTCCCCTTTTTGGGCAGACAGGATTCATTTATTGGTTTGTCTCTCAGTTATGGCTTGTCCTGCTTTTTTTTTTTTTTTTTTTTTTTTTTTACGCACGCACACACCCCCACACTCACTCCCTACACCTGGGGAAATCCACCCCCCTATGGCTTGTCCTGCTTTCGTCACTCCTTGTCTCTTTTGATCTCACTCTCTCCTTTTTCCTCTCTCCTTTTCCCCGTTGGGCCTCGGGTGTGGGCTGTTTCTTGCTTGTTATTTCCTTTTCAGGCATAGCTCTAGGTACGTAATAGGGGTGCACATTAAACCGTTGGATCCGTGTAACCGGACCGAAACCGTTGGATCGGTCCGGTTCTAGGATGCTAACGGTCCGGTTCCGGTTCCGAAATTTCCAAAATTGTTGATTACGGATCGGTTTCGGTTTAGGGCCCTGTAGAACCGATCCGAACCGTTGAACCGAACTGTTGATCTGAATTGTGTCACGAACCGTAGATCCGAATCGTGGATCCGAGCATTCGTTAAAAAAAAAAACCCCGAAGTTCCTCTGCCTTTAGCTTTAGCGCCTCCCTGCGACCCTGCCTCTCGCCCCTACAAAAAGAAAAACACCCCTCTCTCTCTCTCTCTCTCTCTCTCTCTCCATCCCCCATCCGGACAGCGGCCGTGCGACACCCTCCCTTGACGGTCCAACCCCCCTCTCTCTCTCTCTCTCTCTCTCTCTCTCTCTCTCTCTCTCTCTCTCTCTCTCTCTCGCCATCCCAATCATCGGCACTCTCTCTCTCGCCGTCCCAGACTCCCAATCACCGGGACGCTCTCTCTCTCTCTCTCTCTCTCTCTCTCTCTCTGCACAGATCTCGAAAGGTAATTTTCGTTCTCCTTTGCTATTCCATCTTTTCTTGTCTTTTCAAGCCCTAATTCCTTCTATCTGCTATGAAAGTAGTATAATCTTTGCACATTATAGAATGCTTTGCGATGATTTGAGGAGAGGGTTTCATTCTGTTTTGAAAAAATCTCAAATGAGTTTTGCTTATTTTCTGATGATTTGAGGAGAGGGTTTTGTTCTGTTTTGAAAAAATCTCAAATGGGTTTTGCTTATTTTCTGATGATTTGAGGAGAGGGTTTCGTTCGGTTTTGGAAAAATCTCAAATGGGTTAGCCCATAACTGTGGAACCGATCCAGAACCGAACCGTTTTTCACAGTCCGGTTCTGGTTCGGTTCTAGGGTGGTAACGGTTCAGTTCCGGTTCCAAAACTGTAGAACTGTCGGGAACGGTTCGGTTCCAATTTCACCCTAGAATCGGACCAAACCGACCGGTGTGCACCCCTAGTAAGTAATAAAAAGAGTCTTTTACTCACTTGTTTTTCCAAAAAAAAAAAAAAAAAACATTTATAGTTAAGTAATTACTTGTCAGTAATAAAAATTAGCATTTTTAAAATCTACTAAAACAGGCTTGTTGCATGTCAATTTGCCATAGCGTGTGCAATGTGTATGCCATCGGACCGTTCAACAAAGTTGTCCCACCTTGAAAGTGGGATGCCCCAAAGTTACCGCTGATCCATCCATCATATGGCCCACCACATGAAGTTGGAGGTTTTTGGGTGGTTGTTAATTATTTTCTATGGCATGGATCACCTGATCCTTGATTAGTCTTTATTTTTGAAAGGTTAGGGTTTACGGTGGACTGTAAAATTTTTGAAAGCATGGCTGTGTATTCCATTCTAGCGGATTAGGTGAGACCCTGGATCCACTTACCTGGGTGGGACCCTGACACAGTGATGCATGTGCCTTCCAACCATTTTAAAAGCTCATTTTAGGGTATGATCCAAAAAATGAAGCAGATCCATATCTTATGCGGACCATTCCACAAGAAACCGTAGTGATTGAATCCCCACCTTTAAAAACTTCATAGGGCCACCTGAATGTTTATTTTCCATCTAACCTATTGATAAGGTCATAGAGATCTGGAAGAAAAGACCACACAAATATTAGCTTGATCCAAAACTTTTGTAGTCCATGAGAAGTTTTTAACAGTCGATTACCTTTGTTTCTTGTATTATGATCAACCTGAGATTTGGATCTGCTTCATTTTTTTTATCATGACCTAAAATGAGCTTTCAATACAGATGGATGGCGTGGATATACTCACAAACATCACAGTGGGCCCCACAGTAACGGGTCCCACCCTATCAAGGGTTGTGAGGAATCCCCATCTACAGTGGGGCGCATCCAACCAATGGTTGGATCACCGAACCATAGCAACACATGTAAGGGCTATTGCGCCTCATTGATGATCTCGACCCTCTATTTTTTGGACGGCTGCCCTTTATTCCAGCCCGCACACGTCGAAAGGCATTCTGCTTCTCCCCGCCAAATGCGGCTTTTCTTCTCTGTTTCGGTGAGAATTGGTTGGTCTTCCATACCCATCCACCGTACACGTGGCATACATGTAACTAAATCCCAGCCGCTCAAACGGTGCGGACCATGTGGATATATCCAAAAAGTCGGACAGACAAGATGATCTTGATATCTTATAAAGGATATTCCATCGTTGGATTCAGACCGTTGATATCAAACGTTCCTGAGCTGACCCATCTATGGTGGGGCCCATGATTTTGAATGGTTTGTACCGGTGTTCAGTGCAATCCAACTTTATTATAGCGAAGCAAGCTGATTCACTCGCCTCACACGTGGCAGTTGTACGCAAGGATTGCCGCCGTCCACCAAGATGATCCTAACCGCATAGATGACTTATCTCAAAAAACCAAGCCGATCTGATAATCAGTGGACCGCATGTCTACATAAATAAATGAACGGCCAAGATAAACTCATCAATTTTCCACATTCTACGAATGCGCATGGTCCACCTGATCAGATAACGCAATTTTGAGATGTGGCATGCATACAGTGGCTATCTCCTGATGAGTAGCTAAGGATCTTTCACACGTGTGCCAAGTTATACGTGAGCCGTGCAAAAACAAGGCGTGGGGGAAAACACAAATATCAGCTTGATCCAAAGCTTCTGTGGCCCCCAAAGAGTTTTCAATGGTAGGTGTTCAATCCCCACTGTTTCCTGTGGTGTGGTCCACTTGAGCTTTGGATATTCTTCAATTTTTTGCTCATGCCCTAAAATAATCTGGAAAAACGGATGGACGGCGTGGATAAGTCACATACAGAAAGTGGGACCCACAGAGTTATTTACTCAGTAGGCAAAGAAGAGATGGACACGCAAATCGAGCGGTTGATTGGTGGCCTTCACATGAATGGAATCACTTCACATCTATGACATCTACAATATGTGTGTTTAATCGACGGCCAAAGATCAGTCCGATTCAAAACTCATGTGGGCCACACCATAGGGAATAGCTGACATGGATGGCCACCATTAAAATCATCCAAATTATGTGTAGGGTCCACCGTTATATATACATATGAAATCTAATCCAATCATCTGACGCAGCCCACCGGGATGATAGACGGTGTGGATCTTCCAAAAACGTGCCACAATGGCAACTTGTTGAGGCATGTATATAACCACCTTTTACACGCGTGTTGTATATATCTATAAATGCAGTCCGGTCGGGAATCCTCTACAAGTACAACCCTTGTTGTAGACGCATACGGAAGTGCAACACGTGAGCTCTGCCTCTTCCGTCATGATGTTTATTTTACATCCACCCCGTCCATCCATTGACCACCGTAGTTCCATCATACATAAGAAAATCATATCCGTTCAAAATTATGGTTGGACACACCAAGGAAATAACAATACAAAATCACGGCTATAACCTATAAAATTTGATTTGTGGTCCACATGATTTTTGGATCAGGATAAATTTCAAGATATCAATTAATCCTGGTAGGTATCATATGATAGATGGGTTTGATGGAATATAAAAACATAGTAGATCCCAGAAAGGTTACCAACGTGGGCATTCCTTTCTACTGTTCACGTGGTGTGGCTCACCTGAGTTTTAGTTTAGTCTGATAATTTTTCAAAAATCTAATATGATTTTTTCTCAACTGATGAACAGATTGGATTTAGAACAGACGTCACATTGGGCCCACAGAGGTCGGACGATGCACGCTCTCTCTACAATCCATGCTGTAGAGTTTTCCATGCATTTTGAGGTCGCTTTCTATCCAAATACCGAAGGATAAAGAGTATTCCTTACCTCATCTGCACCGTACACATCTCCCATCTGTATGATGATCCTAATTCAAAAGAAAGGCACGATCTCAGCTTTTTCTACCTAATGAAGCAAAAGTGATATCTGTTGGACAACGTCAATGGTTCTTGAAGTTTAAACCCATCTGATCAACGGTTGGATCATCCACATAACGCCACGTGTACAGTGTAGATTGTGTAGCCAGAAACACCATCTCAACAGACATTAGACTTTCTTGTTCCCTCTGGCACCTGCCTGGCCACCTTCCACTCACCAAACAACTGTTCCAGTGGGATTTTCAAATGGGAATTTTAAAATTCCATTTTGAAGCGCGTCGGGATCCGCGGTATAGTTAGGGAGTCATTGGATACTCGGGCAGAGTGTGATGGTTGATACGCAGGTACTTAGAAATTGTACAATCTATCGTTGGTAGTTTATCATTCGAGAATCAGATCGGAATAGATTCTGACAGTTGCTTAGCTTTCGTTTAAACCGCCTATTAGATGTCCATGAATACCTCAGCCAAAGTAGCGAATCTCCTAATCGTTAATTTCTCGGCCGGAATTTTTCGGATATTTTAAAATTTTGAGGTTTTCTCGGATATTACCGGATACTGCCATAAATAAATAAAATTAAAAATATTTTAACATATTTAAAAAGTATATATTCTTATATCAATAGTAAATATCGTGATAAAAATGTGATACTTTACAATCTTCCGATATTTTGGAGATATGGCGATAATATTGTTGGGTGTATCCATCGCGATGGATCAGACGGTGAGAACACCGCTCGATCATGACGTGTCTTCCTAGGTGTTCTTGAATCAAACCGTCTAAATCAAGGGTCCTGTGTTTGGATGGGGAAATCAGCCTAATCCTAACCGTCAATTTTAAGCCATCACTTTCGCGGTCGATAATAAAATTGGATGCCGTGTCATTTTCGGAATACGGTCTGCATTGCTTACATGCGTGCCACCTGTGTGATAGAACACACACCACAGTCTTGGTGAATTGACGGACGAGTCCGGTGGTGACTCATCCTCACTACACGTGGCACATATGTATTGATATCCAGACCATCCAGATTACGGAGGAAATTATGAAATTCGTAATCATCAAGAAAATCTAGCCATCCAATCGGTGGCTAGATGGTTAAATATTTAACATTGACCGGTCCAGATTAAACAGAAATTAAGATGGTTAATATCATCTTGTAAATGTAATCTTAGAGTTTTGATCCATCCACTGTCCGGTCAGATACTTGGACGGCATGGATCTCCATATAACTATGCCACACGTACGGTGCATGAGTCGCGTCTTTTTTAAGATGGTGGTAAACTATCACGGGAATCTGTACACTTGTCCGGATAGATCTGTAATTTTCCCAAAATGTAGGGTCTTTTTCTGTATATATCCACAGAGGGAGGATCATGCAACATGGAAGACGAGCTTCTTCAATCCGCCTAAGCCCTCTCTCTCTCTCTCTCTCTCTCTCTCTCTCTCTCTCGTGATATTTTAATTTCCATTTTACCCTCTTCAGAAATTCTATTCCCGCTACTATATAAATCTCTCCTCCTCTCATTTCAATACCATTTCCTTCCAGATTCTAAAACCCCATTCTTTGTTTGTTTGTTTGTTTGTTTTTTTTTTTTTTTTTCGCTCTCGCGGAGAGAAGGCGATTTCCAACCTCAAAAGTTCTAATTCTCATTCCGAAGCTTTAATTTCAATCCCAGAAGCACCAATTCTCACTGTTTGGAAGCATTTCTTTTCCGCTCCATCATCAAGATCACAGATCAGAGCTGAAATTTCGGCTATTTCAGGTAATTGAGGCTGTTATTATTGTCTAATGCATGAAACTCCAGGGTTTTTGTTTTACTTTTGAGCTGAGATTGGTGTTTCTAAGCCCCTTATATCGGATTTCATATGAAATGCAATTTTGGACACAGATTAGAGCAGAAATTGTGCTTTTGAGGTAATTGAGACTTCTTTTTTTCGAAGTCTCACATGCAATTTTAGGGTTTTCCTGCTGTTTTTGAGTTCAGATTTGTATATGTGATCTCCTGATATCGGATCTTCATTGAAATTGCGGTTCTGAGTGCAAATTAGAGTAGACATTATGGTTATTGAGTAATTGAGACTGTTTTTGTAAAATCGAATGCACTCGATTTTTGGCTTTTGTTTTTCATTTTTTGAGTTCAGGTTGGTATATGACATATTACAGCAGATATTTTGGTTTTCATGTAACTTATACTTTGTTCTGGAGTCAAATGAATGCAATTTCAGGGTTTTCCCACAGTTCTTGAGTTCAGATTGGTATTTTTGAGCTCCTGACGTCTTATTCATGCACTAAAAAAAAAAAAAAAAAACAAATCATAGTATAAATTGTGTTTTTTTTTTAAAAAAATAAAATAAAAAATGTAATTGAGTCTTTTATTCTGAAGTTGAATTCATGCAATTCTTGGGGTTTTCATTGTTTTTTTTTTTTTTTTTTTAAATTTATTTATTTATTTAAATTTTACAGTCCAGATTGTTGATTTTGGACTCCAGATTTTGGTTTTCCATAGAAATTGTGGTTTTGGATGCAAATTAGAACACAGAATGCATTTTTGCAGGCAATCGAGATTGCTTTCAAAGTTGAATTCATGCAAATTTTGGGTTTTTCATAGTTTTTTATTTTCATTATAGTTCAGACTTGGTGATTTTGGGCTCCAGATTTTACCTTTCATAGAAATTGTGGTTTTGGATGCAAATTAGAGCACAGATTGCAGTTTTGCAGGTAATTGAGATTGGTTTCAAAGTTGAATGCATGCCATTTTAGGGTTTTTGTGATTTTGCAAGACCATATTCTGCTTATGAAGTGATTCTGGAACTTATTAGTTATTAAGATGGTGATTCTGGAACATCTTAGAAATCACAGCTGGGGATGTTAATTAGAGCAGAAAATTACGGTTTTTAGGTAGTCTAGACTTGTTCCAAGTTGATGATGCATGTGATTTCAGTATTTTCATGCGGTTTTTGAGTTTAGAATGCTGCTTTAATCTCCTGAACTTTGGTTTCCATAGAAATTACATTTATAAAATGCAAATCGTAGCAGAAGAGTTCATTTTTCATGTATTTGGGACTGTTTTTGAAGTTGAATGCTTGTTATTTTTAGTATTTTCTGCAGTTTATAAGATCATATTGCCAATATTAAGTTCCCCATCTTTGATTTTCTTAGGAATTACATTTTCCAAATGCAAATCAGAGAGGACTCTTGCATATTTAGTTAATGGGATTGTTTTTGAAGTTCAAAGCATACAACTTAAGATGTTTTGTGCTGTTTGTAAGATCAAGTGGCTGATGTATGCTATTTTTATAAGCATTGCAGTCTTAAACAAAAATTTGAGCAAAAATGTTGTTTTCAGGTAATTGAGACTGTTTTGAAGTTGAATGCAGGTGGTTTTATGGTTGTGTGCTGGATTTTAGTTTTTATTTCTTTTACTAGTGGGTATTGCACATGCAACGCACATAGAGAGGCATCTAGACATCCAAGTTACCTAAATAACCTTTTATATGTTTGAAATCGCTTCCATCTTTCAAAAAAAAAAAAGTTTGAAATTGCTTCCAATGTCCTTTTAAAACATAAAGTTAATGACTCTCCAAAGACTAATGGTGTGGGTGTAATTCTCCTTATCTACTCATGTTCTATATTGTAGAGACCAAGCTCTTAATCTTTGATTTTCTAAGAATGGCTATGACTTTAGGCATTAATGCTGTTTTAGGGTTCAGATTGCCATTATTGATCTATTGATCTTGGATATCCATAGATTGGTCAAAAATTTCCATATACCAATGATTATTTTGAGCCATGATCTTGAATATGCATGTATTTAGGTTGTTATCTGGACAGGAAAGTTGTTCTTTTCCTCCAGATCTTTAATATACAGACTATTTTTTTTTTTCACTGTACAGACCACAAAAAAGGGATTAGTTTAGGAATGGTGTTTCTTGAGCTCTTGATCTTGAATAATCATTACTATTGGGAAAATTTTGGTGCAGGAATGCTGGTTTTAATCCCCCAATCCTGAAAAGTAATCGTTTGAGAAATTTCACGGGTAGCAGATGTGTTTTTGTGTTTCTAATATGTGAATTTATTGATAGAAAATGGTGATATTCAATAATTGTGGCCACAAGTAAATATGCAATGTATAGGACTGGTGTTTTTTATGGAGAAAAGAGTGAAAAAAAAAATTAAAAAAAAATCTATGCTGGACCATTCTCGAGCTTCTGACCTAGACCATCAGTTTAAATTTCCAAATTCATCACTATATCAATTAGTCTTCTTTTATGATAGTACTTTTCTTTTTCAGTTTTTTTTTTTAATTTTTTTAATTTTTTTAATTTTTTTAATAATTGGCTAATGACCCAAATCACTGGGTTTTTTCATTTCATGGAACATTTATCTTGCTCAAGTGCTTTTTCTAGATAATTTACAAGCTTGTTCATGTATGTATTTGTTAAGCTCATGATTTTTTGTTTATGTGTCATATTTTTAACTTCATGATGGATGGTTTCATCACTCCAGGAGTACAACACTTAAATTTCAGTTCGTCATCTGCAAAGAGAAGTTCTCAATTCTGTATAGAGGCTACGGTTTTGAGATGAGTTCTCTATCCATTTCAGTTAGAGTTAACGGAGGACGAGAAGGTCATGTTTTTGTATCTGGATCACACATTTATCCTAGAAAGGATTTTCTTGCCATTGATCTTCTTAGAAGTTCCTTTAAAGGAAGCAATGGGTTGTGGCTGAAAGGTTTGGAACGATCTAAGGTTAGAAGTGTGCGTAAGGTTCGTGTTTTTGCAAAGATTAAAAAGGGGAAGAAGCATGATTACCCATGGCCTGAAGATATCGATCCAAACATTGAGAGCGGGCACTTGAGTTATTTGTCACATTTCAAGCCTCTCTCAGAGAAACCAAAGCCAGTGACTCTCGCTTTTGAGAAACCGTTGGTTGATTTGGAGAAGAAAATAATTGATGTGAGTTTTCATTTGTTGGTTATTCATTGTTTACATGTAGCTTGTAGTTTCATTTGGATTTTCTGTTTGATTTGAACTATTATTCTTTGGAATTTGGTGCATGTTACTATCTTTTCTAATCCACCACTGAAACAAATCTTAAAAAAAGGCCCATGAGACAACCTCAAAGAAACAAAGCTGGGGAACAATGTATTCTTTTCTCTTCCATGGTTCTCTCTCAATATGCATTGTTTTCCATCTAATCTTCTTTGCATTGCTATAAGGATATGGGAGATATTTAACACATACATGTAACTATGGAATGGAAGAATCTCATTAAAAAAAAGGCAATATCCAAGGAGAATTTCCCTAACCGGCATGATAGGACCTTGTTTTAGCTTATGAGATTCCTGGTTAGAGGAGGGAGGTCTCCTAAGGCAATAAGTACAAAATAAACACAGAGTGAATGTCTTTTCCAATGAGCTTCATGTTATTATTTTTTACACCTTGTCCTTCCTCTATTGGACTCCTAGCGAATCCCAAGACCTGCATGCTTATCCTACCTTCCAATCAAATGCACCTATAAATGCAAGCTGCTCGCAAAGGCCCCCCTAATGACTTACATGCACCCTATTAATGTAAACCCCTTCTTATTAAAAGATTTCCTATCATTGCTCCCCCCAAAAAATCAACCTTAGTCTCAAGGTTGTTACTAAGGGCCCATTTGGTAACAACAAAAGTTCAAGCCCGAATAGTTGTCTTGGCTGGGCCTGTCCTGGTCTTGTCTGGTTACAAGAAGAAGAGGAGGAGGACGAGGACGAAGAAGAAGAATTGTGGGCCACCTGATTTTGAAAAATCTAAATAGTTGGTATATCTTTCCATCCTGCTGGGAGGAACCTGATTAATGTGCTAGATTCAATATTTAGACAATCCTATGGGCCCCATGCACAACGTTTGGTGCGTCTCCATCCGTTCCGTTTCATGTCGTGTGTCCCACCCAAGTAGTGTGAATCAGGATGATATTTGATCCGAGGGCCTACAATCACAATTTGCATGTGATTGACGGATCAAATGTCATCTTTGGGTTTTCTAGTAGCCTACTCCTTGTAGAGACAAAGGATGACCTGGCTAACTCTCAGAAAGAGATACTAGTTGTCCCCAATTTTCTTGGGATCCTAGCCATAATATTTATCAGCACCCAACTTATTCCCTAATCGCCATAAGCTTAGACAAGGCGGTCTGGTCTTCAACTTTTCTTGCTACCAAACAGCCCCTAACTATCACCCAGGTCCTATGCAACATTATTACCTCCATCCTTATTGCTGACTGAATCACCTATTAGAAGAAAAAGTTTTTGAATATTGCAATAGGTGTGTGCTATACTTTCATCACACTGTAAAAAAAGCTCTTTATATTGTCACTGGTTGATTGTGATTGACATCATCCTTTTAGATGGCTACTTTTATTCAATGTCATACTTCCGTTCATGTGACTTGTCTTGGATCATACTTCCAACATTTTGTTTTATATTGAATGGCTGTAATTGTTGATGTAGAACAAGAAGCTATTCTTCCCCTAACATGCAAGTCTAATTGCACTTGCAGTTGTCATAGAATCAGGACAAAACATATGTACCTCATGTTGTGGCTTGTCCTTAAGACCACTAATCAAACAACTAACGGAATAAGACTTTAAGCCTGTAATTCAATTAGTCAATCTCTTAAATTGCACCAAATATTCCAGGACCATGGTAGTCTCTTTCAACTTAGCGGCACCCCATAAAGTCCTCGTGCATTAGTGGTCCAAGACGCACAAACAATGCTTTTATGAGCTTATACCACGTCAATCATCATCATCATCTAAACCTTATCCCAATTAATTGGGGTGGGCTACCACAGCTCTTCTCCAATCATTACTACCACCATATTACCTCTTTTTCCATGTGGAAGGAAACCAATGTTACCAGTTGATACTCTGGGGTTCTGCTGAAGGCAGAGAAATATTCAACTTGATACATCCATCTGGTTGGATTGTTTCTGTTAAATTGTGGAAATTCTGTTGGGATAAATTGAGTCTATATAGCCCTGTTTGTATCATTCTTCTGGCTTTTTGGCCTTGGATTTGGATGGTCCACTGATGTATAGGTGGAAGCTTCCTCCATGCCCAATTCCTCCATTTTCATCTTCCATTCGGACTTCAAATCTGGAGCTGGTATTATCACTGCTATCTAATAGTCACGTATGCCTATTGAATCCCTCTTTGAGTTAGGTTGTAAGAATCGTCAAAACTTTACCTCTGCTTTAGGAGTTTCTTGCTGTCTCCCACTTGTCATGGCCCAAGAACATGGTTGCTTTGATACCAAATGGTAGGACCCTGTTTTCATGGGGCTTTTCCCGGTTCAAGGGGAAGGGGGGGGGGGAGGCCTCCTAGTGCAATAAGTACAAAGCAAATACAAAAGGGATATTTTTTTCATTGTGCTTCAAGTTATTATTCTTTACACCCTTCATATACTTTCTTCTCTATCAAGACTCTCACTAATCCCCACTAAGTGCTTGTCTACCCTATCTTTCAATCAAGTGCATCCAGCTCATCATGCATATCCTATCAGTGCAGCTTCTCACACACACCCTCAGTAACTCACTCGCACCCTATTTACACAAGCCATTTAAAAATAAAATAAAAATGGATTCCTATCACAGCAGAGTTCCCTTTAATCCGTAGTGGTAGGATTCATTGTAGCTTACCTTAATCGATAGTGTTAGGAATTGTTGCTTATCTAGTGATGCCAGTATCTCTTTTTTCCTCTTATTTTTGTTTGGACAGGTATTAATAGTGATATTGATAGCTAGGGATCTGGCTTTTACTCTTATACCCTCCACAACATGAAGGGCCCTGATTAATCCATAACAGCACATTAATATGTTTGCTGTCGATAGGATAGCAACTTATGCTGCACAGCAACCGGACGATGTCCCCTACCCCATTGAATGAAGTGTCAAATTTTAACATGTTGCCCAAATTTCTCTTTTAGGTACCTTGGTAACCAATGTTGGTTACTACCTGGTGTAAGAATATTTGTCTAGCTAAAACCTCTTTAAAGCATCTAGAATCTTGTTTCTGCCACTTGTGTTGCAATTCTCTCCACTATCATCCCACTTCTTACCCACCCACACCCATATGCAGAGTCAATGCTTTAAGATGTGTTGAAGGTAATAATTGCTAACAATTCTAATCACTCCTTCCCAGGAATGGCTATGCTATTATTAATTGAATTGAACATTTTCCCCCCTTAAATTCTCAAAAGCAAATTATATCAGTTTGTCTTCCACATAATTGTCTCTTTTATTTGGACATCACTTTTTTTCTTTATGAACATCTCCTTTTAGCTTTGTGCAATTCTGGCAGTTATATTCAACGTAACAAAAGTTAGGGCTTGTTTGGGACAGACTATGCAACCATTTATTATTATTTATTTATTTTTAACTCAGGATAATCTTTGTTACTACTTATACCTTGGTTTGTTTGTTTTTTTTTTTTTTTAAATAAATTCTTGTCTTGATTATTTTTTGTAGGTGCGCAAAATGGCTGATGAAACTGGACTAGATTTCAGCGATCAAATTAGTTCGTTGGAAAACAAGTATCAGCAGGCAATTTTCCTAAAGCTCCTCTTAATTATGACAATTATTATTATCATAACAATAATAACAATATATTATTATTATTATTATTATCATTATTATCATTGTCACTGTGTTTTTGGAGTTTGAAGAAAAAACCTTATTTTATTTTTGTGAAACTAAAGCTGTCAATTGCCACCCACTCCATTCATGGATTGAAACACATGCATAGCAACTACCAAAGGTATTTACAAATGCCCTTGACATAAAGTACAGATGACCGATGTACACTTTTGAAATTTCACTTTCAGGCTTTGAAGGATCTATACACACATCTAACTCCCATTCAACGTCTGAATATTGCTCGGCATCCTAACAGGCCAACATTTCTGGACCATGTATTGAACATTTCAGATAAGGTATTTTCATGCCTTTACCTTTTTTATTTTACCCATTATATGATGTGGCTATCTACATATTTTTCTACTCTTGAGTACTTGAAAGAAAACCCACTTACCCTTTTTTTATATACTTTAAAGTGGGTGGAGCTCCATGGAGATCGTGCAGGTTATGATGATCCAGCAATCGTGACTGGAATTGGGACCATAGATGGTAAAAGCTATATGTTTATTGGCCATCAGAAAGGAAGGAACACAAAGGAGAACATTGCGCGCAACTTTGGCATGCCAACTCCACATGGGTATGTTTCTAGGTGTTGGGAAACCACACAACTTTCCCCTCTATGTGCAAATCAATGGGATTGACAATATAAAAGATTTAGTGGATGAAAATCACTTCTAACACAAACAAGCAAATCATCAAACATGTAGGATGCAAGAGACACCAAGATTTTTTATGTGGAAAACCCTCCAATGTAAAGGGAAAAACCATGGGACCTAGTCCGGCACAAATCCACTATAATCAAAATAATGAACGTACAATCATCAAGAGACCTCTCTTGGATATCCCAACTACATCACCCAAAAGTGGATTACAAGCAACATGAAAAAAATGAATTTCTCACCTACTAGGAAGTGTAGAAAATCCCCAACACAACCCTTGGAGAAGACAATCAAAGAAACCAGCATTGTGGATGAATCCTCACGAACTCAAATGCGAAGATTTCAATAGTAAAAGCCTCTTGATCTTCTCTTCTACAAAGCCCCTTCTTCTTCTTTTTTTTCCTCCAAGAAAGAAAACCCCCAAATGTTGCTCTAACTCTTTCTTTATCTAAACAAAAAGACCCTTTTTTTCTTATTTTACTTGCTTGGCTAAAAGACCAAAATACCTCTCAAACACATGTGACAATAAAATACTTAAGCCCACACATGTGACAATAAAATACTTAAGCCCACACATGTGGGTCCCACTCAACATGAGGAGGGACCCCAACACTAGGATCCTTGAATAAATGAATAGAAGCACTCTAGAGAAATTTCAACATAGAAATAAAAAGACTTTTGGATGCTTCGTGAAATCATCATTTAAAACTTACGAGAGAATTTTAGATTGAATGTTTAGTTTTTGAAATTTTGATTGAGCCTTGGTCGAATTTTGTTCTATCTACTAGAGTTTGTTTTTGGTGTTTTACGCCTTTTCTTGTTCCTGTTTGGAGTCCCATGACACCTGGATTTACATGTTTTTCTTCTCGAGTTTTAGAGGGTGTTGAGGATGTAGATTTTCACCTAGAGAGCACTAGGGATCAGAAATCTTTATTTTTAAAATTTTGAAGAATTCTCTCAGAAGTCAGAACTTCATAGCAGGAGTCTTCAACCCTAGAACTCAATTCCGTTCCTGTTTCTGAACATTCTATTGATCCCATCAGCAATGACCAATGTTGTCAAAATCATTATCATATTGTAAGTTGCAATATGGGTCGAATTATATCGAATCACGAAACATAAGAAACTTTTTTTCCTTAAAAATTTGAAAAACATCTGAAGAAAATATAACTAACTTAGATTTAAAAAAATAAAAAATAAAAAAATAAAAATAAAAACTCATCAATCATCTGTTTCCCATCAACATGCACCAAGAAAAATAATACATATCATGATATTATGAATTGAGAACATGTATATGGTATACAAATCATGATAGCAAAGGATAGTCATTTCTTTCCCTTTATTTATCTTTCAAGAAATTTACCTTAAAAGCATACAAGAATCCTTTACTAATTAGAATCATGTCAGAAAAAGTGGTATTCGATTCCGTTGACCAAATAATATGATATCTTGATTTCTTTGTTTTGTGTTTTTTAATATAAAAAATCCCCATATCTCTTCACTCTCTCTCTCTCAAAAGGCAAAAAAGAGGAATTTTTAAGAGGGGAGTGCCTTTTACATGTTTTAGAAGTCAACTGTTTTAAAATAGAAGAAAAAATAAATAAATATTCAGAATTTTGATAAATTAGGGCTCATTTGCATAATCCAAGATTATTGTATGTTTCATACGATTCGATATGATAACCGTATGGTTTGCTGGATAATTTTATGGTTATTTAGGATTTGCTATTT
This sequence comes from Magnolia changhungtana, assembly GCA_030180095.1. Taxonomy (NCBI): domain Eukaryota; kingdom Viridiplantae; phylum Streptophyta; class Magnoliopsida; order Magnoliales; family Magnoliaceae; genus Magnolia; species Magnolia changhungtana. The sequence goes on from JASAUF010000676.1 coordinate 20,659,728, forward strand.
GGTGTACGATTTGAATTGTACACCCATACAATGCAATAAGAATTATATGATTTGTTTCGTGGATCATGGAATTTGTATTGCAAATTGTACAATTCTGATAGCAATGGCAATGACCGCTAACATGATTCCATTAAAAATACCTTGAACTCCACTTTTGTAGTATATCTGTCCTTTGTCAGTTCTGAATCTGGATGACTTAAACACAACATCTGAACAAGTTAATTCCTACAACTCATTAAAGATAATTACACTTTCTAAATTCTATTATTTTTCTATAAACCATAGTTTCCGGGTTAGAGTTGGTTAAGTTCATTGTTCATAATTCACAGGGGTGCCATCCAATTCAGTAGGTTCAATTTGCCCTCAGCTTGTTCAATTTGTGGCACCACGTTTTGTTAGGTTTACTCTATTTCCTCAATTAATTAATCTGATTCCATAGAATCTGCTTTGAATCTTACAAAATGTCGTCTTTCAAATATTCTCAAGCTCAAGCCTTCAAGCTATCTTGTGAATTAATGTCATGGTAGCAGATTTAGAGCTTTGGAGCTCTAAATAAACAAGTGGATTTTGGCAAATTTAAGATGGGGCAATTGTGATCCAATTTCCCAATTCAGAGAAAATAGCAAACTGATTTGTGGCAAACTGCAATCAATTTTCTTGATTATAAGTGCATAAGTTGATTGGGCAATTTTGTAACTTTGACCAAGATGCTTCTTAGGCATTGCCTGCCTTTTAATCTACCCTGGCTCATGCTCCCATTCTGTGCAACTAAGGCTCTAACAGTAATATAATTTACTAACTATGTGGTTATATTTGATGGAAGAGAATCATGCTCCCTAAAACATTGGCTGCTGTACAGGTACCGGAAGGCTAAGCGTATGATGGAATATGCAGATCACCATGGGCTTCCCATCATTACATTCATTGACACGCCTGGTGCATATGCTGATCTCAAATCTGAGGAACTTGGTCAAGTATATTTCTGAATGCTATTCTTATGTTGTTTTTTGTTGAATGCATCTGTATGAAATGGACTTTAGTGATATATCTCAGTATGAATGCATTTGGGGCATATATGATTCATGCTGATATTCAACACGCAGGGGGAAGCAATAGCACATAATCTGAGGACCATGTTTGGCCTTAGAGTTCCAATAGTTTCGGTAGTAATTGGGGAAGGTGGTTCTGGTGGAGCTCTTGCTATTGGCTGTGCCAATAAATTGTTCATGCTGGAGAATTCTGTCTTCTATGTTGCCAGGTGATTTTCCTGTGTATATTTGATCTTATAGAACCTCTTGTTAGTAACTTCTATGTACTTTTTCTTGGCAACTTTGTAGCTTAAAAGTTCTTTTTATTTTTAAAATAATGTCCAGCTGATTTCTAAACTGTTTTATCTTAAATTCTTAATACTCCTTTTCTGATGATTTATTAAACTATATGTAAATTATATGGCATCAAGTTTGAGGTGTGATTGCGTACTCCAAAACCATGAGTTTTTGGTCTTTTGACATTTTCTTCTCCTGCATCATGCTTCCAGGTTCCAAATATGGTGACTTAAAAATATTGCAGAACGTTAGTAAATATTATTAACTTGAAGGCTGAAGCAGAGCATTTATATTCTGCTCAGAAAATCTCATAAATTTGTGGTCTGTTTTACTTTTAAGATTGCCAATAGAGAGTTCTATATTAATTGCTTCAGTTGAATAAGATTTATTGATCGCATTTCAAGAATCACGTATCATGAGACTTCTCGTTGAATAAAAAAGAGGCGCTAGTTTTCTTGATGAATAATGGTATTTTGGAGTTTTCCTCAGTTGCCATTGCAGCTGGTGAGGGAATGGTGGTCATACTTCTTGGTAGAGGGTTTCTTAGGTTTCATTTTGTTTCAGAAACTCAAGCTTCTAAAAGGAAAGATTGATAATGGAAGAATGAGGTTCTTGGAAACTGAGAAGTGGAGTTTGAATCACTATTACGTAATATTCAGGCTATAGATATTAAGGAGGAGAGTATGGAATTCTTAGATGAGGAAATAGTTCGGAGGGCAACTTATAGCATAGCTGCGTAATGTATAACACTCAGTTAAGGGAAGATGAAATTAAGTAGAAGCAATGATTGAGGGTGACTTGGATAAAAGAAGAGGTAAAAATACAAAATTCTTCCATGCAATAGCTAGTGCCTGTGCTAGAGCAAACAAGATCACAAGTGTAGGGGTGGATGGGGAAAAGGTAGAGGACAAGGCAAAGGTGTGTGCTTCAATTGTGAATTTTTATGAGATCCTTCTTGTCGGGGAATGATGGGAACAACCGAGGTTAGATAATCTACTCTTCAATCAGATTTCAAAGGAGGAAAATTCTTTGGAAAAACCATTTTTTGAAGAGGAAATGAAGGTGGCAGTTGAAGATTTAGGCAGTGATAATGCACCTGGACCAGATTGATTCCCAATTGCATTTTTTTTTTCCAGAAGTTCTAGGAAAACGTAAAAAGGATTTGGTGGGCTTTGTTAACAAATTTCACGATAATATTTACGTTGCGATAGAGTTAGGTACTACTTTCATTGCTCTCTTTTAAAAAAGTGAGCAGAGTGCTTGAGATGTTTCAAGCCAATCAGTTTATTAGGGAGCCCTTATAAATTCTAGCAAAGATCCTATCTTCCAGAGTCCGGGTGTTATTAGTAGGTGTGCTTTCTAAAACCCAAGAAGCGGTTGTGACTGGAAGACGGATATTAGATAGTGCATTAATTGTGTAGGAATGCATTAATTCCCATCATAGGGAAGGGAAGAAACAAGTAGTTTGCAAGTTAGACATAGAGAAGGCTTATGATCGTGTGGACTGGGATTTCCTCGATTACATGTTAAGTTGGTTGGGGTGTGGGCAAAAATGGAAGCTAGATAAAAGTTTACCTTAAATCGGCCAAGTTCTAGGTTTTGGTTAACGGATCTTTGAAAGTTTGTGGCAGCGGGACCCACTTCCGCCTACCCGTTTGTAGTGGTGGTAGAGGCTTCTAGCAAGATGTTAGACAGAGGCTTGTTAGTGGAACTTACTGAAAGTTTTAGGGTGGACAAATCGGATTTCTAAGTTTCCCACCTCCAATATGCATAAGACACTATTCTCTTCTGTGAGGTGGATGAAAGTAAATTGGATAATTTAAGAAAAATTATTACATGTTTTGAGGTAGTCTTGGGTTTGAAGGTGAGCATTAGCAAAAGTGAGGAAGAAGTAGGCAAGTTTGCTAGTATTTTTAGTTGCCGCGCGGGTTCATTTCCTTCCTCCTATTTAGGCCTTCTGTTGTGCATAGGGTAAGCCGGCAAAACATTTATTGGTAAAGTTATTGAGAGATTTGAAGGCAAGCTTTCGAGATGGAAAAGTAAGTACCTTGGGTGGAACATTGACATTAATAAGCAATTTGCAATCTTTTGGTTTATTTTCTCTTTTCAGATGTCTAATGTCTGTATTGGATAGGCCAGAGAGATGAGGTGGGATTTTTTATGGCAGGGAGCAAAAGAAAAGCAAAAGCCTCATCTCTTGAATTGGGAAGAGATGTGTAAGACGCTTGAGGAATGAGGGGTGGGTTTAAGGAACTTGGAGCTAATGAACTCTGCCCTTCTAGGAAAATGAATATGGAGGTTTGGTTCGAAACAAGGTAACTTATGGCAGGAAGGGGGGTGGGGAACAAAGGCTCATCCTTTATAAGGCTTTAACAGCGTGAAGTCTGTGGTTGTGCTAAGAACGAAGCTTATGGAAGGTGTGGGTTTCTCTTTGGGAGATGGCTAGAGCATATGATTTTGGGAGGATGTTTGCTTGGGCAAAAAAGCATTGAAGGAAGTCTTTCCAAGGCTATCAAGAATTTCATCAGAGGCAAATGTAGTGGTGGCTTGTTGCTTCTCCTTTTCAGGGTATGAAGTGAGTTGGGGCCCTCGTAGGATTTTATTATTTTTTTTAATGAAGAAATGGAAGACTTATTAGGGTTTTTGGAGCTATTGTGCAGTGTGAGGCCGGTGGCAGGAGAAAGGGACAAGATGGTATGGGCCAAAGAAAAGTCTAGGTGATTCTCTATGAAGTTATGTATAGAGTACTCAGTGGGTCTTTATTGGGAAGTCAACTTAGTACTATTGTGATGAGGACATCACGACACGTACACCCTTACGTACGTATCAGAGGAGGAGGTGGGTTACACCACTTTCCCTGTGGCTAGGCGAGTACCCGTGATTATTTTGAAGGCCCCATGTGCATGTGCGAACATCTGGAAGACCCCACACTAGGAAGATGCACATGAGCTGCTTTATGGAGTGATCCAGACCGTTGGATTGGAGGGACGCGACGATCGGACCATTGGATCGCATGGATCACATAGTCGGGCCATTGATCGTTGATTGTCTACGTCAGTTTTAGATTTTATCATATTTTAGGATTTAGTTTTTGATTATTTTATATTTGGACACATTATGAGTGTTTTAGTTGATTTTATTTTGACTATGGCTATTTTCGTTAAAGCTCACAAGACGGAGATTTTTGTAATTTTTGAAACTTTTTGGATCTATAAAAATAGGAGGGCGTGTGACCTCTCCCTTGATTGAATTTCGTAATTAAAAAAAAAAAAAAGAAAAAGAAAAAACCTCTTGCTTTCTTTTCTCATCTTCATGTGATTTGAAGATACTTCCATACGATTTGGAAGGAAGATTGGTGCGAGGCTAATATTCATCAACGGAGGTGCAAGGTTTCCATTTATATCCACACCATCTTCTCTTTTCTTCTCCATCCAGGCATTTTCTTCAGACTCTTAATTCTCCCATCCCAAATCTTTATTTTCTCTCAAACCTAACTTTTCCATACCCATTCACAATCCAAACCCTAATCGACTTAAACCCATCCTCCCATGCCACACGTGTGAAACCCACCTGCCCCTATTGGTTTCCCACCATCATTATATCAAAACCCCTTTCTTCCATCCTCGAAACCCTAACCCTAAACCTAAATTTCCTAAATTTCATACTTTTCCAAATTACCAAAACCCTAATTTTCACCCTAGGTTGTATTAGGTTTCCTATTTTGAAATAAACTATATCTTATGTTAATTGGATGTCCCTACATCCATTAAATCCTAGTATCTTTTTATTTTAATGATCTTGAGTTACGGTGTTAGTAGCTTACGCTAGGATTATGCATAGTTTTCTTTTGATTTTCATGATATTTGTAATGATTATAGCGATGTTTGTGTGTTTTTTATTAAATATCTTAATTCAGCTATTTGATCTCACATGTTACTCAATTCATGCATTGGTCCTGCATCATATTGCTTTGGTGTGACATTATGGTGCCCCTTCTAAGGTTGCAATTTTGACGTGGCTAGTGAGAAGGAATAAGTTGCCAACGGTTGACAATCTTCTCAAGAGAAAGATGGTGCTCTAGAATGTTTGTGTAATTTGCATGCATAGTGAGGAGTTTGTTGTTCATATCTGCATTCATTGCCCATTTTCCAAGGGATTTTGGGATCACTCCGTTGGCATGGGTCATGCCAGGTTCAGTATAGAGTTTTCTATTGGCTTGGCATGGAGAGGTGTGGGTAAGGTTGGCAAGTGTGGAGATTGGCGGTGTTGGCTGAAATGTAGTCCTTCGGGGGGTGGGCAATGGTGTTTAATATGGCTAAATTGAATCTAATGGATTGGCCTGTAATTGCAAATGTAATAGGCGGGAGTTATTCATTTCTTATTTGATGGTCTAAGTTATAATTTTTTAGGCTTTGGACTTTTTGAAATAAAGTCTTCACTTCTTTTTAAAAAACATGGATGGAGGTAGTAAGAAAAGACTTGATGACCTATGGTCTAATTGAAGGTCTAGTCCTTTGATAGAGTGGAATGCATAACATGATTCATATAGCTGACCCCAATTAATTGCGAAGGAAGGAATGATCAGTGTCCGGGCGGATATTGGAGGTGTTTAATCGGGCTAATAAATTGAATCTAATGGATTGGGCTATAGTTGCAAATGTAATAGGCGGGAGTTATTCATTTCTTATTTTATGGTCTTTTTTAGGCTTTGGCCTTTCCGTAATAAACTCTTCACTTCTTTAAAAAAAAAACATGGATGGAGGTAACAAGAAAAGACTTCACCTATGGTCTAATTGAAGGTCTAGTCCTTTGATAGAGCGGAATGCAGAACATGATTTATGTAGCCGACTCCAATTAATTGGGATAATTATTAGATGATGATGATGATTCATTTGAGGGAATTTAGAAGTAGCTCCAATATGTAATAAGAGGAGGGATAGTAGACTTAGATGGTTTGGCCATGTGCAGCTGAGACTAAGAGCTACGCCGGTTAGAGAGAGTGGATTGGTTCAAGTTGAAGGCTCCAAAAGGGCAAGGGAAAGGCCCAAAAGGACGTGGGGGGAGGTAGTAAGAAAAGAGTTGATGACCAATGGTTTAATTAAGGGTATGGTCCTTGGTAGGGTGGAATGGTGGAAGTGGAATATGAATTGTGTAGGTGACCCCAAGTAGTCTGGATAAGGCTTAGATGATGTTGATGATGATTGTAGATAAAACATATCATGACAATCACATTGATAAGACAATCATAACCATTTGATTACACCTTTTGAATTTGAACTTCTGATCATTAGATGCTTAACAACAATTTTTAGGCACTAATTACATGATTAAGATCATCCAAATAGTGTCACTTTTTGGCTATGCTCTGTCTAGAGCCCTACTATTTGGACACTTAGGAGTTGGGATTGACTCGCACGTATGGCATATGTACAATACATGGTTGCCACCATTTCATGAGTGGTGGTGAACACACATATGAGTCTAATCCTTCATTTTTAGCCAGATCATCACATTTCTCAAACAAATGCATGTCCTGTCCATATTTACACATACTGAAGACCAGAAGTTACCATATACCCATGACTGTATGAAATTTTAGATCTTGTAATTTGCACTTGGATTTTTATCACATCTCTTATTGCAAATTATGTTGACTGGTAAACTATAAAGTATCCTTCTCCAACATGCTAACCATGATGTCTTTTTTTTTTTTGTTAGCTTGTTAGTACACACCCAATTGTTAGTACACCCCATTGTTAGCCACACCCCACTTGGGGATCGATACCAAGACCTTAGTGTGGAAACGAGGTTATCTTCACTGAGTTTACCACTTGAGCAATGGATCGGTGTGTAACCATGATGTCCTCAGTTTCTAGGTTTTATCAATTTTCTTCAATAAAAGGAATGAAACAAAAAAGGAATTTCCATAAATATTTTTATTATAGATCTATTCCCTCTATAAGTATGCAAATCAATATTGCTACTAGTTGTAAGTACATTCGACTCCTTCGTACTTAATGCTATTTTTAATTTTGTAGTCCTCCCTCTTTTCCTTTCACCCCTTTGTAATAATCAAAGAGAGCAGGGCAGCTAGTTTCCTGTTTTGGAACTGATCAACTGAATTACATATTTGGATGTTGATGGAATTTGCTTGTGACAACAATCCCATTTTTGCATTTCCAGTTTATGTTTGTTCATCTTTATCGTAAAGCAAATCAAGTTACGATCAAGTCCATCAATGATGCAGGACAATTAACTACTTGCTCTAAAAGCTCGAACTGTTAGAGCGTGGCAAATTAATCCTTTTATCTCACAGCCCAAGCCCCACATCTCATGGGTTAGGACCTTGGCTGACCCCTCTCGTGGGCCCCAAATCACATGGGTACCGCCTCACACGAACCACCCACCCCGAGTGTATCCTTGCATCCCATAGGCTACCCCACTCGAGGCCAGTGTGAAATGCGCATTAATCACCCCCGATGAGGAGTCTCGAACATGAGACCTTCCCCGTGGGCTCCGCCCACCCCGAGTGTGCCCTTGCATCCCACAGGCAACCCCACTCGAGTTTAGTGTGAAATGCGCATTAATCACCCCCGGTGAGGAGTCTCGAACATGAGACCTCCCCCGTGGGCCCCGCCCACCCCGAGTGTGCCCTTGCATCCTATAGGCAACCCCACTCGAGCCCGATGTGAAAATGCCCTTCCATTAATCACCCCCGGTGGGGAATCTCGAACACGAGACCTCCCGCTCTGATACCAATTTGATGCGGGACAATTAACCACTTACTCTAAAAGCTCAAACTGTTAGAGCATGACGAATTAATTTTTTTATCTCATAGCCCCAGGCCCCACATCTCATGGGTTAGGACCTCAACCGAACTCCCCTCGTGGGCCCCAAATCACATGGGTACCGCCTCACATGAACCACCCACCCCGAGTGTGTCCCTGCATCCCACATGCTACCCCACTCGAGCCTGGTATGAAATGCGCATTAATCAACCCTGGTGAGGAGTCTCGAACACGAGACTTCCCTCGTGGGCCCCGCCCACCCCGAGTGTGCCCCTGCATCCCACAGGCAACCCCACTCAAGCCCGGTATGAAAATGCCCCTGCATTAATCAAATAGTATCCAATCTTGCCATCTTTCCTCGTGAACCCCACATTCTCCTGCTAGAGCACTTGGGCTTCTATTGAAGTTGTTAAACAGAGGGACATCTTTATTCTACTAGAGCTATTGCTTTCATGTCAGTCATAAAAAAGTTGGTAAAGTTGAAACCTGGCAAGCCCAGCCTTTACTCGGATGCTAGAACCAATTAACCACACATGACATACATGCAAGCTAGGGACTTCCCAAATCATTGGCCCATTGTGGAAGGAGCCTATTCCGAAAATCATGCTGTTCAAATGATCCAAACCATCCAATTAGTTAAATCAAATGGATGGTTAAAATGAATATGGTAAACAGTCCAAGTTTAATGGCAGAATGAAATGGCTAAAATATTGTTGCGGTGTGATATAGGCATGATCCATCTGCTATGACAATTTGGAAGGTCCAAATCAGCATGCATGTATGCCACGAGTATAGTGGATGGGTTGTGGCACATTGGTGGGATCCGTCTGACCTGATTGCATCTTGACCCTAAAATTATAGTTCTTTAACTCTCTTGGGTTGGAAGTGCATGCCCTTTTACCATTTCCTTATATATTTAAATATTGCAACTTCTTTTGGGTGCTAGAATTAGAAATGAATGCATTGGAGGTTATTTAGGAGCAGCACCAATAGGTAACAGGATGATGGAAAATAGACTTAGATGGTTTGGTCATGTCATGTGTAATGGAGATCAAGAATTGCACCGGTTAAGAGTATAAGTTTGTACAAACAAGTTGAAGGCTCTATAAGGGCAAGGGGGAATGGCAGAAAAAGATTCATGTAGCCACAATTAGTTGGGGTAGGGCTTATATAATGATGATGATGATTGCAACTTTTATTTCATGCTCAATTTGGATGTTCTGATGTTTTATTTGTTTGTTATTGAGTTCTCTGTTTGTTTTGAGCAGCCCAGAAGCATGTGCTGCAATCTTGTGGAAGACTTCCCAAGCAGCACCTAAGGTATTTAAACCATTTCACTTTGCAGTCTCCTTAGAATGAGTGTTTCTTTGTTACTCCTAAATGTTGCGGTACCTTGTTTTTTAGGCAGCCGAGAAACTAAAGATAACAGCAGTAGAACTATGCAAACTCAAAGTTGCAGATGGAATAATTCCGGTAAATTCTTTGACTTTTTGGTTACTTTCTCATGCAAAATGTTGTTTTTAGCTTGTGAGATATGTATGTGGTAGGTCATGAACTCTCCTGCAAAAAGTTTAATGGGTCTGAATTCCACTTTAGACATGGGTGATACAAAAGGAGTTTGGACTGGTGAGGTCAAGATCATCGGCCTGTGTGTAGTGGGCTTCAACCTGAAATAGAGTTCCATCTGATGTAGTGTCGCTGTTCAACATGGGAAGATTGTGGAGACTATTGTTCCACGAGATAAACCCTCTGATATGCCAGAAGATTTGACTTTGTCCGCTTCTTGAATATCGACAAAGAGAAAGCTGTGGAGATGCTGGATGGCCAGAAGGTAGGGTTGCAAAACATAGGAAGAATAAAAGTAAAAAGTTAGTCTAGGAGAGTGGGATTCAACCCGAAGTTGTTGAGGTTTGGGAAGAGAGGAGAAAGATGGAAGAGACGAGGAGAAAGAACAATCTGTTGGATGGCGTGAAGTTGCCCTGGTGTGCTGATGGTTCACTTCCTTTCAGAGAGATCTGTAGAGAAATGGCTAGTTCTGGAGGCTAGGGGGTGTGGAAAAAAATTATGGAGGGGAAGACACTTGTGGTGGTGGGCAATGTTTTAAATATCAAAGATATTGGCCGATATATCCCACGATATATCTTGTATCCCATCTATGTGATATGAAACACATAGGTGGTGCTGATATATCCCACAAATTCGATCCAGTGAGCATTTTCAATTTCTGATCCCTTTTTTTTGTTGAAATTATATTAAATCAGTGTCAAATGGTTACAAATCTTTGGTTTTTCATATTTTGCATGAAAAATCATGGAATTAGAGCTTTGATTTCGATATCCATTGGTTCTTCGTGTTCTCCATGTTTTTTTCAAAAAATTTCTTCAATCAGTTGTCAACGGAGACTAATTTCGAAGTATTTAGGGGTATTTAATGAAATTATCATCACATACACTAATTTCGAAATTTGAGTGTAGGTTGTCCGATTTCGGAAAGAAAAAAAAAATCAAAAATTTCCCAATTTCTCCCAAATTGCTTGCAATGTTGCACTCCAAACATGAAATCAAGCATATATGATGGCTGATGACTGATGCACTGATATGCTAAGTACTTGTCAATTTTCAGAAAATAAAAAATATTTTTAAATTAAAAATTAATAAAATATTATTTTTCTTCGAAATATTCCTTCAACCAACTATCAATTGATACTAATTTCAAAGTATTTAGGAGTGTTTGATGAGATGATCATCACATACACTCTAAATGTTATGTATTCAATTTGAATATAGTTGCGTTAGTTCAGTCAGACATCGCATAGCTTAGGACCCTATACAAAGGAAACCTATTATGCACACTTCTTTTTTGAAATGTTATGATTTAAAAGTGTGTATTAATGTCTTTTTTAGCAATTCATGAAGTTTCATTGAAAAGTTCAACAATTTTCCTAGTGATTCCCCATCTTTCCCAAAAAGTGCGATTAATTACCCGATACAAACTATATATCCTGTGCGATAACCGATACGTATTTGTATACCAAGGATGCGATACATAATGCGATACTGATATTTCGAACACTGGTGGTGGGTTCCTTGCCGCAATCAGTCGTGTCTGTTGAAGGGGTGCATCATCAGGAAGGTTAACTTCAAGAAAGTGACAATGGAGGAGCTGCAAACATGGGCAAATATAAAGTGGATTTCAGTGTTGCCGGTGGGGGTTAAAAAGTGGAAGAATTGAATGAGACAAAATCTGGCAGTGCATGAGAAGGGATTCCAGTGGTAATTTTGGGATCAGTTGACTCACAATTTGATGGATCTAGAGCCTTGGGCTTGGGTACCAATTTGAAAGGATAGAGAAAGTCCATCAGAGTCGAACAAAGCCGTTGATGTAAAGATACATCTTGATTTAACATGGCTCTAGCTTGATCCCGTTTTCAGTGGTTCTTCTCAGCCTATGATGCCTCATTTAAATAGATCCATGAGCCAAATGGTCAGGAGATCTACTCCTTGGTTATTATCATGTGGTGTTAAATCGAGGGATCAATAATGGCTGCTCAGAGGAGAAATGGTTCAATAATGCCCATTCACAGTGGGATCCATTGAGAAATGATCAATGGCTTTTTTTTTTTCTATTTTTCTTTGGAAAAGTGGGAGCGTACCACCTGAAATTTATTTGTATGAATAAAGAGTTGTGAAGGGAGAGGAAATAACCAATGTTCCATACTCAAAACAAATAAAATGGAGACGAATGATGCCAAACAAACAACTCAAAATGCAAAAACTCAAACACCATCTTCAATGGCTTTTTATTGCATTATTTCCATAAAAAAGTTGGACTAGTTCATCATCATCTTCTTGCTACTGGAAGATGTGAGAGCGCTCAATGAAAGTTGGGCCCGCCCTGGTCTGGTGGAGTTTCTTTCGTGCTAAAATGAGGGGTTTGTGTAGGGAAATGCGGAAGGTGAGCCTTCAAGATCTGACGGTCTACACGATGATTGGGACCCTCACAAAGCAGAAGGACGGTGTTCCAACGGCCCGTCTATCTACTACTGGAGCAGATGGAACTAGTCACACCTCTGATCCTACGGTATATGGTGGCCCCGGATTGCGATCTATGGATCAGATCATCCCAAGGACAAGCCAAGATGGACAGACTATAGCGCACTCTATTTCTCTCTGTATACTCTCGGTGTTTCGTATGATTCGATACGTTCCATGAGAGAACTTTTTATAACAGAGGAAGGAGAGTTTGGGTGGGATTGGGATAAGGCCACATCATCCGGTCTTATCCCTATCTCCTATCATAAATCAAATTCAAAGTTGAATTTGAAATATAACAGAAGAGGAAAAAGACCGGAAGAAGCCAAAACTCGTGGGACCCACCCACTAGTGATTGCTCACCAGTGGGCCCCACTGGCCTACGTCCAACAGTTTGGATCCTCCATACAATCATCTCAGTTTCAGTTTTGGGGGTGCCGCTTCATGCGTTGTATGCGGATCATTTTGTATCCATGGGTTTGTGTCAAGAGACAGAAATGGACATGAAAATCTTTGAGCTGGAGGTGTGGAGATTTCAAATCCTCTTTGACAAGATTGTGAGCCCTGATTTGGTGGTGACGCCAATTGTTGAAGGCAGGGCCTCCGTTTGAGACGAAGGGAGTTGACACAACCAAATCGAGTAAAGCAAACATTGATTTAGATACATACCATTTTCTTGAGTATCAAACCATTAAATTTCTTCACGGAAGCAATGAAAAGGTAAAAATAAGGGTTTTAGATTAATATCCAACAACCTACCAGCCACTATGCTAGTAATCACAATCAAACCCGTCTTCTTCTACCAGTGCAACACATGCCAAGGGGAAAGCACCACATGCTTAGCCCTAGAAAAATATCTTCTTAAAAAAAATAAATTCTATCATAACTTTTTAGAAAGAGTCTTTACATGATGTATAATCTTTCTTATAGCAAGTGAAATCCCTAATATAACCCTAACCATCTATTTCACTAAAATATTAAAATTTACTAAAATTCCCTTGAATTCCGTCACATCCCTATAGGGTCTGTAAATTGGCCGTAACTCAAATGGTATCGGAATCGCAAGATCACATCCTAGAATTTCATTTTAAGACTACCTCCTTTCCTACTTGAGGTGCATATGCAGTAATGATGTTAATTTTCCCTCTCCTAATATGGTTTAATTGACATAAACCTATCACTCATTCTCTTAACCTCACCATTTAACCTTCAATTCTTCGTCTAGACCTATTCCTACCCAATTCCTAATGTTATCCTTTTCCGTAGACGTTAACTAGCCTTTGCCAATCTCTTTTGCTTTGCTCCTTCCACTTCATCTCTTGTAGCTTGCTCTATTAATCGTTCTTGCATTGTATCCCCCAATTATGTGCTCTCGCTGATAAAGTCCTCACTTTTCAAATGGCAAGGCAAATTTCCCTTGTCTAGACTTTGCTTCTTTACCCACATAGTAGCACCTCTTGCGGTAACCTGTTCAGTGGCAACATAGATTATATTTTCTTCTTTTAATGAAGTTTATTTATACTCCAAAAGAAGAAGAAGCAGAACATTTATTCATCAAAAAGAAATCTACAGTATTGTTGATATAGTGTAGCTAAGGTACTGTTGAGCAGTAGTAGCTACATGTGCTTTTATGGTGGGACCTGAATACATGATGTTCGAACACCTCATTCCCATTTCTTTTTCCCCTTAACAAGAAATCTTTTCAATGTTTGAGAGTTTACCATGTGTTGCTGTGACTGCCACTATAGTTCTTCCTCACTTTTGCTGCGAGTGGGTTGGCCTACAACTATCGATTGAAAGATATGTAACTTGGACACAGATATGAGGTGTTGGACAAAGTGGCTTTTAAACATCAGATTCACTGACATATTCATACAGATATTCAAAATTATGAATATTATAATTTAGTAATAAAGTTTAATGATTTTTCATAGGTATTCAATAATTACAAAGCACCAGCACATGACTTTGATGATGTTGGTTATATGTAAAAGTTCAATAAATCATCATCGTTATCATGGCCCATTCACAACCATTTGGGTCAGCTTTTTTAAGCTTGTTTCTGTAGAAATTCCTTTCTGTCCTATTTTTATTAAGGGAAGGAGGTGTTCGTAGTCAAAGTCCTCTAGGTTTTCATCTTGTCCTCATTTCAGGCCAGTCAACCCTAATCAGAGTTCCCTTTCTGGGATTGGTTCCTGCTTTTCTCATCACATGACTGAACCATTTCAGTTGGGTCTTCATCATTTTATCTCCAATGGTGACTTCTCCCAGGTTGCTTTGAATGACCTCATTGTTAATTCTATCCTTCCTAGTCCTCCCAAACCCATCTCCACATTCTTATCTTCACTACATTTGTCTTCTGTTCATGTTGATTCTTAATCAGCCCTACACTTTGTCCCATATAACATAGCCAGTCTCATAGCTGTCTCATAAAAATTCAATAAATAAAAAATATTTATATGTAAAAAGGTATACCGAAGATTAAAGGAAAACATAAAACAATTAGTTTTCTATATGTGACGTTCAGGAGTGTCTGGCACGCGAATACGGGAATGCTTTGACATGGCACAATTCTGAAAGTTGTGTCCTTGTTTCATAAATCGAAGGTAATTTCTATCTTTTTAGGGGCATATTTGCAACAGAGGAAATTTCTGAACCCACTCATCAGAAAATGTACAATTTGCTAAGTGTTGGTTTTTGTACAGTTGGGTTCATGTTTCTGTGATCTAAACCATTCATCCACTTGGCATCAAAGTGGTTGGATAATGCTGCTTTATCTCCAACATTGGTTGATCCTATCCTTTTGATTTTTGTCCATTTTTGTTGAATGGGAGCAATTGCTGTAGTTCTTCTCTTAATTGTCTATTTGTAGGCCACCAAGCTTGGGATCTTTCAATTTGGAAGATTTGTGTCATCCCTCACAGATAGTGTTCCGTCAGATTGATGGTTTAAATCATTGTTATCATCTGCATGTACAAATTCCCGTGCATCGGAGCAGCACTTGACAATTCCTCTTTGCTGCTTGCTAAGTTTTTTCTGTTTTGACACTACTATTTTGTTGCTTGATTTACTTCTCCCAGTTCATGCAATGCTGCTGCTATGCCTGTCAACTTTCTGCTAGAAGGTTTCGTTATGTAAATTATGTTTGTGCATATTAACTGTAGCACTTATTTAACTAACAGATGTATGCTTGATTTTGCTTTAATCTCAATTGAGGAAATGTCCAATGTATGATTGAGCATTTGCCTGTCTGAAAATTTTGTGTTTGGCCAACCTTTTGGTTGTCCGAGTCGTTCATATGGTGGGCCCCATAGTGGACAAAGATACTCCAGAAGTCTCCTGTTAGGTGATCTTAACTGTCCAACTGGGGCCTGCTAAATCACCATTTTCATCAGATGGCTAGGATCTTTCAGCAGTGGAGAAATGAGGGCATGAACCTTCCCATGATGAGATCACCGGATCAGTGGCTTAGACCAAGGGAAGTGGGTGCCACCTGTAACTTTACTTTGTTGACAAAAATAATGCCATTTCTTTGATTGAGCATCTTGTACGGCTGTTTATATATATATATATATATATATATATATATATATATATATATATATATATATATAACTTCTTTTCTTATGCTTCTGTTTGCTGGAGTTCTTCTGATTTGTGATTAATAATTGATGCCTTTTTTATTTTTCTTAAATTTCTATTTCCACCTTATATAGGAACCTCTCGGAGGTGCACATACTGATCCATCCTGGGCATCGCAACAAATAAAGCTTGTAGTAACGAAGGCAATGGATGTAAGCATATTTTCTTCACCATTAACTTTCTGTTTTCCTTTGTCGCTGTTTCTCTTGTGCGGGTTTGGAGAACAAACTTAGCAGCTTTTGGAAGCGCTATTGACACCCACCACCATTGCTACTTCCCAGCATATGCTATTACAAAGTTGTGGTAATGCCTAACCACAACTGGAAAAGAATGGGTGTACTTAAGAGTCAGGGTTTGTGTCGATATCCATTCCCAATTTTAAACCTTCCAATTTCTCAACAAATTAACAGGATAAGGATAAGGATGGACCTAAATATTCCTGATTGAACTGAAGTTCCTAATAATCACACTACCCTTATCGTAAATATGTGGCCTTCTCTTTTGAGATAGGATCCTCAACCCGATGATGTGCAGAATATAATTGGCTTTTCAGTTTTTGTTGCTTTTTGAGAGCCACAAAAAGTTTTGAATTGTAATTATCAAGTATTAAAAAAAAAAAAAAAAAAAAGCGCAAAAGCAACAGATATTAAGCATGATATACATAAGAGAGAGCAACTATAATAATAGATCAGCCAGCCTACTGAAGAACCAATGTTCTCGAAATTCAAAAGGTGAAAGTAATATGAATAGTATAATGAGGATTGTAATTTGTGATCTAACTCTGACTATCAACCAACTCAGTACTTGATTAACTCTACCTAACCATTGGTTAATCCAACTCCAATTGGTAACAAGTAGTAACCAAAAAACAGCCAGCAATTACTAGATCAATTGTAACTGTCTACTGTTCGGCCACATGATTACATGATTTACATCAAGGCCAAATCTCATCAAAACCATGTACCCTACTAATAACTCGCTCATAAATCCTCAATTCTTGCAAGATCATGGTTTCATCAGGAAGGTAACTAGAATGGCTGTCCAATGCTTCTACCAATTT
Source organism: Magnolia changhungtana (assembly GCA_030180095.1). Classification (NCBI taxonomy): domain Eukaryota; kingdom Viridiplantae; phylum Streptophyta; class Magnoliopsida; order Magnoliales; family Magnoliaceae; genus Magnolia; species Magnolia changhungtana. The sequence goes on from JASAUF010000676.1 coordinate 20,676,574, forward strand.
CGCTGCGTTTCGACATCAATTGAATACCAAAAGTGGGCTAACAGTGAAGTGTGAACTGATAATGGGGTGTACTAACAAGCTAACAAAAAAAAAAAGAATACCAAAAGTGGGCTATTTTTTGGATAATGAAAATTAGCTTGGTTGCTGGATGTTAAGATCTAGTAACTCTTTTCCCAACATCCATTTGCTGTTGCTTCAGCTTGGAAGACGTCTTACAGTGTAATGCTTTTAAGTTTTTGCAAGTGGAGTACATGTTCATTGATCTAGACCATTGATCTGTGGACAGACCATGCCCCAAAAATGTCGTTGATAGGATGATCCAACCTTTCAACTTGTGGCCTGCAAATGGATGGTCAAGAAATGCTACGATCCATATTCAACTCAAAATAACCCAAGATTGATTGATAAAATCTTCCAACCCCGGAGAATTCTGTGGCATGGCCATCCACAGCAGATCACATAGACTAATGTACTAGATTACTGAAGCATGGAACTGACCCATACAAACTAAAACTCTAGTATACACACATATTATCAGCTCCAGGAGACCCATTATTCCTCATTTCCTTTTTACATTATTTTTATGTATTTATGTGGAGGTCATAAAAAATCCACTTTTGGAGTTATTTGAAAATTTAGGTACAGATGGTATTTTTTTGAGACTAGCAAACATATTATTGATTTATGAAGGATAAAAGATCTTATTGAACAGAATACTCTGTGATTTGCCCCTGAGTTTGTTCCACAATGACCCAAAATGTCTGAAAAAGAGTGATAAGTCTTTCCTGATACAAAAATAAAATAAAAATAAATCCAAACCAAAAACATATTCTCCACTACACATTCTCAACAATGTGGCTGCTTCCAATGAAAATTGAAAAATGATTCCTTCATGGCAATGGGAAATGCTAAAGATGATTCATGTGCGGATAGATTGAAGGGGTGATTTGTGGCACACTTTCAAGATACCAGGTTATTAATCAAGTGATTCCCACCATGACATGCCCATGGAACAAGGTAAGGCCGCTTCAGTCATCAGGTGGGTCACACCTATACCATTGATGAGTGTTCTGCCTTACTTTTAGGCCAAGGCATATTCATTGTAGTCCTGACCTGGTGAGCATCCAGGATCCGTCACACTTGTACCAGGTTGACATGTATGCCACAAATCACCTGTTCAATCTTTTCTCATGCAAATCACATTTCTTCATGACAGTTCAATAGAATATTGTGGAATCTGGATTTTCAGACCCAAACTAATTATTGTTCTTGCTTTCTTGCTCTATCTGACTTGAAAAATTCCCATTCATTGATGCATAAAATGATATCTTCATCCTCATCAGGAATTGGCTCAGATGGATACTGATAAGTTGCTCCAGCACCGTAATCACAAGTTCCGAATCCTCGGAGGGTTTCAGGAAGGCATCCCAGCGGACCCTGAGAAGAAACGTAGGATGAAGGCATCGGATGTTGCTGCCAGGTCGTCAGCATCAACTGTCAGCATTGAGGCAGAGATCAAGGACCTCAAGAAGAAGGTCCAAGAAGCAAAGGGGCCATCATCAGGACCAATCATCTCTGACAAAGCTATCGAGAAACTTCAGCAGGAAGTCGACCAGGAGATCACTAACGCTTTCATTTCCATGGGCCTGCAAGAGAAGCTAGAATCTCTGAAACTGGAGCTGTCCAAGTCATCTTCTAATCGGCCTGATCAGCCCCTTAATCCTGGGTTAAAGGAAAAGGTTGATAAGCTAATGCTGGACTTCAAGAACCGGTTATCTCAACCGGGGACCCACCTCAGGTTAAAGCAAAAGCTTGAGACGCTGACCTTGGTTAATAGGCTTATTGATCAGAAAGCAAAAGGTGAGAAATTGAAGGAGGAGGTAAATCAGAAGCTCCAAAAGGAGGTGAAGCAGAAGATGGAGACATTGAAGAGGGTGCGAGAGAGAGTGGCAAATGGAGAGCCTTTGGATGAGGATCAGAAGGCAGAGGTTGTGCAGGCAAAGGCAGAATTAAAGAAGGCTCTGGAGTCTGCTAATCTGAAGGTTGTGGGTTCTGGGAAAAAGGTGGCGGCAACGTCACCGCCGGATATGGCAGACAAGATAGCAGAGGTAGACAAAGAAATTGAGAGGGAGATTGAGAGGGCCATTGACTCAACTGGGTTGAGAAGCAAAATAGAGGAGCTGAAGCGAGAGATTGGGAAGGGTTCGAGTAGGGAGAGGGTCGGAAAATTGGAAGAGGAAATTAAAGAGGGGATTGTGGCGGTGATGGATTTGAAAGCATTAAAGGAGAAGGTGGAGACTGGTCTAGCATTAGAGGCGGTCGGAGCAGATGGGAGTTCGGGGGTGGGTAATGGTAGGGGGTGAATTAGAAGTTTTGTAGTGGAAAGTTATAATGTTTTAGATGTTTTTGGATTTTACTCTCTTCTTTTTTTCCGAGGAATTTATAGGATCCTGTTCATCTGCAAATGCATACTCTGCTGATATGCAGGATTTGGTCCATGTGTACCATGGTTTGGTGATCCAAGCTGTTGCTATGTGATGGGTCTAGCCTATGGTTGGAATTTCTCAAACCCCTTTGATATCATAGCCTACATAATGATGGCTAAGAATAATAGAAGCTTGCTTCTCCACACACCCACACATGACAACCTGGCAAATGTAGGACATCTAAGCCGTGCATAAAGTGGCTATCTAATCCGTATATAAGGTGGCACAAAATATCAGGCTGGTTAACTCATGAGGCAGGTCATTATCAGTTAAAAAGCAAACTTGCCAGTGTTCTTTGTACACAGCCTTTTTCCACCTGCCTGGGGAGATGCATGCCTGAATTTTGCACCAGGGCCATCCTCACAGCTGAGTCCTCAGCATGCCATTTTTCCTGTTTATCCACTTGGTGAGATGCAAGCCTGATTTTTGTACAAGGTCTTCCTCACCGTGAGGCCCAGCTTTTGCACGGCTTAGGTGTCCTGTCCACATGCCAGTTTTCCTTGTGTGTTGCGTCTAAAGGCATATGGAGAAATCAAGGTGAATCTCCCATCTATGGACGGCAGACCTTATCAACTTGGTAGTTTGGATCGCTGAACCATGGGCCCTGCATGACAGAATCTCTGCTCACAGCAAACGACACTTTTAGTGATGTGCAGAATTATAATCTCTTCTTCTTCGTTTTTCTTTTGTGCCTATATATTGCATTCTTTTTTCATTTTTCCTCTAATTTATTTATTTATTTTTATTTATTTTGTGATTAGAGACATTAGTATCTGGAATGTATGAAAATTTGTGTTAGAAATGGGCTTGAGACTAGAAAACCTGCAATATTTTTAAATATATATTTTTAGCACTGGCCAGACATTTTCCTTCTCCAATTATAGACGACACTATGAGAAAGGAGGATGCAGACCACAGTAGCAAAATTTTGTAGTTGGACCATTGCAAATGTTTCATTTTTATCCATCCAAACCAATCCGGTCGTTGGATTATCAAATAGGCGTGATCTCAGGAGACTTCCAAACTGGGAACCGTATTTTGTTATTTTTGGCTCACAGTACATATAAACCGGGAACCATAGTTTGGACAGTTTAATTTCACTTGCATGCCACGCAAGCAATTTCTTGGTGCCTGCATATCATCCATCACACTACGCCAGAGCATCAAAGTTTCTCCTCAATGCTAGATCCGAGCTTTCCATCTGGTTTGGAATAATGTTTAGATCTGTTTCCAAAATCAGAAGAAGGTTTTACCGCTCAGGTGACCCACAATGTATAAACTGAAGAGTACAAAAAAAAAATCCATCTGTTTTGGAAGTCTGTGGGCCACCAGAGGTTTGAAATAACCTGATTTTTCAGCCAGAATATCTCATTAGTACAGACCACCCGATGAAAAAGCTCAGATATCACACACCCATCAGAATTTGGCACGTGTCACTGCATGTGGATGTGTGGAATTAGCAAACCTCTACATCCATAGAATCAAAGGACACTTTGAATACAATGCATTCTCATCAATCCTTACTAAAATTACATAGAAGCACGTATTTCATCAAATCAAGAATATATGAATACCCAAATTCATCGATTCCAGCAATGACAATGTTGATTTGAATTCTTGTGAAACAAATTCATTATAAGCCAACAGCTAATAATTTTCAAAAAATAAAAATAAAAACTTACAGAAAACGAAAGCTAATCAAAGTTGAGAAAAACTAACGATCTCGATAAATCGTAGCACCATTTTACATGTTACAAAAGCATTCCGAAAGATCTTTGGGCGGCGGGCATCATTTACATAAACATTTCTCAAATGCCCAACTAAATGGTAATTGGTTTGAGACCGTAGTTCAACAGGTAGACAGGGTGCATTTCAACATTGAAATCTTCAGTTCAAACCCAGCCTATCTAAAAGACAGGCAGTAATTGGCAATGAATTCGATGTTCGAACCAGTAGCCAAATTACCTGCGTTTTGGAAATTCCAACTCCTGTGATAAGTTAAGAAAAATGGGAATTTTCTCACAGAGTCATCCATCATCCTAAAATAGTCCACCAAGTTGTCAATCAAACATCAACCCAAAACTCAACCATTACCAGCCATCTTCTGTTTCTCCTGCTCCAAATCATAGATTTTGTCGGTCATGCCTTCCTTAGCATACGCCTCGATCATGATTGAAAAAGTCGTCAAATCCGGCTGGAAATGCCTATCCTTCATACGCGTGAAGACCCTCTCCATCTCCATCAAATCCTCCGCCTTTGCACATGCAGAGATCACCGCATTATAGAATGAGGTATTTGCAGGTATCTCCAACCTCTCTGCCAGTTGGATGCTGCTGACCACTTTATGGAAGAGACGTGCATTGCTGTATCCATTGATGACGCAGCAAAAGGTCTTGGTGTCCGCTTTCATCCCCTCAGCACGCATCTGATCAAACGCATACTCCATGTGCTTTGCATCCCCAACATCAGCAAATGCCTCAATCACGTTATTATAAGTTGAGGTCGTCCATGGAAACGCCAGCTTGCGCATGTATTCCAACACGGCCGTCATTTTGTCATACATACGTTTCTTCCCATATGCGCTGATCAGGATGTTGAACGTGCGAGTTTCTGGTTCAATCCCAATGCTGCGGAACTTTTCGTACCATTTCTCCATTGCTTCAATCTGACCCTTGTTGCCAAACAGCCCCAAAATGATATTCATCGTCCAAACATCGGGTTTGCACGTGCTACTCTCCAGCATCCCAGACAGCACTTTCTCCATCTCGTTGAATTTCCCCGCCTTGCCATAGCCGCCCAAGACTATGTTTTGAGTGACTGTGTTTGGAGTTATCTGGCGGTCAGCCATTTCTTGGAAAAGGGTGTTCACGAGTTCAAATCGGGATGCTTCCACACAAGCCTTCAAGAGCGTGCTGTAGGTGAAGACATCGGGCTGGCAGAGGGGAAGAGTCTTCATATGGTTGAGGACTGCAAATGCATCTTTGAGGAGGTTATTCCGACAATATGCTGCTAGCAAGGCCGTGTACAGTTCTGCATTGGGTTCACATCCTTCTTCCACCATGGTATCGAAGAGCTTATGAGCACGATAGGGCTGCCCTGATCTTCCAAGGAGAACAAGAAGTTTCATGTATGTGCCTTCTCTGGGTAGATAGAACGGCTGCTCTCTGAGCATCTCAAACACCTGTGTGAAGTTAATTCATCTATTTGAAATTCACGAATTCTATTACTTGGAATTTTTACAACTAGACAGTAACATACAGCCTCCTTGAATAATCTGAGTAAAAGGAAGACAATTTGTACAACTAGACAGTAACTAGACAGTAAATTCACAAATTGATGAAGTTAATTCATCAATTTGAAATTCACGAATTCTATTACTTGGAATTTTTACAACTAGACAGTAACATACAGCCTCCTTGAATAATCTGAGTAAAAGGAAGACATGCCACTGGTGCAACCACTCAATTGAAAGCAGTTCAGCACTAAAACATGGTATAAATAAGAAGAGGTTTGCTACAGCCACATGTGGAGTCCTACCATTCACATGCAGATGCAAGCACATGTGCCTATATGGTACATGCGTGCAAGGTCCAAGCTTTCCATCACACTGTTTAGATCTTCTGACCTTGAAGTCAAGACCCTTTCAATCAGCTGGGAAACTTTACAAAACAACCAGAGGGGCATCCATTCAGTTGGTATGTGGTCCACCAAGGAATGAAATGGAAGATCTAAAAAGTGTAGCCTGCAGATGGACAGCTTGGATCTCAAACACATGTGACATTCGCATGTGTGCTTGCATGTGGATGGGCAAGGCAGCACATGCATGTGGGCTTAGCTATATTCTATAAAGAAATGAGAAAGATGAGGCTTTCCAGCATGGGATTGGGACATTTTAGTCAACCATAATTGCAGTGCATTCAAAAAATTATCTCATGTGTTGAAAATCCAGTTCAACATTAATGAGATTTTTTTACTGAAATTTTGAGAAGATGGCAAAGGCCCGCTTGGGTGTGCCGAAATGAGAACAAGCAAATGGCAGAAAGGGATTCAATTAGCCATCCCCAATCAGTTGGGATAAGGCTTAGATGATGATGATGAATTATCTTTTTTGGTGTATGATTGTATTCAAATCTGTTTTCTCCTTAGTATGCATGTACACGTGTTGTCTACATATGTGTGCGTGCGTGTGTAATGAAAACTTGAATTTTTGAAAGAGAAGCTACAAATAGAGAATACAAGGGAGTTGAAAAGAGGGGAAAGGAGCCCACGAGTGATCCTCCTCCGTTCTTTTCTATGTCCATTTAGCTGCATGTATCCAAATCCCATTCATGAGTGCCGCATACAAAGTTGTCAAAGAAATCCAACACATTTTGTTGGCTACAATGATCAGCATTATGAGTATCAATAGTGGTATTGAATAAGCACAACTACAGATTCGCATCAAAGGGCAAAGAGAGATCCCGCTGATTGCAAATCTCAATAGGAAAAAAAAAAAGAAGTACAGGAGCTCTAAAGGTTAGAAATGGAACGAATCACCTGCAATTAGCTTCTTGAATAACAAACTAAAGAAAAGTAAGATTACAAGACAAAACTAACCCGTACGACCAGATGAGAACCTTGACCATTGTGACATTTAAATATCTTAGCTATATATGTCATCTAAAGAACACAGTGAATCATTACAATCAAATATCCAGCGTTTTACTTTTCTTGGAGTTTTTTAAATAGCAAGATACAAGGGGAACATAGTTAGCTTGGGCAAGCATTTTTTATGGAACGGTCCACCTTTAGTAATATGAACCATTCATCTAGTGGTCCCTGCCATGGATGGACAACGCTGCAAAAGAATCCCCCCATTGGACAATCCTAACAACCTAATGGTTTTCCTTCAAGTAGGTGGGTAATAAGAAAATATCATCCATCCATCCATCCATATGTCATGTTGAAATGTTCACCGATCAGATGGATGGCTGGGATTGTTCAGTGGAGAAGATTTTTAATCCATCACCCATCCATGTTGCAACCCCATCAGATGAGCGCTCTGGATTGTTAAAAGGTGTAAATTTGCAAATTGCAATGAGAAAAGCAAAGATGGATAAGAGCATTTCTGCTGAAAATTATTGTACTAATAATTAAAACTAAAAATAAAGAAATATGCATATAATACCTCAAGAGCATCTTCCCACTGCTTCTTTTCTATCTTTTCTGCTAAGGTTTCGGTTACAGTGCTAACCCATGCTTTGGCAGCCTTCTTATTGTCCATCTTCTTCTTCAAGTTCTTTATCGGCGATCTTGGTGAGTGAGGGAGAGAAGTCTCTGATATTCCAGGGAACTCACCTTCCTTCCAATGGCGCTTTTTAGAGAGGGGCGGCACATGTTTGGGGCCAGGTGGGCCTGGGGAGGATGGTGCATGCCTTTTCAGCTGAGAACCGAAGGCACAGAGAATAAAACTGGTCTTGATCTTGAAATGTTCATTCCTTTTTATGGTGGGATGAGAGAGAGAAGAAAATGAAAAAGGACACCCAGACATTGCTTGAAAATCCTGTTGAAGGAGATGTAAGTGATCTGAGCTTATGAGAGTGGAAATGGAATATGGCAAAATTAACATTGGTTTGAGGAAAAGTCACTTTTACCTTTGGATATTTTCTGGTAGTGCCTCAAATCCATGCCATTATATGCTGAAGACTTGAGAATTGTCAACTAATCAAGCTCAAGTCTTACTGGTGCTCCCGTTTCCAAACTAAGGCCCTGTTTGCATGACAATCTAGAAATTAGTTTTTGGGAACTCAATTATGTGGAAATGCATTTTTTCTTTCTTTCTTTCTTCTTCTTTTTCTTTTTTTGAGAGGTATGTGGAAATGCAGTCTTGGGAACACAGTCTCTATGGGCCAGTTTGGGACGGCGCAATAGAGTGGATTAAGAGGGATGGGATAGGATTTTTTATTATTATTATTTTTTTTTGGGTTAGCTGGTTAGTACACCCACTGTCAGTTCACACTTCACTGTTAGCCACCCCCACTAGGGATCGATACCAAGACCTCAGTGTTCAAAACGAAGGTATCTTTCACTCAGTCTACTACTTGAGCTATGGATCAGGGTAATGATAGCACTTGTCAATGGTTGTCCATGACTTCCACCAGTTTGCAAAATCCCGGGACAGTGTGGAAAGCATGTTTGGATGGATCGGAATATCCTGGGACTAACTGAAATATCAGTTTGGGTTGGCAGATGGGATTTGCCAATCCTGCAGCTGAAACACACGGTCTGTTTGGGAATGCACAGGTTTAGAAAATATACCAATCAGATGTCCCAACATGGCAAATCAGCTGCCGAGCTCTACATGTAAAGACAATCAACCTGACGGTTGTCATCATCGATGGATCATGATAAATAGGGGTATAAAGACGAGAACTCCTGTTTCGATTTTACGGTTAAGCTAGCCTAACGCTCAAATACACATGCCGTCAAAGTCCCATGAATCTCCAGGGACCCGACACCGAGGTTTCGTTCACCGTCATAGGGAGATATACAACTATAGAAAGATCTCATAAATTGGGCAAAATTCATTGAATTGAAGAACGAAATTACAACGCACATACCTTTCCGCGCCGATCTCCCTGAATTTGCAACGACCCCCTTTCCTACTCCCCACACAATACAAAAACACCCCCAGATAAAGCAGACGATGGCGGAACTATATAGGCGATCGTCGTCCATCCATCAATCCCCATGCTTTGATGGACGGCCTGTAGACGACGGGACCGGACGTTGGTCGTCTTCATCAAGTATGGATAGCGAAGACAGGCGTGGGATTCGACAGGATTTCGAAATCTTCTCAAATCCCTCCTCTTGACGCAGGGATGGGCTTGAGGAAGACGGGATGGGACGCAGTTCTTATCCCAGGCGTGCAGATGAAAACCCACTTATATGCATGGGATACGAAAGTTCCGCGCAAAACTATATCCCAAACGGGCGCGTGAGATTTGGCCGTGGGATCGCGTGATCCCATCCCACCTATTCCCATCAAAACCGTCCGTCCAAACAGGCCCTTATCAAACAACTAATACACTTCTGTTTGTTGTATTCAATATAGTGGTCGTAATCTACCAAATCATGCTTGATTTGTGTTCAATTAGGGGCTATTTGGTTGGCTTTCAGCAGGTGTAGCCGACTGATGACATTCTTATCAAACAACTAATACACCATTGAATGCATGATAAAAACAGCCAACACACACACAAATATAAATTATGATTTTTTTACATTTTTTCTTATTTTCCCGATAAAGTTTCAATTTTTTTGGGGGGGTTAAAATGTTTTGGCTTATATGAGCACATGTTGTCCAATACGGTTCAATACGCCTTACCATATAATTTTTGGGCCTGGCTGATACGCCCCATTATACCGATATTTGAATCCTTGATTCATGGTTCTAAATATCGTTTGAGTCATCTTTTGGTGGGTAAAGAAATTACAAACCAAAACAAATTGAAATGATACAAATTAAGATGAATCACACCCGTTTCGATTGCCAAGCGATTTTCACTCCGAAACCGGTATTTAAAACCATGGGGGTTATGCCCCAAATCCCTTCCAGATTAGAGGCCCAGCCCCCAACCAAAGATTAGTCCTTATGAGATAATGGACTTGCATCATTGAAGTAAGTCTCAGAAAATTCTATGGTGTTGGTAACTGCATTATGCTGCATTGGCCTTTCGTAAAATGATCTTTTCAAACATTGGCATCCAAACAATATTATAAGGAAAAATAGAGAATAAAAACAATCATCCAAGCAACATTCTTAGATAAAATAAGTTCTTAGGGCATGTTTGGATGGACAGTTTGGATGGGATTAGGTGGGATGGGATCACGCAATCCCACGGCCAAATCCCGCGCGCACGTTTGGGATATAGTTTTGCATAGAACCACCGTATCCCATGGATATAAGTGGGTTTTCATCTGCACGCTTGGGAAAAGAACTGCGTCCTATCTCGTCTTCCTCAAGCCCATCCCTGCGTTAAGAGGAGGGATTTGAGGAGATTTCGAAATCCCGTCGAATCCTTCGCCTGTCTTTACTATACGTACTTGATGAAGACGACCAGCGTCCGGTCCCGTCGTCTACAGGCCCTCCGTCGAAGCATGGGGATTGATGGATGGACAACGATCGCCTATATAGTTCCGCCATTGTCTGCTTCATCCGGGGGTGTTTTTGTACTGTGTGGGGAGTAGAAAAGAAGGTCGTTGCAGATTCAGGGAGATTCGCGTGGAAAGGTATGTGTGTTGTAATTTCATTCTTCAATTCAATGAATTTTGCCCAATTTCTGAGATCTTCCTATAGTTGTATATCTCCCTATGACAGTGAACAAAACCCCGGTACATGAGCCTTTGACGGCATGTGTATTTGAGCGTCAGGCTAGCTTAATCATAAAATCGAAACAGGGGTTCTCGTTTTTATACCCCTATTTATCATGATCCATCGATGATGACAACTGTTAGGTTGGTCGTCTTTACATGAAGAGCTCGGCAGTTGATTTGCCATGTTGGGATCTCCAAAGATTCATACATCTAATTGATATATTTCCTAAACTCATGCATTCTCAAACAAACCGTGTGTTTCAGTTACAAGATTGGCAAGCCAACCCAAACAGATATTTCAGTTAGTCCCGAGATATTCCAATCCATCCAACATGCTTTCTACACTGTCTCGGGATTTCGCAAACCGGTGGAAGTCATGGACGACCACTGACAAGTGCCATCATTACCTTAAATCCTATCTCATCCCTCCTAATCCACTCTATTGCGCCATCCCAAACTGGCCCTAAAAGAAAAAGTGATGGCTTTCCCCTTCTTCAAATTTTCCTAAAATTGTCCACTCACTCTACTTCAATTTGCCAAATCCCACTCAAAACTTGTGTTTTAAACCTCAAAGTCCTACATCTAATTTCAAATGAATTTCTAAGTTTCTTCTATTCATGAAATGAGAAAAAGAATTGAACCTATATTGTGCAAATGCAAGGCCCTCATATCATACAATTCCCCTCTCTCCAACCAATGCTGTAAAACCCAAATCACAATCTAACTGTTTTTGTTCGCATCACGATCCAACAGTAGGCTCAACCAGTTCGACCAATGAAGTCAACGTAAATCATACTTAAATTAAATATAAATACAAAAATAATAAAAACCACCCTGATTGAAAAATCCTAACCCATCAACATGTGGCCCAGAAGTAGACGGTTAAAAAAGTTACAACAATGGTTCACATTCATCAGAGAGAAGGCTGAAAATTCTCAAGCTAGGATCTTCCAATCTAGGTGATTTTTACTGCATCTACCATTTAGGACGAGGCCTGGAACTTGGATGATGACCCCACACAGAAAACCCAAATAATTGGACCATCTAACCATACACCCAAGTGTATAATTCACATCTCAAACTCAAAAAAGAAAAAAGAAAGAAAGAAAAAGAGGAAAAAAAAAAAAAAAAAAAAAAGAAGAAGACAAATAGAAGACGATGACGACGCATTTGCTATGTAATAGCTTACGGTGTGTTTGGGTGCACCAAATCTCATTAAATATCATGGAATTCGCACTGAATTAGACTGACTACTCATGAAATTTCATGACATTTGGTGCAATCAAACACACCCTTAGGGATTGTTGGATGCATGTAAGTTTCTAGGTTGTAAAGTCACGTACATATTGCTTGTTTGAATGTAAGTTATAAGTCATTTACAGGTAAGTCATTTTTTGTGTTTGGGTTAAGCTGTAAGTCAGTTACAAGTAAGCGGTTGTGTATTCACACAAAGCAGAGCTTGTAGTAAGGAATCATTCCAAAATGTTATAATCACATAAAGAAAACTTCTTAGCACAAAATAAAGCATTTTGTTAAGCCCATTTAGATGAATATTTGAGCTAATTCTTACACTAAACCAACTATCAAGTAGGCCATAAAAGTGGACCCACGGATTTATTTTTTTTCAATGTAATGCGGAGAAGTAACTTAATATAAGCAATCAGTAAACTTAAAATATTAATAATAAATCCAATATGCAAATGATAGTTATTAATGTCCACTCTTGGTCATCTTTGACGGGCCACCATGTGAGCCGATTTGTGGGGTCGACTGTTCCCTACGTGGTCTCATGGGTCCACTTTTCACTACATGGTCTCATGCAAACCATATGACAATTGATAGAGCCATCAAGGCATGATGTACTTGGTGTTTGGTTTTCTACATGTAGAAACCTATGATTATAATCACATTTAGTGGGACCCACTAGACCAATGATTGGCCCATGCAGGCTCCACTCATACGTGCCACGTAGAGGGCTACACCTTAGGCAAGTATCAAATCGTCATTTAAAGAGGCCCATAATCATGCAAACCCAATGTGCTCTTCTCAAATGAGCTAAGGAAAACACATCTAGGATGGGCCTACACATCCATCACCACTGTGGGGTCCACACGCTCTGTAATGAAACGGACAGCATGAACGGGTCCTTGCAGGAACAGGGACTGTTACATGCTGTCCCCATCCAGATGTGGGTTTCAAAACATAAGGATTTGGTTAATGGGCATTTCTTCTATGTGCGGGCATTGGATGGCAGATGAACAACAATCGATTGTTGTTCATCAACCACCATCGATGGGATTTAGTGGTGAACACCATGGAATGAAATGAAGGCCCCACAATCTGGCCTGAAATCCTCAAAGCCCAAGCAAGCACATCCAAGCCGAGTCCGCAGGCCCATTTTCGATTCTTCCTTCTACCCCAAATCTCACAACCCAAACACCACTCCCGCCCTCTCATCTCCTAATCAGACATTCACCACCGCACTTCAATTTCACAGCATCTGGCGACTGCAAGCCGTCCACCATCCCCCAGCATTGACGCCGTGCTCCGGCGGCTGCTGACCCACGTCTGGCAGTGACCTTTTCAAGTTGTTTTGGGTAGCCATGGCTGCCGGAGCACGTGCCGATCTCAGGAGCGGCGATTGTTTTTAAGTTGCCAGCGGCCACGGTGCCAATGCTTTTCATCTCCCCCTCTTCTGCTCTTTTTGGAAAAATTAGAACGTTGGCTTGTAAGTCACTTACAGGGAATTGATTTCTCACCCCCAACCCCATGAAATTTCCTGGCAGTTATGCCTGTAAGTGACTTAGATTTGATTTCCTCGCCCAAAACACCACTTACAGGCATCCAAACGACCCCTTAAAAAGAAGAGAAGAAAAGAAGGCGAAGAAGGAAGAAGATACATACTCTTACAGCTGGAGTAGAGAAGAGGAGAGAGAAGAAACCATTTTAACAGATATCAATCCTCATCTCTTCCCCTTTTTGTAGCTTACTCAGTGTTTATTATTATTATTATTATTTTTTTTTTTTGAGTTTTTACATACAGCAGCCTCTCTTCTTGCTACATGCTAAATAAAACCCTCAGTTTTTTATATTTTCACGTAACCCCTCTTTATTTGATATAGTGTTGCAAAACCCGCTGTGCTTAGGTTCCGGTAGAGCTGACGTTGAAGGGACCTTTGGCCATTAATTTTGGCTACTTACCATTAAAATGACTCTATTACCCTTTTTCTGGGGATGATAAATTTTCGTATTTACCCTATCTAAATATGAAAGATTATCCACGACATTTGGACAACTTAATCCATTATTTAGATGCTTAGATCAAATTCTATAGACAGCTCATTAATGGACAGTCTAAATCATGTGGCCATACTGGGTAAGATGACTGAGCGATTTGGATGCCAACCAAAATGAAATCTCCCTTATATCTACAAAATTAAGGACCAAAGTGTCATTTTATGGCCAAATGCACCTATGAAGCTAACCATAGTGTATTAAGACCATATATGAAAAAGGGATAGGTTATTCAAAATTACTAAAATAAAGAGGCTTTTTGGCATGCAGTAAAAGAGAGGATAGTATATGTCAAAAACTCAGGACCTCGGCATTATTTCAAAAGACGTGCAAAAATTGTACATTTTTTTTCACACAAGTAGTCAAATTAATGTATCCAAATTATCGTAACTAGTGTAGATATATTATGAATCAAAAATTAATCTTATCTAATTATCTAATTATGAAATTGGTGGAAATTTATTAGACGATTAGAAATTTAAGAAATAAAATAAAATATCCAAAGGTCCTATTTCCACTAACAAGTGTCCATGAATCAAAGGTTCTGATTGCTCAACAAATCTGATCATCCAAACTGCCGGAGAATCGAAGTTTTCCTGCTAGCGCAACTTGAATTACCTGTCGACCACGATTTCTCAATGCCAATGCCTGCGTATCATCCATCAAACTGCCGGAATATCAAAGTTTTCCTAGTAGTGCAATGAGGCACAGGACAGGCTCCTTAGGGCCCGTTTGGCCGGTTGGATTGGAAGGGATTAGATGGTAGTGGAAGGGATTGTATGGTAAATCCCGGGAATGGCCGGGCGTGCCAAACAGTGCAGGTGATCTGATCCAAATCAGATGGATCTTCAAACAATCGACTGACAACACCATCATTACCTTTAAATCCCATCCAATCCATCCTAATCCGTTCAAATTAGCCTGCGACGTGTTTGGTTCGTAGGATTGGAAGGGATCGGAAGCTTTAATCTCCGGATTGGCCGGGCGTGCCAAACGGACTGGATGTATCAATCCAGGGATATAGCAATCCCAAGTATCTCAAGACAATCTACTGACAACACCATCATTACCTAAAAATCCACGCCATCCACCCTAATACCATTCACTCCCTTCCAATCCACCCGGCCAAACGTGCCCTTACTGGTTACGAAGCCGCATGGTGGTCTGCAACCGGTTTTGTGAGAACCACAAGAATATATATTGGAGACGGATCAACCATCCATGTTCTCTTTTTTATTGCTCTGTATTGGGGAATATGGTTTGAATCTATGATTGTGTCTTGAATTGGGTTAAGCTCGGATCATGCGCCCAAGTCCAGCGAGATTACTCTAATCAATGCCCATCACATGCAGAGGTTACAACATCTAACTGCAACGGGGCCCAGAGTACTATAAATGGTACATCCATTCCATCCATCAGATTAACCTGTCAAGTGCAGCTGCAGCCCACCACTTAACTCACACATTAGACCGCTTAAATGTGCGGCTAGAAAACTAGATAATGCTCCAACAACAGGATTTTAACCCTAAATAACAACAACGCTCTTTTTGTGTAACTATTTAAGTTATTTTCGTGACCTTAAGAAATTTGGGGTTGCCAGCCAGTACCAGGGAGACCAGAGAACACCATCTGCTCTTGCAACTCCAACTAAAGACAGTTACAGATATCCAAAAAAACAAACCAAACAAAGAAGGCAGGCGAGGCCCCTTTTACACACAATTTTCAACAGATGAATTGGCAGCCAGCACATTGCGGGGCAAACAGGATCAAGTCATGAAAGGCCAGGGTAAAGCAGTAAGCAGTCTCGGTCAGTTGTAGACCATGTACTTGGGAGTTGCACTAAATTTCTGATATCCTTTGATGACCTTGTTGACTGCATCCAAGAAATCTTTCTCCGTCACTGTCTTTCTCCGCACTCGGATTGCATACATGCCTGCCTCAGTGCATACACTCCTGATGTCCGCCCCTGTCCGAATACATAGCCAAAGTTTTTTTCAAAATAATAATAATAAAAGAAAGAATAGAAAATGGTAAAATACAAGTTGTCCTCTAAGGTTGTTTTAATGATTCCTTCAATTTTGATGGATGAATTCAATTATCAAGTCTTCCTCAGATTTAAAATTGAGGACACGGAAAGTATGACATGATGTCTGCATGAGTAATAATAGCAGAAAAAGCCCTGATTATTGGTGTCATTTCTGGTGCCGGTGTAAAATCATTGCCCAGGCATTGATGATGCTGGATTGTGCCATATATGCATGCTACAATGCCTTGTGTCATATGCACGTCGTGTTTATGAAGCTACACATGAGGTCAGATGGGTCCACATAACCAATCTGCACATGAGCATGCACGCACATGCACAGGCGCACACATATTGTCATCACCTCCACCACCTTTGTCATTGTCTTAGTCTTTCTCCCATCTAAGTGCAGTTGGTTTCTAAATAATAGATTGGTAACAGTTCTACAAATAGCTGCCTGACAGAAAATCGAACCAGCGATGGCAAAGACTCAAATTGACACCACTGGCATGACTGCATGATCGCACCCAATATCGAACCCCAGCCAAACTATAAATGCACATCTGAAAGGGTGGGCCATGAAAGGCAAAGAGGCTAAAAGCACGAATCACACCAGGCATGAAAGGTAATGCTCTGGTTGGATGCTCAAAATCATAGGTAGCCCACCAATATACATGTTACCAACACAACTGGCATGCTAAGATGGCAAGGCTCCACATGACGCCCTAGCACAACACTATTCTGGACCACCCGCATAGAGAATTTGTGAACAATTGGCGTCTAGAGCACAGTGCCTGACCTTTTAAAAAAATAAAATAAAAAAATAGAGCACATAGTGCCTGAAGAGTCTGTTGAGCCATGACAGAAGATGTCCAGTATATATGGAAAGAAAGCAATCCCGGAATAGGACATTATCTTCGTCAAGGGAGACAGATTAAGGGTGTCAAACAAGGATGGGACAATGTTCTTTAGAGAGAGTGGTTTAGGGAGTTATGTCTTGCAACAAGGTTACTTGGGTTATATAGCTTGATCCAAAGAAAGGGTGTTTGCCAGTTGGGTCTTGCTATGAGTTCATAAGGGAGAATATAGTACTAAGTATCATCTTTCAACAAAATCTAGAGGAGCTGTTTGTGATTGACCCTTTTGAGTAGTTTGGGCCTCAGGAGAAGTACCAAATATCATCTTTCAACAAAAACTTTAGGAGCAGTTTGTGATCAACCCTTTTTGAGTATTTTGGGTCTCAGGAGAAGTGTGTATCTCTTTGAACAAGTTACATTGAAGGGTTTGTAAAAATTTATCTCCATGAAGTTCTTCAATTTCCTTCTATTCCTCATCATTGAAGGGTTTGTAAAAATTTATCTAAATGAAGTTCTTCAATTTCCTTCTATTCCTCATCATTGAAGGGTTTGTAAAAATTTATCTAAATGTTCTTCAATTTCCTCCTATTCCTCATCATTGAAGGGTTTGTAAAAATTTGTCTCCATGAAGTTCTCAGCCAAGCCTTCCTTCTATTCCTCATCACTGAAGTGAGTTCTGGTGTCAAATGTTCGTGTCTACCAAAAAAGGCCTCAACTAGAATCAAACACCTCATTCTATAACTTCATCAGCTTCTTATGTTTTTCGCTTGTTCTAGCGAAGTTAGTATCCAATGATGACACTTCTCTAGATCACATATCATGTGTCAATACAACGAGTGAAGAAATGAAGGCCTGGTAAAAGCTTAGTTGCAAGATCCTTCTAAGTGGTGTTCCTGCTTCAAATCCCTGCTTAGACCTCTGTTTCCTACCTATTTATACTTGTTTACATTTTAATAGAGTTGCTTACCTGCTGCTATACCCAAATTTGTCGCTGCTTCGCTTCCCGCTTCATGCAACTATAGATGAAAGAATGGTCCAAGGGACTATTCATTCAATTAACCAAAAATAGGTGAAGACTCCTATGTGTTTTGCACAATTTAAAAAGGTGGGCAGCTAATCCTCCTCACATGTGGCACTCTAACGTACAGCTAACCAGCTAGACCATCCAGACTGCAGGTGCCATTGAAGATGGCATATATCTCTAAAATCATATTGATCAAGTGATGGTAACCATCAAATTAACAGCTCTTAAATGGATGACTATAATTAAAATAGTGAGTGTTCCAAATTCAAAGGGAAAAATCAGACTATTATCTTCTCAGTGAAATTTTTAGGATATACTCAATCCATGGTGGGTTCGGCAATTTGAATGGTCTAGATTGAAGCGCAACTACGGCATTGAAGTACAACCAATACATGTCTCCACCATTTTTTTAAATTTTGCAAACTAACACCCACAATAACAATGAACAAAAAAGGTTCATAATCCATTATGGGTGTGTAATATAAACATCAAGCTTGCACCCAATGCATTCACAGAAAGTGTTGAGGTAAGTATGTTGTCAAAAGGTACATTGAACGTACAATAATTCAAGTCTAAAGACTTCCCTAGAAAAAGTCAACAAGACAATGCATTTAATGAATTGACAAGTAACAACAGGTCAAGGTGTTGGCTGCTGCAAATAGGTTGAGGCATACAACATAACACGGTTTTGTTCAAAAGATTTTATGAAGCAGCAGCAAGAGAGAAAAGAACGAGAGATGGACTCTTAGAAGCATTTGCTTACCAGTGGAGTTGGGGCAGAGGCGAGCAAGAAGCTCAAACCGGATATCCCTCTCACAATTCATTGTCCGCGTGTGGATCTTGAATATCTGTGTCCTGCTCTCCAGATCAGGAAGACCAAACTCAACCTTACGGTCTAGCCGTCCAGGACGCAACAATGCTGGATCTAGTGTGTCGGGCCTGACATGACAATAAAATACAAGGAAAAACAAAAGGGCAAATGGTGAGATGCATCATCAGCTTGTAGGTAAAAGAGAAACTTATGATTTTAATTTAGAACTCATCAGAATTCGAGCATGAAGGAAGCTATAAATAATTCCAAACTCCTACGAAAAATAGAAATTTCCAGTTTTCTTCATCAATTGGGCTACAGACTTGGCTCCAACCAAAATCATAATTTATAACAGATTACCATGAGTCCTAACAATGAGAATAGAGAACATGAGAAATTGTCGAAATACATGGAATCATGGGAAACGGCTAATACAGACACTTCAGTCAAATCCTAGACAGCTTCTGAAAAAAAAAGTTTCCAGTGGAAAGAGATACAGCAGATACACTTCAGCATCAGTGTTAGGCCAACATGCTCCCCAACAATTGACAAAACAGTCGCATGATTAACAACAGGATAGAGCAGAGAAAACATGTGATCCAGGCAAACACAAGAACAAACAACAAGTAGAAGGTTATGTAACAACTAATGCTGCTAACCTGTTTGTTGCCATCAAAACTTTGATGTTTCCTCGAGCATCAAAGCCATCGAGCTGATTCACAATTTCGAGCATCGTACGCTGAACCTCATTGTCTCCACCCACACCATCATCGAACCGAGCACCACCTATCGCATCCACCTCATCAAAGAAGACAATGCAAGCCTTTTTTGATCGCGCCATCTACAGCACATAGAAAAGTTTGGTAAATGGTAACAGCCAAAATGGACTGGCAGATCATTTGAACAGAAATAACTGTGTAAGAAAACCATCTTTTTCTATCTTTGCTTAATCAATTCATGAAATGTCATAATAGTAGCAACCTGGAAAAGCTCGCGAACCATCCGAGCCCCCTCTCCAACATATTTCTGAACAAGCTCACTTCCAATAACACGAATAAAGCAGGCATCAGTTCTGTTGGCTACAGCTCTAGCTAGTAAAGTTTTGCCTGTTCCTGGAGGACCGTAGCAGAGCACCCCCTTCGGAGGATCAATGCCAAGCTTCACAAATTTCTCTGGATGGAGCATGGGGAGTTCCACAACCTATAAAAAATAAAAATAAATAAAAAAAGACAGCATTACAACAATAAGGAAAGAAGTACAATAAAGTGTACCTGGAGTGGCATCTATAAATCATTCAACAAAAATCCTAAATCTAAAAACCTAAGTGGCTACTTGATTGTTGCAAGGAAAATATAAACCGGTAAAGACAGCCAAATCAAAGTTTTCATTTTTTGTCTAGTGAAGAAACCTTGGTGAGAAAAGATTCAGCTAAAAATTTGTTCTTTTTCTTCACCAGGGAGCAATGACCAAAAAGCACCCCTAAACTCCCTAGAGGCTCACTGATTTCTGCCTCAATATGTGAACAAGATGAAACTCATATCATGCTAACTGACCACTAGCCTTGAACATTAAGCAGAAATGTAATTTTCCCCCTTTTTGTAGGCCAGGACTCAGGAATCTGGAGCGACTCATCCTAAACCATGTATGGACATGGAAAACTAGGGTGAGACTCACCCTGAACCAGGAATAGCTGGTTACCCAACCTAGCCAGTCGACGGTCTTAGGTTGACCAGCCTGGTTTGAGAACTATGCTTCTTCAATAATCTTCATGTAAAACTTTCCACAACAAATCATTTTTGTGCATAAGATTACTCAATTACTTGAAGGTGTACTATTGCTCTTTTCTTAAGAAAGACAAGATTCTGTGCATCAATAGTGTCTTAATTCACATAGGTTAAAATCCTGTCCAGAACATCTCATAGGAATATCTTTCCTAGTGGGCATCTTTTGAGGAAAAGATAAATATTCTCAACATCCATGATCTTTAAAGGAAATTAGCATAAGACATTGCAGGGAAAAGAATACTTCAATGTAGATTATCCAAGTGACTGGGCAAAGTTGACCCCGGTTTGTTCTAGGCCCAGTTTGTGAAGTATGCATCTTATAATCTGCATGTATAACATTAGTATTTTTAAAAAAATCATGTTGAACTTTCCACGTTAGATCCTTTTTGAGTATGAGATACTTGATTACTATTTAATCTTCTTAAGACTGAAGAGAGTCTTTGCAGTAATAGTGCCTTAATTCCCATATGTTAAAATGTTGCATCTCATCGAAGATTTGTGCCTAGTGAGCATCATTAGGGCATCAACATCCATAAATTTTTTTAATTGACATTCCCATCAGATACATTGAAGGGAAAACAATATTGACTTAGATTATCGAAGTGCTACTATTAGGAGATTCGAAGTCAAGATACTTGGTACAAACCGAGGAAGAATATGCAAAAGAATCATCGTACTTGAGCTAAAAGTTTTACACCATCAAATGTAACTGGAAGCCTAGACCAAAAAGATTAATGTTAATACATTAGTTAAAGTCATCAGTTTGAATTGAGAATATTATGAGTTATGACTAGTTCAATCAGCAACATATTGTCTACATGTCACTAATGTTTTACATAATAACATTGAATATGTCTTGGTATGTGTATATGGCTCTAACAAAACACATGCACTTATTGTCTTGGTAACATGTGAATGTGAATGTTATATCACATTTACAGCACTGGGTCCACCAGGTGCTTATACTAGAATGGGGAAAAAAGTTTATGCAAAAGCATTCTTATATGAGAATTATAATACTCATTACTCACTTCTCGCATCTTTTCAATCTGCTCCTTGCACCCACCAACATCGTTGTATGTGACATCTGGTTTTTCTTCTACCGTCATCATGGTAACGCTCGGATCGATCTTCGGAGGCAAGGGAATTTGAATTTGGTATTTATTTCGATCGACCCTGCAACACAAAAGCATAGTCATCAAATAAAGAAGGATCAACAAAACAAGAACCATTTTACACCCATAAATAATAAATAATAATAACTGAAAAGAATGGTCCAATATTCAGACAATCACAGTGTAATCTTAATGTGAACAACTTTTAAAAGAAAGTAATTTAAAAAGTCAACTATCATCAGCATAACCAAAGTAAATCCAATATTCAGAACAGCACAACGTAATTTCTACTTTGAAAGCATTAGCTGAATGCATTCTAGAATTGCCTTCAAAACTAATTCATAAAGGTTTTCTTTTTTAATGTTAGAGTTCCTTTTGGTGAATCACTATTTGATCCATCTACTTCTAATCTAGATAAAGTGGGCCTTCATGAGAAAGCGTTCACCTTGATTTTTCATTTTCAGTGCACTTTTAGGGCCCATTAGGGTTGCATCTAGCAACAGCAGAATTAATTCTCAAGAAAATTCTCCGGAATTGTTTTTTGAGAATTGAATTGCTTATGTGAAGAAGTGCATGTTTGGTAAACATCCATGAGAAAAACAATTTCCACATGAAGGTTTCAATGGTGAGCATTGAATCCCCACTGTTTCCCATGGCATGGCCTACTTAAGTTCTTTGATCTACCTAATTTTGAGGGGTCAAACCCTAACATGCTATGGCAAAATGGATAGATGGAGTGGATGTCGCACAGTCATCGAATTGGGCCCCCACAATGCTAAAGAGGCAGAGGTCGGGTTATACGAAAGTCACGTCCTTCCGGCTTCTCCGGAGATGAGATTCATTAAGCCCATGCACGTGTGCAATGCTACTCATGTACACACCACGTGTTTACCATCATTGAGCGTAGGTCTGAGATCCAATCAGTCCATTAGAAAGGCACTACTTTATTGATGCCCTAGCCCAAGAATCAGGTTAAGACACTGGTCAGGTGGGCCACAGTTTGCAAAACAAATTTACAGCTCTGAAACACTTGGCTAAAGTCTTCTAACCCATCCACCTATTTCCAATATTGTGGCCCACCTTTTGAGTGGACCAAAATGATTTTAGGGAGAACATGGTTGGACCAACCGGTGGATATACTTGATCTTGGACCTGACTACATGCCATGATGGCACATGTGTGGAGGTGTTCCTCTCTACGCTCATGTGCAAACCTTCCAACAAGAGAGAGAGAGAGATCTTCGATTTTGTGAGTGCTTTTTGTGAGTTTGTAAAAAATGGAAATAATAATAATAATAATAATAATAATAAATTGTAGGAAACAGGGGTTAGGTGCTACCGGAAAAAAAAAAAAAAATTTTAAAAATGGCAAACTTGGAAAATTATTTTTTAAAATTGATTAAGTGACTAACCAAACACACATAAAGACTAAAAGTTATTTTCAGAATCAAAATCACAAATAAATAAATAATAACTTTTTTTAGCAAAGCCAAAAAGGCCCTTATGTTTCGATTTTGCTTTAGCGATTACAAGTGGTGACTTGTGCTTCGAGTGATGTCAATTTGTGCCTCTACTATGATGGTTGGTCCCAAAGCCAGGGTAAAAGAGTAAGGGTGGTGTCAATTGTAATTGCATGTTCTATCATGAAATATCCAACTAAATCTAAAACATTGGAAAGTCATTTCCAACAATGAAAAAGGAAAGGAAGTAAAAGAAATAAAGATGGGAAACTGTAAAGTAGAAAATTGAACTGACCCAACACGCATGCCTTCTTCTATATCTGTTGGCGAAACTTTATCGCCCAAGCCAACGACAAACTGCAGTCATTAGAAAGAATTAGGTCCATCAAAATGTGCCAAGTTTCTTATGTTATACCAACCTGAAATAACAAAGCATCGCATAGAAAACATACCTTGGCAATTTGTTTAACATTTATCACATACTTTGCATCCTCGGTGTTCTGATTTATTATTTTTGTGCATCTTGCAACCTGCTCAAAACATGAATAAACATATATGTAAGGTCGAACAGCATGCCATGTATTCATAACAACAACAACAACAACAACAACAGGAAGCACTCTTAAAGATTACCTGAAGAGGCTGCTCCTCCTGCATCATTTGTTTATCAGAAACAAGATCCCATTGGCTGGGTGCAGCTAACCCAGTGTCCGACTCTTTTATTCCTGTTGTTTAAATGAAACCAAATTTTCCTATTCAAAAAGTGTTATAATGCAGATAGGAGACTAACAATTTTTTAATTCTTTGGAGGAGTAGATGCTGAGAAAAGCCGATAATGATGGAGAAAAGGAGAAATGCCTCCAAAAAAAATGAAACTTCATGATATCAACTGACACGATGAAATGCCTCAATCACAGAACTAACTACATAATGATCTTCCATGCTCCCTAACCGTTCTAATGCTCTTAATTAAAAAATAATAATAATAAAAAGGTGCCAAATTAAAACCAAGAAACATACCACACAAGTCATTAACCTTCTTGGCCATTTCCTTGATTTCCTTCTCCACCTTCTTTATGCTAGAAGAGTATGGTCCCAAACCCTGCCATCAAACAATTCCAAGTGTCACAAAACATGAAGCGGCCACCTATTGAACACTGAACACAACACCCTTAACCCACACAACCAACAAAGTGAGAGAGAGAGAGAGAGAGAGAGAGAGAAGCAAAAGCTTCCACATTTTGAAAACAGAATAAAAAGCCATTATGAATCAATGTGACAGATCCAAATCTATAAATAATAGGTTTGGGGGAAGCTGGAAACTGTATTAAGTGTGCTTTTTTAAAAAATGAGTGGTGTGCCAGGCCCGTGCAGTGGCGCAACACAAGGGCAACACTTCGAGGGCCCCAGCAGCAAGCTACCATAGTGGGCCTTCCCCCACAAGAAATCAAGTGTGCATACATGGAAGAAATTCTTCAAATATAACATGAGTTGAAAACTTAAAATTCCCTTTAAGGACAGTATAGTACCGATTGTTTCAAAATTCATAACCATCTGAATGATCAATTGAATGGTAGAAACATCCAGCAACTGAATTTTTTTTAACATTGCCCATCCATGAAGAACCCCATCATTGAGCTGCTTTGCGGCAATCCCACATCCAACAAAATCAGTTCCTAGACAATATAGACTTCCCACTAGCTTATAGGGTTAATGTGTCGGTCCCAATCAAAAGGATAAGGAATCGGTTGATCATATCTTTATTATGAGACAGCTTGGGAATTTTGACCTTCTTTTTCCATTTACTGTCGTGGGAAAATCTTATGATACGTTGGTGGAAGACCCCATTCAAGGGTGAAATCTCCTCCTTTCTTTTCCAGACTGGTGATAAATGGTGATTCCAGTTACGCAGAGCTCATGGGAATCAAAGTCCAGGTCATTTAATGACATTTTGAGGGCACTCTAGTTGTCGAGGCAGACTCTAGGCTGTCCATGGCATGGGCTAAAGGCAGCACACCCAATTCGTAAAGGTAGGACAGCCGTTCTGTGAAGTGTGATTCCTTTGTTCATGATATCACCTAAATGGAATCTTTTCGGGGTCAGTTAGACATGTTACTCAGGAAGCCAATTTATTTGCGGAAATTTTGGTAAAACATGTCCTTAGGCAGACACTGCGTACCAAAACCTCCTGTCCATTGCCTTGATAGGTAGTGTTTCTTTCCTGCCTTGTTTATTTATTTATTTTTAAATGCACAATCCAGAAACAGATAGAATCCATCATACAAAACTCTTGAAGTTTTTTTTTTCTTTAAGATTTCATCTTTAGGGCCACAATCAACATCAATACAGATCAATAAGAGAAAAAACTAGGGAAAATTCTACTCCAAAAGGACGCCTCCAAGAACAAGAAAATCACCAGAATTTCTACAATCTAAATCTGTTGCCGTGAAAACAACAACCTACAGTCAGGTATTCTCCAATCTAAAAACAGATCTAAAGCTAATATCAATACTAGTTGAGATCAACGATGCTTATATTCTAAAACAACAATAAGTACGAATTCGGAAAAGTAAATCAAAGAGGAGAAAAACAAACCCTAACCCTAACATGACATCGAGATTTTAAAGATAGAAAATCAATGGAGAAGTTAGGGTTTTGGAACCGTACATAGGTTTTGAGGAGTGCTATGTCGTCTTCATCCAAAGGAGGAGGGTTTTTCTCATTGTTAATATCTACATCTTCTGGTTCGGGCGCCATCGTATCTGTCTCTGTCTTCCGATCCTTTTCTTTTTCTCTCTCGCTCTGCTCTGCTCTCCTCTTCCGTCTTTTCTCTTTTTCTTGGGTAGAAGGGCCCGTGGAATATATTTATATAATGAGATAAAGAGTAGCTTGCTAGAATGCACTTCGCTGCCTGATTAACGCGAACAGATCGCTACGTGGTATAAACATACATTACATCCACACCGTCCATCTGGTGCCTCGTCACATTTTCCCTATGTTTATAAATATTCAATCAAATCCACGAATAATGTGGGCCACACCATAGTAACGAGGTAAAATCAGACTGAAATCGTCTACAACACCTGTTCAACGGACGCGGATTGCGTCCTACCCGGGCAGGGCTCTGTGGAGCCCACCGTGATGTAAGTGTTTTATCTACGCCGTTAATCGCTTTTCTCAGATCATTCTAATGTATCATCCAAAAACTGAAGCAGGTCTGCAGCTCCAGTGGAACACACCAAAGGAAGTTGCAGTGATAATGACACCCACCGTTGAAACCTTTCTAAGGGCAACCGTGATGTGTTTTTACCATCCAACCTATTCATAAGGTCATGTAGACGTGGATGAAGTGGAAAAACAAATATCAGCTTGATCCGGAACTTCTCCCGCTCACATGAAGTTTTTAATGGTGGACATTCCATCCCCCTTCGTGGTCGACTTAAGCCCTTTACCTACTTTATTTTTAGATTCATACCTTATGGGCCGTTTGATTTTTTAATTTCCCTAGAAAATATAGGAAAATACGTCCGTTTTACGTACTCCACCTTGTTTGAAATTAGCAAGTAATTACGTTTCCAAAAGAGTTCCATACAATACCTTTTATTACCGATTTAAATACGTGGGCTCCACCATGATATATGTGAGTTATCGGCACCATCCATCCTTTTAAAAAATATATTTGAAGGTATAAACTCAAGTGGACCACACCTTAGGGAACAATGATTATTAAGATGTCAATGGTTGAAAACTGTTTTCTCCCTATGGCCACATTGATATTTATTTGTCATCCAACATGTTCATAACCACACCTTAGGGAACAATGATTATTAAGACGTCAATGGTTGAAAACTATTTTCTCCCTAGGGCTCACATTGATGTTTATTTGTCATCTAACCTGTTCATAAGGTCACACGGTCATGGATAAAGGGAAAACAAAAATATCATTTAGATCCAAAACTTTTGGAGTCCTCGAGAAGCTTTTAATGGTAGGAGTTCAATTTCCATTGTTTTCTATATTGTGGTCCACTTGATCTTTGGATCTGCCTCATTTTTTGGCACATACCATAAAATGAATTGGCTAAAGGGATGGACGGTGTGGATAAGACACATACATTATGGTGTGCCCCATAATTTAATATTTTTCTCCTCATGCCACGTGAGGAGTGTATAAATGAAAGGGGGCGGTCAACATAACCTTGGAAATCCAACCAGAAATACATAGGTAAATAATTATTATCCATTTACCTTGAATTACCTATGTAATTAGAAAATCAAACAGGCCTAAAAGAAAAACAATGAACGACGTGGATAAAACACTTACATCACGGTGGGCCCCACATAGCCTCGCCCATCCTATGCAACTTAACTCCGAGGCGCGTTCAGCTGTACTGCATGCGCAAAACTCCAAGGCTACGTGGGGTTCATCGTGTTATATGTAAATCCACTGCGTGCATCTGGCGATGAGGGACAAACCCAATGAGCACGGTATATATTAGTCATGCCCACCTACGCACGTGAGCACCTTTGTATACATGGGCGTCTAATCTAAACAGTCCATGTGATGCGGAATCCCATGAAACCCCAAGGGAAAACTTTTCACTTGATCTAAAATGCTAGTGGGCCATAGTAAAGAGAAATGTAAATCAAGGGAGCAAACTGTTTTCAATTTTTATGGCCCACGAAAGTTTTGGATCGAAGTAAAATTTGGGCCCGAGGGGTTTTATGATCACCTACACATGTGAGCACCTTTGTACACGTGTCATGGGCGTCTAATCCGAATAGTCCTTGTGATGCGAAATCCCATGAAACCTCGAGGGAAAAATTTTCACCCAAATCTAAAATGCTGGTGGGCCATAGCAAAGAGAAATGTAAATCAAGGGAGCAAACTGTTTTCAATTTTTATGGCCCACCAAAGTTTTCTCTTCCCAGCCGAGTTAAACCTGAGTGAGAATATTGTCCAGGGAGCAGTACATTTTAGGTCCCATGATAATAAATATAGTTAATTCAAACTGTACAAATCATTGTCCACTAGAAATCTCACCAAAGTTTATGAGTAATGAACAGGTCTTGCTCGAGGACCAACTTGAGCCGAAGGACGAGTAAATGAGAAGTTTACTAAAGAAAGGAGGCGAAACTTAAGTTTGGGTCGTCCACTCTTGTGGGGGTTTCATGCGGTGCTTCACGTGGACCGTTCAGATTTTAGAGTCACATCACATATAATGACTTTTCAAAAAAGTTCGCATGAGTTTTGTATGAACTGGTGTGCATCGGATATACGAGTCATGCTCACCAGTAGAGGTGTACACGAGTCGAGCTTGTTGGTTATACGAGTCATGCTCACTGGTAGAGGTGTACATGAGTTAAGCTTGGCATAGCTTGATTCGGCTCGACCACTATTGTTCGCCCACCCTAGTATGAGTTTCGAACTCGACTCGGCTTGGTCCTCGAGCTCAACTAGCCTTGACTCAACTGGAATGGTTATGGAGTGTTGGTCATCAACTTGGGGATTCACTTGTCTTGTTTGGTTTGAGTTTGCCTATGCGGCATTTTCACAAACACATGATCTGTACCTTCAAAATCTCACTGTATATAAAACAACAACAATGGTTTTACAGGTATTTTATCAAACACCTTATAAGCAAAATCAAGAAAAAAATGGTATTCGTTTCATATACATACCTTCCTTACCACCAGCCACACTTCATTGAGTCATTTCAGCAAACACTTAGTGAGCAACAGCAATATCAAAGTAGTTGAGTCACCGAATTGAATCGATTTGGGTTTGATCCGAGTCGAGTCGAGCTTGGGCAAGCTCAAACTTGGTTATACCTCGTTTCAACACTGGAGGTCTTGGTATCGATCCCTAGTGGGGGTGGTTAACATGGAGTGTGTGTACTGACATGGGTGTGTACTAAAAAGCTAACCCAAAAAAAAAACAAAAAAACAAAAAAAAAAACTCGAACTTGGTTCAAAATTTTTTCGTGCTAAAAAAATTGGCTCGACTCGGTTCAAAAGGCTCAAACTCAATTTCGAACCAAGTCGAACATGATGTCTGCACCAAGTTGAGAATTTCCTTGAGTCATGGATTGCAGCTCATGTTCCAAGTAATTCCCATGGCATTTTTCGAGGCAAGTCGAGCGAGCTATCGAGCTAACTCTGCTCGTGTACAGCCCTACTCACTAGGCACCTACGCACGTGTATACCTTTATACACATGTCATGGGCATTGTGTACTAACAAGCTAACCCCCCCAAAAAAAAAAAAAAAAAAAACTCGAACTTGGTTCAAAATTTTTTCGTGCTAAAAAAATTAACGGTCCATGTGATGCAAAGTCAATCCCATGAAAGTCGAGCAGCTATCCCAAGGAAAAAATTTCACCCTAATTTAAAATTCTGGTGGGCCATAGCAAAGAGAAATGTAAGTTGGCCATAGCAAAGAGAAATGTAAGTTAAGGGAGCAAACTGTTTTCAATTTTCATGGCCCACCAAAGTTTTGGATCGAAGTAAAATTTGGGCCAGTAGAGTTTCATGAGGTGCTGCTTCACGTGGACCGTTCATATTTTGGAGTCATATCATATATAATGAGCTATCAAAAAAGTTTGCATGAGTTCTGTGTGATCTGGTATGCAGCTGAGCATTCGATATATGAGTCATGCTCACTTGCGCACCCACGCACGTGCACACCTTTGTACACGTATGTATGTATATATACAACTCATTACGTTAAAAGTGTGAAGTGATAGAGCATGATGAATTTATCCATTTATATCACAGCCAAGGCCACATCCCGTGCATTAGATCATTGGCCGAACCCTTTCTTAAACCCCACATCACATGAATTCCGCATCACTCGAACCGCCCACCTCAAGTATACCCCTGCATTCGATGAGGCATCCTGAAAATGCCTAGGCATTATCTTTCTTACATAAGAAGAGAAAAAGATGAAGAAAATAATATGTAAAGAAATCCTAGGGAGATCAATTTTGTATGTGTGAAAAAAAAAACTCAAGCAAAGCTCGAAAGAAAGCTTGCAATTCATATATTATCGTATGGTGAATTTTTATTTGAGAGTTCCCTGGTTTTTCCTTCTATGATTGCAAAACAAAAATTCATGTAAGAGTGTTATTTTTCTTTCTATACCCTCTAATCTATTTTATGCTTGTTGTTATGATTATTGTAATTTATTGAGTTGATTTGTACAAATAATATATTTTTGTAAAAGTTTCTAAGTAGTTTATATAGTGGAAAGGGTTCAACATCTTACCAACAGAAACTTCACATTTCAACTACTCCACATGGTATACCCCACTGAGTAATGCATCGGCATGGCTCGGTCAAAACATAAGGAGGCTTTCTTGATGGGCCAGGCAGATTTCATTTTCATATGTATGAATAGAGGTGTACACAAGTCGAGCTTGGCACAGCTCGACTCGACTTGGCCACTAGCTGACCCCAGCTCGAACTCGACTAGGCTTGGTCCTCGAGCTTGATTCGCCAGCTCGGCTCAGTTCGGTCAGTAACTTTGGGCAGTTTGACCCGAGTTCGAGTCGAGTTTGCATGTGCATCATTTCCACAAACACATGGACTGAACTTTTAAAATCTCACTACAGGTAGAATGACAGAAACGGTTTTACTGGTATTTCATCAAACACCTTGTAGGCACCTTGTAAGCAACATCAAAATCAAGAAAAAAACATATTTATTTCATATACATACCTTCTCTTGGGAGTTTCAACTCCGTTACCGATTCAGTATCCCTGGGGGGTGGAATTGTGTAGGGAGTTATTTCGTATAAACACTGTGTGTGTGCAACATCAATATCAAAGTAAATGAGTCACCGAACTAGTTCGATCTGATTTCGATTCGAGCTGGGGTTTGATCCAAGTTGAGTCGAGCTCGAACTCGGTTTGAAATTTTTTCGAACTCAAAAAATCATCTCAACTCGGCTCGAACTCAGTTTTGAACCGAGTCAAATCTAGCCTTTTCAAGTCGAGTCGAGCGAGCTAACCGAGTCGAATCGAGCTTTTTCGAGCCGAGTCGAGTGAGCTAACTGAGCTAAACCGGTTCGTGTACAGCCCTATGCATGAAGTTGTTTCATCCACAATACTATGACTCTAGGTATGGATGTAGCTAGCCTGTCTCCAACTTTTTCCCTCTTAGTCATTATGCATGGCGCTCCTCATCCGTCCTATGTCTTATAAGTCTGGTCGATTCAACACTTGAGTGGGCCACCCATAAAATCATACCCACACCTCTAAATTCAAGTTGTATGGCACATATGCATGTTTGGAAATATTGTGATTTTTAGGTAATTCTTTCTTCCTAATAGGGACAAATATGAATTGGATGGAATATAAATTCCATGATAGATTCTACACAAAACTAATGGTTCGCATTGCAAACTTTGCAGGGCCGAAAC
The DNA here is from genome assembly GCA_030180095.1 of Magnolia changhungtana. Classification (NCBI taxonomy): domain Eukaryota; kingdom Viridiplantae; phylum Streptophyta; class Magnoliopsida; order Magnoliales; family Magnoliaceae; genus Magnolia; species Magnolia changhungtana. The sequence goes on from JASAUF010000676.1 coordinate 20,708,199, forward strand.
TTTCTTACCCTTTATGCCTAATCTGGACATGTGGGGCCCAACCATTGATCCGTTGGCGTTCATCATTGATTAAAAATGTCCAAAAGATCTTTTCATTTGGTCAATTTAAAACTTTCCAATATCAACATGTAAGTACATGGTTAAGAAAAAAAATGCACCAGCAGGCTACATTCAATATATAAAAGGCAAGAGGTTTGATGGTTAGGATCTTGGATTGGATTTTTTTGGTTTTTGTTAAATCATGATGTGGGCCTTCAGATCGATGGTTTGAATAAACTAACGATGGTCCACACCTACAAATAAGGAAACAATCAGAGAAGTTTGTGGGCTTATTACCCCGTGCATTGGTAATTATTACCATCTCACCCGTTTGAAAATTAAATGAATTTCTACCTGGGAACGGTTCAAAAGAGTTACTTTAAATTTGTGGACCCCGATATGATGTGTATTATATATCCATTTTGTCTATCTGTTTTACTACAATATTTTGAGGCATGATCCGAAAAATGAGGCAGATCCAATATTCAAGTGGCCCACACCAAAAGAAACAGTGGCCCCAAAAAGTTTTTACTGGTAAGTGTTCAATTTCCCTTTTCCCATGGCGTGGTCCACTTAAGCTTTGGATATGCCTCATTTTTTTGGATCATGTCATAAATTCAGTTGACATAATGGATGAACGGTGTGGATAAGCAATATGCATCATAATGGGACCCATAAATATATTATGGCCTTCTCCATTTATGTATCTAAAGAGTAACCGGTCAAATCAAGTACAGAGAATAATGATGTAAATACCAATTGAAATAATTATTAATCAATTACAGGACATTTATCACTGAATTGAAAATTCAAACAAGCCCTTACCAATCACTAATAAACAGGACACTACTCCAATTCTTCACACTTCGGCTGAGTTCAATGGTTGATGCTCCAGCACTCATAAGTTGTACACACGGTATTCATCAACTCATTTTAAACCGCCTAAATCGCGGGATCATTGCAAATAGAAATTTAATAAATTTAGATTGATCAGATGATCCTAAACTCCAATTGATGAATACATCATTTTTGCATGGGACAATTGGCTATTTCATTTCACCGTCCATTAAATGTCCACCAATTGATTGGTTGAAAAATGAAAATTCATTCAACTTAATTTTCCAATGAAGAGTCATCAAAAGCTGGACTCGCATTTTGATGGTATGATTTCAGTAAATATATGCCATACTTGTAATTCCCAAACTTCTTATAAACCTAGAATGTCTCATATTAGAATAGGGGTGCAACAGGCCGGGTAGGGTAGGGTTGAGCCGTAGCCCTGACCCGAAAGGGCAGAGCCAAACCAAGGCCGCCCTGCGTGAAAAAGAGTGAAATTATAAAAGGTTTGAAATAATCCAATTTAAGAATTTTTCTAAGGTAATACCCTTCATCCACAACGAATCTTATTGTATAAATGATTTTGATAAGGGAAACATGATACATGTATGTCATACAGAACTGCTCACAAGTGTTTATAAACGGTCCATTTTCTTCTTACAATGGGGGCTCACCAGATGATTGGGCTGGACCAATGGGCTAGGCCTGCAATTTTCATTGCCCACGTCCCATCCACCCAACCTAGATTTCAAGTCCAGGCCCAGCCCTACTGGCCAAGCCAAGGGACCCAACCCTGGCCTTGTAGGGCTGGGCTGCCTGGGCATTGCCAACTTTAATTAGAAATGCTAGCCGCCAATCTTGGGATTGGATCTAAGTGTTCAAGTATTTCTACCTAACCCTCTATTCACAGGCCACAAAATGAAAGGTCAGGATTACCCCAGCATGTCATGCACTTGCAAGTGACTTGTGATGTTGGGCTTGTTTATCAACTATGTTTGGACTGAGCCTTAGACCCATTGGTTGGACTTGTGGTTTGACCCAACAAGTAATCGTGCTGGATCCTGTATTGTATTTTTCGTGTGGCTGGCTAATACAGCTGGGCCCAACTTATTTAATGCTTATCTGGATGGTGGGCTGTCTAGATGGGCCCAATTCCTTAGTTCAGGGTAAGGTGCACACGCTTTGGTTCGGTCCAATTTTGGGGTGAAACTGGAATCGAACCGTTCCCAATGGTTCTAGGGAAACTAGAACCGGAACTAGACTGTTTGCACCCTAGAACTGAATTGAAACCGGACCGTAAAAAATCAATTCATTAGTTGTCCTAGACTGTTTTATAATCCAACTCCAAGCTCTTGTACTGAAAATTTTGAGAGTAATTTTGTCATGGTTTGCTTTTATAATCCTTTCCTATTCCTAAAATGATTTTACCACAATTGTCTATTCACGTTGTGATCTATTTGATGGATAGTTTAATTTTTTATATTTTAAAAAATAAAATTGAAATATTTATTGACACAAGGGGTCTGGTCCTAGGGTTTGGTTCCAGAGGCTGATTTATAGTTTGTTTCGTTTTTACAAAACTCCAAACCGAGAATTAAATCAAACTATTTGATGGATAGTTTAATTTTTTATATTTTAAAAAATAAAATTGAAATATGTATTGACACAAGGGGTCTGGTTCTAGGGTTTGGTTCCAGAGGCTGATTTATAGTTTGTTTCGTTTTTACAAAACTCCAAACCGAGAATTAAATCAAACTAATCAATTCTTTAATTTTTGAAACTCAAACTGATGCACCTCAGATTTGGACCAACTCGTGCGGTCTCATCGATTCCGGTCCTGTTCTAATGATTTCATATGCACCCCTAGTTTAGAGGCTGAGGTCAACTTGGGCTCAGGTTTACATATCATCGGTTGCAACTGGTAGGATTGGGCACGGCTCGGTCCATTGCCCACAGTGGGTTATCCTTCATCCGACAGTGGCCACGCATCCAACAAAATCAGAACCGTAGAAATCAACACATCCTAAGGTGAACAATGGTCCTGGATCCATCGCATCATCCAAGGTATGCAACATTCTAGCCTTTCAATCAATGGCCTACGAATAGATGGTTGGAAAAAGAGAATGCAGCAACGGTCCACATTTATCGAAAAATCGTCCAATGATTGAAGGGTTTAGATCTTCCGAAATCCGGTAGATTTTCTGCTATCTATCCACCCCACACACGTGTGGGAACACTACCAATCCACATGCATCCACACGTGTCAATATGGGACAAATACTATGATCTTATCTTTGAATCAAGTGGGAAACATCGTTTAGGTTCTTCTGACCTCAATATCAACACATTTTACACATCAGGTGAGCCACACCGTAACAAATAAATAGACTGTTAGAGAAAAAATTTAATCCGTCAGTTTATGTTGCACATTGTGGCTCACCTGAGTTATGAAATATCCTGATTCTTAATAAATAATATCTAATCATCATTTATAACTAGATAGAAAGCTCAGATCTTACAAAATCACACGCGTGCCATGTTATGGATGGACAGAGATTCACACGCGTTTGGAATTAGCATTCCTCGCTTTCTCTTTTCCTTTTCTATCACATGCCTGATTTCTTGCTCAGCACTTCCCGCTTTTTTTCTTTATGCTTATCATGGAAACGCCTCAACGAAGGTTCGACACCCTGCAGTAAGCGGCACGTGAGGATATTCCACTTTCTCCACTGCGGCACATGCAAAGATGGCACACATGTGATATATCTGGGCCATCTAGTGGGTGGGGCTCTGGCTCTGTGGGTATAGGGCAACGGAGATTTTCTTTCCAACCGTCCATTTTCCTCGTACAAGTGTGGCCCACTTGATCAATGGAATTTTAATAGAATTTATAAATAAATGAATGATAACTGTAGCCCGCCTAATCATTGGCTCGGATCACGCAATGTGGCATGATTCATCAATTAAATCTCTCCTCTTTCAAGGCAGTCTAAAGGTTTTTTTTAAACGCATTCTAACCTGGCACGTGCAGAGGACAATCGACCGTGTATTATTGGGTCCTAGATTTCTGGCTTCAAAACCAAAGCCGTCAAATCGCCAGGTGAGCAACACGTGTACTGAAACGATGGACGGTTCTAAAAACTTGCCTAACCTCAACCTACAAGCATGGCCTGTCTGGCCAGTGGGCCCGCCCTATTTCTTGAGCAGCAACATATGCGCAGTGGGGCCACCTTATCCACGGTTAAGATGTCTCATACTCATGGGACCGTTAGCATAAAGGTGCGTGAGGAATGTGAAGAGGTACATGCGACGGTAACCAACCTCTTTTTTTTTTTCCTGAGTTTTTTCCTACCGTGCAGCCGACTTATGGCACACGCACCTTTCTTCAATTTTATACATTTTATCATCAAATTGTAGTGTATTTTTGTAACAGGATTGTGAATTTGTAGTGAATTTTTTGTAATACGATGATAAATGTTATATATTGAATACATTTGTTATTTTCTTTGAAATTGTGAATTTCTTATTACTACGATTCTAATTTTCAATAAGACATTCATTTCACGGTCAGTTTCATGCATTTTACGGTCAATTCCCTTCACTTCATGGTCAATTTCATGCATTTCACGGTCAATTTCGATGTTTCCTCTTTACTTCACGGTCAATTCAATTCATTTTACGGTCAATTCAGTGCATTTCACGGCTAATTCAATTCATTTCATGGTCAATTCCATGCATTTCACGGTCAATTTCCTTCACTTCATGGTCAATTCCATGCATTTCACCGTCAATTCCCTTCACTTCACGGTCAATTCCATGCATTTCACGGTCAATTCCAACGTTTCCCCTTCACTTTACTGTTAATTCAATTCCCTTAAGTTCACTCAATTTGCGGTCATTTTCAATCACTTCAGGATCGAGAAGTGAGCGAAATTCATCACGAAGTGAGTAAACCTGCCCTAGAAGTGAGTGAAATTGACCGCAAAGTAAGTGAAAATTATTATAAACTGAGTGGCATACATCCCTGCAATTGAGAACTTTAAAAATTTAACCGATAAGTAGGTCATATTCGAGCTAGTACAACGGTGGATTTTCTACTACTGAGTCAAATCCACCTTATACATTTGAATACTAAACGAGTTATATCATTGTGTTTGTTTTTAGAAAATAACTTCGATAATCATCCTATGCTTATATGGTGGGGAGTTAGTAAGCGAAAATAATCGATACACGTACAAGGGTGGAGACTCGAAAACTATTGTTGTGGGCATTGACACTACATATGATGAGCTTCTATCGAAAATGTACAAGATTGCGAAGAGTAGACCTAAAGATTATGATATTAGGTTGAAAGCATTGTATCCTTGCACAAACGAATTACTCCCTCTGACTGTAATTGAAGACGACGAAGATGTGAGAATGTTCTTAGCAGCACAGTTGAAGCATTTGGATCACTACATCCCTTTATTCATCGAGACAATGCAGCGCGTTAATGAGACAATACTCCAAGCCCGGTGGCTTACAGTGGTTTCGAACATGACGCCCCCACAGTAGGAAGTTTGGATGAGGAACATGTTTTGAAATATGAATATATGACATCACCTTCACAGGTTCCTTTAAGCAACACTCTAGCACTTGAGCCGACTTAGACATCAAACTTCATGACAAGTCAAATGAGGGCGTCGACTGACGTGAAGCTCATAAGTGAATATATGACATCATCTTCATTTACAAAAGTAGATTTGTCCTCAACATCCAACGCCAGAAACGTAAGTGGAAGTGACATTCCATTGCTCGAGCAGGCTCAAACATGTTTGGAGTACCGTTTGAATCATGGTCGTTTCGCCAGTTTAAACTACCGCCGGTAATTTATTCTGATTAAAAAAAAACTTTTTTGTTAATTATACTTCATCTATATTCAAATTAATAAAATCGGCATGTACTATTTTTTAGTTTTCTATCTTTATATTGCTAGCTTTTGTTGATAAATGCGACCAAACTATTATTATTATTAAAAAAGTCATCGTTTCCAAGGCAAAAAGAATTCATTCGAAGGATTTACTCTCCCTTCACAAATCATCTCATCACCTTGCCAATCAATGGCTGAATAGACAGCCCATCTTCGCAAATTCAATTTTAATTGGTCTAGCTCAACACCTAGGGTCTCAAGGAGTTCAATTTGATTCGAGTCGAAAATAACTCTAGCACGCTCAACATTTAACATACTCCCACATGTTTAATTAAAATCAGGCAATCCATTACACATGTGATCACGAGTTCAAATCGAATAGCAACAATTGTTTTCTACATATATGGCCCACCTAATGATCATTTAGCCTTGGTTTTCACATATAACATATAAATTGTTGAGATCGGCTGTTTATAAATAAGCAAGGCTTTTGATGGATCGCAGATCCACTAAGGTCAGTAGATCCCTGACTAGGGAGCCCACCGTGATGTATCTGCCTTACATCACGCCATCTATCCTGTTGGGAGAAGAAATCCATTCTCAACCACACATAACAACAATATCATAATTAAAAGAAAGCGAGAAAAGGCAAACTACAGTATAGAGATTTATATGTTTTCTTTTAGTACATATACATATTCATATCAATCTATCATGTTCAAAGGAAAAATAAAATAAAATTGAAGAAGCAACTGTCAATATAATAATGGCACTTTGTCACGAGACAAAATATATATTATCCTAAATGAATTAGGGTTTATACAAAATTTCAAATAAAATTACAAAATTGTCCTTCCGGCAAGCTCAGTGTTGAGCTTGACCCACAAAAGTGGTGGATGAATGAACACTACATCTCTGATGGTCAAGTTTCATATAACCTAACAATCTCCTACTTAGAGACTAATCATTGCCAATCTCCTGCTAAGAAGCATTTATAAAAGCTCATACTCATGTAAACAACTGACGTGAATCTCCTCCTGGTCTTTTAAGTTTGAAAACCAATAGAAATTGAACATGACTTCAGTTTCTCTCAGTGACCACCCTGGTCAACATATCCATTTTTTCATATCATTTTAGAACATGATATAAAAGATAAAGTAAATCAAAATCTTAGGTGGACCACATCACAAGAAATTGTGATGTTTGAATACCCACTGTTAAAAACTTACTGGGGGTAATCGGAATGTTTATTTTCCACCCGCCCATTGATAACATCACAAAGACCTAGATAAGAGGACCACACAAACATCAGCTTGATCCAAAACTTTCGTGGCCCACAAAGTTTTTAATGGTCAATCACCACGGTTTTGGTGTGGTGTGCTCCACCTGAAATTTGGATGTATTTCGTTTTCGGATCGTGCTGTATATAAAATGTTCTGTCAAGACAAATGGACGTCATGGATGCAACGCAAATACATCATGGTGGGCCTCAAAGTCAAGGATCCACCCACCATGGTGGATTCAGAAATCCACCCGCATGGAGGGCCAAAGGTACATTAGTACGTTCGTGTCCTTCATCGTCACCACACATGTGGCATGCTTTGATGGCATCTGTCCTGATATTCATTGACCCAGTGGGCCATCAGGAGAATGAAACTCACGTTCAAATTAATCTTTTCACGCTTATGGTCTGTTCAAGTGGGCCCACCAAATAAATAGTTTTGATTTCCCTGGAGATGGTTCTAGACACATGGGCCATTGTCATGTGTGTGGTGGAGATGCAGGAACTACTGTACCATGGTGACAGGACTGTTAATGGGCCAGGCCTTTCAGCAGGACCTAATTTTAAACGGGTCAGGCCAGGTCACCCGTTGATGTCCAAGCACGGCCCAGTTACATCCCTGCTGGGCCCACCAATATGATGGAGCTAACTTCGGACACATGGTGTTGCGGTATGCATAGAAAAAGTAGCAATGCTTGGTTATTTATCACCTTTGCATCTGGTGGGCCACCAGATCAACGGCTTTGATCACCCAAAGGCCAGCCCAATTTGTTCCTAAAGCAGGCTAATCAGAAGTGACGTCCAGCCATCTGGCTCACTTCCAATCCTCACCAAAATAACACCTACCAATCATAGTGCGCTCCGATGGTACTCTATAGTGGCCCCATGTGGCGTGTGGACCACATCCAACCTGCCCCAAAGGTGCGTCCCACCATGATGTGTACAAATGTCAAAACTCATGCAATCCAAGAGTTGTACACCACCGTCAAAGTGTGGGGCCCAAAAATCTTGCTAGTCCAGTAATTAGGTGGGCCCTAAATGTGGTTTTTGGTCTGTTTTATTTTGGGTTTATTCAATCTTATTGAGATAAAGGGACACTTGATGTCATTGAGAGACTGCTTAATTTAACTTATCGAGAAAATTCAAAAATAATAATTGAGATGCTTACTGGACAATTTTGGAGTTGCTACTTGATGCCGTCGAAGGTGTCTTCGATGTCATTGGCTGGTCTTCGGTAGCTATCGATGCCATCAAAGGTCCCATCGATGACGGGCGTAGAACTGCACAAGTGCGCAATTTGTTTCTAATTCAGTCGTAATAGTCTATATATTGCGTGTATTCAGGATTGGGGTACCCTATGTGAATGTTAATATGTTCATAAGGTATTACCGAACAAAGCTAAGTATTTGAGACATAATTTTAGGATTATTTAGATCCGTAAGTCCATCCCATCTCTCATAATATCATTTTCATAGTAAATTGCTTAATGCCTTGTGTCGTGGTTTTATCTGTCAGAAACTGTTTTTTTAAAGGTAAAATTCATGTGTCCTCTATATGTTTTGTTTGCGTGTGATTTCGCATTGTTTGATTGAATTTGTATTTGCTTTTGCAGATCTCATCGTTTATTTCCCACTCCTTTGGGTTGGATTTTATTTTCCTAGCCTCTCATGGGAGAATATAAAATCAAGGCATATTTGCTGCTCTTGAAACTTCAACTAAGACCTTTGCTATAATACTAAATCAAGCAACCACTTAATGTTAACGCTGGTAACCATGTTAAATCGACACTCTCTCTCTCAGCTTAAGGCATATAGAGATGGCATATCAATGTATATGAAGGGACTTTAACAATTGCTTAGTTACGATAGGCGACTTATATGAGGCATATGCAACTGATCTGAGTCAATTTGAACCTGAACGAGTGGGGATGAGTTACCAGATTTAAAAGAAAATGAAGATAGATTCATATTTTACAGTGATGTACGAAAGAGCTCGACAATGAAGCAAGCATCAAGCACCATCATTTTCACAAACTCGTTGCCCCTCCTGGGGGCCAACATTGCCGGAGTACCAATTTCCCACTTTATCCTCCAATTCCTCCATCTCCTTGAGGTAGTGCTCCAACTTATGATTGGCATCATTATCATCACTTGGCAAGTAAACATCACGGTGGGTCCCAAGAACGTTTAAACGGTGGCATCATTATCACCACTGCTTGTGGTGTGGTCCACTTGAGCATTGGATCTGCCTCCTTTTTGGGCTCCTAATATAAAATGATCTGTCAAATTGGATGAATGGCACGGATAAAATACATACATCACGATGGGCGTCACAGAGCCTCTACCAAGACCAAGTCCTGCCCCTCACAAGGTGCAATCCGCATCCGATTTTCTCCCTCTCGATGGACTCGGTCCAAGCAATGGCTCTATGCTAATGCAACCCCACCAAAAGCAGCAGTGATAAAGACGCCCAACATTGGGGCTTTCTTAGGCCCACCGTCATGTTTATTCAACATCCAACTGTTCATGAAGGTCACGTCAACGTGGATAAAGGGAAACCGTACAATGTATCAAATCCCTTATCCAAACATCTGCCGGTCCGGTGTATGATCACCTTATCCAAACTGCAGGCTGATCAGGGATTTGATCAGCGTAATTTTTCTAAAAAAATTTATCCTCACGGTGGGTCCTATCATTTTCAAGGAAAGGATATCATAATCAAGTGGTTTGTTACCGGGAAAGATAGTATGGTTAGCACAAGTTGGGGTACTTTTGCCTCCATGGCTTTTTTTTTTGACAAGAATACATAGAGCTGTACACGAACCGAGTTAGCTCGGCTAACTTGCTTGACTCGACTTGACAAAGCTTGATTCGGCTTGATTCAAAACTGAGTTCGAGCTAAGTTAAGCTGATTTTTGGAGTTGGAAAAAATTTTGAGCCGAGTTAGAGCTTGTTCGAGCCCGAATTGACTCGGATCGAACCTCAACTCAAATCAAACTCGGATCAAATCAGTTTGGTGACTCGGTTATTTTGATATTTACATTGCTCACCAAATGTTTGATGAAATGACTCAACGAAGTGTTGTTTTGAGTGCATACATTCTCTGCGGATTGGCTAGTGGCGAGGAATGTATAGATACAAAACAAATCACAAAAAAAAAAAAAAACTTTACATGATGAAACTACCCTTTAATTTAGATTTTGATGCTACCTATCAAGTGTTTGATGAAATACCCGTAAACAGCTGCTGCTGTTTTGTGTACTATGAGAAATTGAAGGTGCACTCCATGTGTTTGAGAAAATGCTGCATAGTCTCGAACTTGGCTCAAATTGGTCGGAGCTACTGATCTAACCAAGTCGAGTTGGTCAGTCAAGCTTGAGGACCAAGTCGAGCCAAGTCGAGCTGTGCCAAGCTCAACGTGATTCAACTCATGTACAACTCTAAGAGTACGTTGTTCTAGCTTGGTGCAGGGGACCACTGTAGTACTAGCGGCTTATTTTTTGCGGAAGCGGATTGCATACTGAGTAAAGTACTCTGTGCAGCCCATCATAATTTATGTATTTTATCCACTCCGTCCATCTATTTTAATTTACAGGATAATTTTAGGTCTTGAGCCCAAAAACTAAACATATCCAATACTTAAGTGGACCGCACCACGGGAAAAGTATGAATTGAACATCTACTTTAGACTTGTTATTGGGGCCACAAAAGTTTTTGGATCAAGCTGATATTTGTTTTTTCCCTTCAACGATGTTTGTGTGATCTTATGAACAGATTGGATGACAAATAAACATCACTGTGGGCCATAAGAAGGCTTCAACTGCGAATATCATTATTTCTATTGTTTCTTGTGTGGTATGGTCTACTTGAGGTTTGGATATGCTTAAATTTTGGGCTCCACGCCTAAAATGATCTGTAAAAATTGATGGACAGCGTGGATAAACCACATACATTCATCGTGTTCCCAAAAAACTTGACTTGGTATGATAAAAGCGTACAAAGTAACTCGGTATGCAATCTGATTTCATTTCAATGTAAGCCACATATTAAAAAACAAAGAAATGACAAAATTCAAGTATGGTCCATGAGTGTACTATTTTTGCCCAAGGTGACCCTCATGTTGAAGCCAATGTTAGATGCACATTACAGGTATGAAGATATAAACTAGGGAATGACGTGATGAGGTCGATCATCGTCTTCCTCAGAGAATAACTACTCCAAAACCACGGAGCTCTCTGGACTCCTAACAAAGCTCCTCTAATTCACAAGGGATAAAAATAGAAATAATTTCTAATAAATTTGAAATAAATTAATTGATGATTTAAAAAAATGAAATTACAATTCTTTAAATAATGAGCTCAAACCTAGGATAAAGTTTTAGACTCAAACTCCTTTAAAATGTGACTTACTATAAATAATAAACTTAATGTTTATAAACAGTCTCCATTCCTACTAGACTTCAAGGTTTTAGGCCAAAAATAGTAAGTGTTCAATTAAGTCGAATATATACCTCCACCCCAGGCTGATAAGCTGATTGAGTTTGAACGGATGGATGGTCAACTAAACCCTTATTCTAAACCCTAAGCGTATGAGTCTAAACCTAGGGGCCCAAATCCTAAACCTTAAACTCGGCCCCTTCAACCCAATAAAGCTAGTCAACCCAGTCAGCCTAGTCCTAAACCATAGGAATCTAAAACTCTAGAGCCTTGAGTTATCTTAACGAGTCAACTCACCTAGCCAACTCGCCTAGTCAACTAGCTGAGTCAACTCACCCGGTTAGCCTACCCAGTCCAACAACCCGGTCAACTTACTTAATAAAGTCCAAAACCGAGCCCAAACTCAAGACCAATCGGAGAAAAATGCAAAACTTCAAAACAACAACCCTCACAACAGGGCCTACATATGCTTGGAGTATGCAACTTGTCAAAGCAGTGAGTCCAAGTGGGGACCGACGGTAACTAGGTTGCCGCCTGCTACGTGGCACTTCTCTTTAGGATGACGTCCCTCAAGTATGTAGAGTTTTCCTTTTTCAAAACCCAGGTGTGGGGTTAAATAATATTTACTCCGATGCCCAAATCTCCTTACCTAAAATTATCCTTTTTCAAAAAAAATTCCTATGACTTTTTAGCAGTGAAAATTTTCGCCGAAAAAAAATAGCAGCAAAATTTCAAAAACTTTTGGCAACGAAACTCTTCGCTGCAAAAAAAAAACAATTTCCAAGACTTTTGGCTACGAAAATTTTTGCTACAAAAAAAATCCCCATGACTTTTTAGCAGCGAAAACTTTCGCCGCAAAAAAAATACCCAAGACTTTTTAGCAGCAAAATTTTCAAGACTTTTGTCAGCGAAAATTTTCATTGTCAAAAAAATTCCCATGACTTTTTAGCAGCAAAAATTTTCGAAATACCCAAGACTTTTTAGCAGCGAAAATTTTCGCTGCTAAAAATAAATTACAAAACATTTAAACTTTTAGCTACGAAAATTTTCGTCGCTACAAGTCACTTTTTTTTTTCAAAATTCCGCACAAAATTCCTGATATACACCTGTTAACAATATATTTCATAATATTCATCCTGATATACACCTGTTATACAATATATTTCATCAAATTCACATCCATCTAAACCCAAACCCAAACATAAACTACATTCATCCAAACACAAACAATCTTATCCGCATCACATTCATTCACGCATAAATACATATAAGCTTAACATCATAAACAAAAATACCCTAAACCTAAAACCTATAACCTAAACGTAAAACCTAAAACCTAAAACCTTAACCTATAACCTATAAGTTTAGGTTTAGGAAATGGGGTTCGGATTCGAGATCGGGTTTAAGTGTGGTTAGGGAGTTGAGATTAGGATTAGGTGTAGGTTTAGGGATTTGAGAATACGTTAAGGTTTAGGTTTAGGTTTAGGTTTAGGAAATTGGGCTCGGGTTATAGGTTTAGGTTTAGGTTAGGTTATAGGTTAAGGTTTAGGAAATTGAGTTTAGGTTATAAGTTAAGGTTATAGGTTATGGTTTAGGTTATAGGTTAAGTTTTAAGTTTAGGTTAAGGTTATATAGGTTTAGGTTTAGGTTTAGGTTATAGGTTTTAAGATTTGAGAAAAGGTTTAGGTTAAGGTTATAAGTTTAGGTTTAGGAAATCGAGTTCGGGTTCGGGATCGGGTTTAGGTTTTTTCAAGTTAAGGTTTAGGTTTAGGTTAGGGAGTTGAGATTAGGATTAGGTGTAGATTTAGGTTTAGGGATTTGAGAATACGTTAAGGTTTAGGTTATAGGTTAAGTTTTAGGTTTAGGTTAAGGTTATAGGTTTAGGTTTAGTTTATAAGTTTTGAGATTTGAGAATAGGTTTAGGTTAAGGTTATAAGTTTAGGTTTAGGAAATCGGGTTTAGGTTTGGGTTTTCAAGTTTAGGTTTAGGTTTTGGTTAGGAGGTTTAGGTTAGGGAGTTGAGATTACGATTAGGTGTATGTTTAGGTTTAGGATTTGAGAATACGTTAAGGTTTAGGTTTGGAAATCGAGTTCGGGTTATAAGTTAAGGTTTAGGTTAGGTTATAGGTTAAGGTTTAGAAATTGAGTTTAAGTTATAGGTTTAGGTTTAGGTTAAGGTTTAGGTTTAGGTTATAGGTTTTGGGATTTGAGAATAGGTTTAGGTTAAGGTTATAAGTTTAGGTTTAGGAAATCGGGTTTGGGTTCGAGATCGGGTTTAAGTTTGGGTTTTCAAGTTTAGGTTTAGGTTTAGGTTTAGGTTAGGGAATTGAGATTAGGATTAGGTGTAGGTTTAGGTTTAGGGATTTGAGAATACGTTAAGGTTTAGGTTTAAGAAATCGGGTTCGGGTTATAGGTTTAGGTTTAAGTTAGGTTATAGGTTAAAGGTTAAGTTTTAGGTTTAGGTTAAGGTTATATAGGTTTAGGTTTAGGTTATAGGTTTTGGGATTTGAGAATAGGTTTAAAGTTAAGGTTATAAGTTTAGGTTTAAGAAATTGGGTTCGGGTTCGGGATCGGGTTTAGGTTTGGGTTTTCAAGTTTAGGTTTAGGTTAGGGAGTTGAGATTAGGATTAGGTGTAGGTTTAGGTTTAGGGATTTGAGAATACGTTTAGGAAATCGGGTTCGGGTTATAGGTTTAGGTTTAGGTTAGGTTATAGGTTAAGGTTTAGGAAATTGAGTTTAGGCTATAAGTTAAGGTTATAGGTTAAGGTTTAGGTTTAGGTTAAGGTTATATAGGTTTAGGTTTAGGTTATAGGTTTTGGGATTTGAGAATAGGTTTAAGTTAAGGTTATAAGTTTAGGTTTAGGAAATCAGGTTGGGGTTCGGGATCAGGTTTAGGTTTGAGTTTTCAAGTTTAGGTTTAGTTTAGGTTAGGAAGTTGAGATTAGGATTAGGTGTAGGGATTAGGAAGTTGAGTTTAGTTTTCAATGGGCCTGATATTTGGTCTTGAAACATATCCACAATTAATACATTTGCATTGTTAATTGATGATATGTACACATGGTTAAGGATATTCAAAGATAACTTCCCATTTATGTTGAAAGGAAAGCTATTAGCGAATAGGTTACATATGCATAGATGTAGCCATAGGTATGGACGATTTTTATGAATATATGACCTCAGTTTTTCTGCTTCCCTGTGAGTGGAGATTGACAAGAATGATTCTATGAGAAGGCTGCTGGAATACCATTCCAGCGTCCTGCATCATATTCTCTATCCCTATGGCTATTTATTGTATTGTATTTCATTATCCTGCCTGAGATTAAGTTCTATTTGATGGAGTTTGTATCTACATAAATTTTCAGGTATATTTTCTTTATAGCTGGCCATAAATGCCCAAAAAACTCAAATCTGTGTTGTCCCATATCAGAATCCTAACAGAGGAAGTATACCAATGGAAAGGACAAAAGAAGAAAGAAAAGGAAATAAATAGAAACTGTCATCAAGTAGCCTATGCCATTCCTGATAATGCTCATCACAAAGTCGGTTCCCGAGCTAGCATGAAAGAAATGGTAAAGATAACAATGAAATGCTTACAGTGGACTCAATGGAACAATCTAATGATCCATGACAAAGTTAGGCAACTAGATAAAAATGTATCAAACAACATCCATGTGTGCATATCAATACAAAGAAGAATCTGATATGAGAGTACATATGTTAGGATATACTTATCTACTACAAAATTTGAATAAATTGAAATCCATTGGAATTGGAAATACTTACTGCAGCTAAAGGACCTAACTGAGAACGGAGGGATGAAAAATCTAATTCCTGGACTGCGCTTGGAATTCCCTCAGCAACACGAGAAACTGAATCTTCCACCTGGAAAAAAAAACAAACAAAAGACACTTTACTCATCCCAGAAATGGCAGTTAATGTAAAACAATTTCGCCTACTCCGTCCATGGAAAAATCACGTGCAAGCAAGCATTGCAGTAAAGAAAGCTACGATGCAAATAAATAGCATCTACGATAGTACACACGCAATTAATAAATTATGACCATGGAAAATGAAACCCAACATTACACAACATGGAACAATAAGAATTTTTCTTTTTTTCTTTTTTGAATGGGACAATGTTTCTATAGTAACATACATTTTATTAAAGTGAAAAATGAAAGATCTGTAAAGAAGAATTCACCAAAGATAATTGAAGGAAGATCCTACGCATAACACAGTGTTGGTACTCCTTCCTTCCCTGGCTTATTCCACATTGTTTACCTCCATAGTAAGGTACAACACAATAGCATGCAATACATGAATGGGAGAATTTTCCATTGTAAGTTTGTAATATCCATTTTATTAAAGTGAGAAGCAAAAGATCTATAATGAAGAATTCACCAAGATAATAGAAGGAAAATCCTACACAAACAGTCTTGGTATTCCTTCCTTCATTGGAATTGGCTCTAAACATGAGTGCTCTAAACAGAGATACTAAAAGGTAGTTATAAATTCCAAATGAAATCAGAATTCCAAAGAAAGCCCAATTCAGCTACAAATTATAGATTGTTGTCATTCCAAAATTACAATTGGATATTAACTTACAAAAACAATAAGCAGCAGAAAAGAAAGCCAATGCTTACATGCTAAGGCAATGCAACTGTCACCCTACACTAGTGGACAGGGCTCATGTGCAAATGGGGTGACACAAGGCTTGATGCGATGTCTGGCAAGAATGCCAAATGGTGAGATGGATTTGAAGCCCTGCCCCGTCTAAAGATGGGCCCAGGGTTTGAGTTTGGAATAGTACATGTATGCCCATGATTTGAGCCTTACTTGTATTAGGTTGAAGTGTCCTGTTACCTATTACAAGTGTGGCCAGTAGTTGTGAGATATAAACTTTAATTTGATAAGCTCTGTCAAAGAATATAGAATACAAATATAAATTGTTTAGGAAAAAGATGGACAGTGATTAGATGGTAAGATTTCACATGTTGCTGATACTGAAGGCAGAGAAAATACTAAAACCAGAGGAAGTGAATTTTTAAGGCCCCTCTTGAAACTGATAATGTGCTAGCATTTTTCCATAATTGGTTACAAATAACCAGCCTACAAGTGGGTCCTTACTCTTGCTTGGGTGGTAGACTCTCAGGAGTTTCAACACCCGGTCAAGGGTTCGAGTACCCATGGGTGGTGAAATTCCACTAGCGTGAGTGTGTAGGGTGTGTGTGAGTGTGAGTGTGTAAAATAAATAAATACATATATATATATATATATAATATTTAAAAAAAAAAAAAAAAAAAAAAAAAAAAAAAAACCCAGCCTACAAGCAACCCTTAGAAGCACAATCCAAACATGGCCACAAACAGAAACACAAAATCAGCACTACAACACAATTGGTGGCAATCCCATAGGAAACCATCTCAACTCCTTGTTGGCCACAACATAGAAATCAATACACATCCTCAAAAGCACCACTGAAATGTGGTGGCCCACATGATAGATTGGATGGGGTTGATCCCATGCCATAGAGACCACAGAACGCCCCACAGAAGAAACAGTTATCGAACAAGCTTATTCAACGCCGTTGCAAGGAACAGACCTCTCAAAGAGAGGGAAATGAAAAAAGTAAAATCAATCGAAATGAAATAGAATTCATTGACCGAGATTAAGAGTAAGAAACATACCTCTTTTAACTTTAAATCAAATATATAAAAAAAAAAAAATCTAAGAAATGATATACTTCGCATAAATAATATGAGAAATATCTGATAGTTTATCTGAACATTCTCATTTCAGCTATGTAATCATCCTAGATATTTACAGAGTTGTGTCATTTTTTTAAATGATGGAATTTTATTAATAATCCAAAAAGCTACACATATACCTGCAGTTATAAACAAATTACTGTTGCAAGCTTACCTGCAGGAGGAATCGAACCAACAACAATGTAAGGTTTCTCAAATTACTCGAAGCATGAGGAATCAGACCAGTCAGATTGTTTCGTTGCAACGTCAACTCAACCAAACTCTTGCGATTCCCTAATTCTGTAGGAATTGTACCTGAAATCTGACTTATAGAAAAATTCAAAATTTTGAGCATGGTCACATTACCCCAAGCAGGAGGAATTGGACCAGTCAGAGAGAAGTTGAAGTTCCTTTTCTTTCTCAAGTAATGAAGCAACAAGGGAGCACTTCTTACTATTGCATTATACTGATGCTAAGCCAATGTGGGAATTCCTTACTTCACCATCTCATAATATGATACAAATACATATTTTTTACAACTGGAATGGTCGTCTTCATTGTAAAACTAATTAAGTCGTCTTCATTGTAAAATTAATTAAGAATGCCTCATGAGTTTAGCAGTGTAAGAAATCATTGAATAGAGGATGATGTATAACCACCTCGTGACGGCAACCATTGATCATCCCCAAAGCCCTATGCATGAAATTTGCTAGTTGCTCCGTAGAAAAGAAACCACTGTATTCAGATCATCTTTCTGACAGGCAGACAAACAACAAGAATAAACACTAAAGAAAATCAATTGAGCATTGAAACTAGAGAATCATTAAAGAAATCACAAGGGCCATCATACCTCATGCCAACCAGGGCTGACATAATCTCCACCAGATAAGCCCGATCCAGAAAAATCAAGAGTAAATACAGTAATATTAGAAGGAAGTAGGATTGCAACTGCATCATTTGCAGGTCATTCAGTTGTAAAATAAACTTACTCTACAAGGACTTAGAATGAACAATTCGCTTTGACCGTTTCATAGGAAAAATTATTGCCAAACACAATTCGCTTTGATCTCACCTTCTTCAGTTGCTGATGTCTGCCGAGAGTTCAAAATTTTCTTAGAATTAAAAAACATAAAGGAATATGTGAGAAATTTTCGGAGAGGATTTTCTAAGAAAATAAATTTCTTGTAGCCTTGTTTGGGCGCTTGAAAAGTATTTGCATGAAAAATAGTTTCTAAGAAAATGACATTTTTCCTTCATTGCGAATTCACTTATCAGTGGAAAACATTTTCCAAGAATGGCTTTATAGAAAAAAAAAATCCCACCCACCCAATTTTCTGGTTTACTTTTTTTTTCTTTTAAATTTTGTCTCCAAATGCTTTCTTGAAAAATAATTTTCAAAGAAAATGCAAATCCATCTTATTTTCTAAGCCCCCAAATAGGCTCCTTGGAAGCTTGGAAAATGAAAGAAGAAAGAGTGACATTTGTTTTAAAGCTATTTTCCAAGTAAGCATTTGGGAAGGAAAAAAATTAGGAGGCACATGGAAATATTTTTAGGACTTCTTCTATGAAAAAGCTATCTTAGAAAATGTTTTGCACACAAATGTGAACTTCCAATCAAGTGAAAGGAAATTTTCTTGAAAAATATTTTTCCACCCAAAATACTTTCCAAGCTCCTAAAGATGGCCTTTTTTGATAAAAAGTTGTGCAAGTCTTTAAAAAAAAAAAAAAAAACCTACCCTTTCCTTTTTCCCCACTCTCCAAATGCTTTCTTGGTACATGTCTTTCAAAGAAAATTCCACTCTCTCCTTTAATTTTTGAAGCTCCCAAATAGAATCATATTTTACTTTATACCAAAAAAGTTAACTTTATTTTTTTTACCATAAAATATTAACATTATCTCATATATGAAAAGCTGTGGAAAAATGAGTTTAACAGCAAAAAGTAAATCATTTTCTTGGAAAAAGATTTTCCTCCCAATTATTTTGAAAGCTCCCTAACAATCCTTAAAAATACGCATCTAATTATTTATTTCAGGACTTCTAAACAATGAAAAAGAAGATGGTTACAACAAGGCTAACCTGCAGTTCTTTGGAGCACCTGCTCTTCTAGCAAAAATCCTCTATTCCAAAAGATTCATAATGTGGTCCACCAATCATAAGACATTCTCAAGATTCTCACATATTACCTTAGACCGCTATGAAACTAATAGCCTCAACAAGGAATTATTATCTCTACTTGTTAGGTTAAGGTTATAGGTATAGGTTTTGGGATTTGAGAATAGGTTTTGGAATTATTATTATCTACTATTGAACCTAGTATTATCTACTACATACTAGTAACATACAACCAATATTGGGGCACCATACCATAAGCTACAAGAATTTCATGTCCCCCCTAAACAAGGTATCCTCCATTGATAACATATATATATATGATAAGTTCTTTATTTTCATTTACATTCGCAAATACATTCATCATCCATCCAAGAAAATTGAAACAAGTACTGTCACTCTATGACTAACAGTTGAAAAGGAAAATCAGATCCATCGAAGGACTTACCTAACCTTAAATGTCATGATAGCTGAGTTAGATGGGAAAGAGATTATTTACCTCATATTCTTTGATCAGCAGAGATACAGCATGGTAAGCTGGATCTTCCGTACTTTCAACTACAAATAAGAATTCCAAAGGCCCACCATAAAGAGATGTGATCTGCATTCATGAATTCGTAAACTGAAATTGAAAGGAACTGAGATATGCAAAAACATTTGCAAAAAACTATGCAAAAACATCTTATGAGATATGATTAAAAGTACTTTTTCTCATAATTAATAGAATCTTATTAAAAAGAAGGTTTGAGTTACAAACTTACAAATAGCCACCACTTGAAAAGCATCCTAGCTTCAGTACACAATGACAATCATAAGATATATGGAGTTTGTTGGTGATATTTTTGAATACGTATGTATGAACTAACATGTTCTTTTTTTCTTTTCTTTTTTTTTTTGAGAAACAAAAAATTTTATTCACAAAGTGCCAAACTGGTGGCAAAGAATACAATGTTGCCCAAAAACTGTTGAATCCCACTCCATCCACAACAATCAACAAATCATGAAATTCCATGATTGCTTACCCATTAATCACGGAATTCCATGAGATGAAATCCTTGTGGGGCATACTTTCAAACACATGAAAGGCTTTCTCCATGTGTTTGGTGACATATACTCTTGGGCAGCATATTGCTAGGGAATTTTGGCAAATGCAAATTTGCTTGGATACTTTCCATGCAAAGCAGGCCATTAGTTACCGATGCATGTGTTCATGTTTGAAGAATTGAATGTGTTCATCCATACAAAATTACAAGTATGAACACATTAGCTTCTTCTTTCTTTTTATAGCAGTAAGTTTGAACACATTGGCATTGTTGCCAACAACAAAATTCCTTAACCAAACTATTTCCTAATCTCATGTGCAAAAACAAACCGTGTTGCGATTGACTACAATTTCACTGTGGGAGAATCTCTAGTGGCAGAGACATAACCCTGCATGTTTCTCCAAATATCAATTTGTGGATATGACTACAAAGAATCCTGCTACTGTAAAGAGCTGAAACTATTACTGGCTCAGCCAACACACATGGGCTTTTATAGCATCTACTCGTATCTACATACATATGAGGCCCATAACAAAACCGATACCCTCTATATATCCATGGCCTATAAACCTGGAAAGACGCTGAATAATGGTAGAAGGCCTATAAACCTGATATTTTCTCTTAATAAGAAACAAGTGTCCACAATTAAATCTATGAGAAAATATTCCAAATGAATGCTCGACTCTAGATAGTGAAACTTACATTTTTGGTAAATGGCAAAGACATGTAATCAGTCAAATTTTGGTATGCACGTCTCCTTTGGCATTTCGTCAAACATTTGGTATGCATCACAATTCAAAAGCCTCAAATCCCATTTTAAAAAAACAAAAAACCTGAAAGCCATTCTCTACCCTGAATTCCTCAAATTTGGAAATTGACATTAATACATAGAAAGTAAAGGAAAATTTACATTAATAAAAAATAAAAATACATAGAAAATCGTCACAAAGGTTTCTCACCTGCGACTTCAGATTTTCAACAACTTGTTTTGATGCATTTGTAGATGATTTTGGCTGATTTATGGCTGAAATCGAGCAAGATTTCGCAAGTATCTGTGAGGATTAGCATTAATCTCCAACACCTGCATGAAAGAAATGAAAAAAAATGGTTAGAGCCTAGTTGGAAAATAAGGACTATTAATCTAAAATGGGTATTCTGTTTAAATCCCAGTGAATCTCTGTATAAGATTTTCAATTACTTCATTCCATAATTGTACAAAAAAGAAAAAAATCCAAAACAGGGTAAATGCACCAACGCACAAGAAGAACCCAAAAGATCTCAAACCAGATACTTGGATTCGATGATTGTTGGCTGGATTTCTCGTCTCTGGATAGAATCCGGCGACTAGATTTCATGGGGGCGTTTGGTTGTGATAGGGTTAGGGTTTTGTCTCCCACCTGGAGAGGCGTAGAGAGAGAGGGAGAGATGAGTGTTTTTTTGGGCGGGCCTCTGTTTTGAGAGCGCGCCCAAATTTGGGTTTTTTTTTTGTATGGCTCTGTGGGCCCCACCATGATGCGTGTCGCACATCTACCCCATCAGTCAGATGCATCATCCCATGGTAGGCCCAGGGATTAAAAATCAAATCAATCTATGACATGTGTGGGCCACACCACATACAAAAGTTGAGAGGGGTTACCCTCCATTAAAACATTCATAATTATTTTTTGGGCCCACAGAGATGTGGTCCACAAATCCAGCCCATCCATTGTGTGTGTGCCACTTGGATAAGGGGTCATACCAAGTTTCAGACGCCTCCAAATTTCAGGTGGGGCCCACCAAGTGCTTTTATATGTTATAGGCTTGTCTTCACATGATTTTAGATGGTATGGCCCACTGGAGTTCCATATACGGCTGATTTTTGGGATATCCCATAATTTAAAGGGGACCCATCAAATGCATGGTGTTGATGTTTGACACACGTTATGGTGGAGCCCACACAGCTTGACCTCATGGGACTGCATGGATTAAACACATACATCATGGTGGCCCACAGAATAAATGAAATTAAGATTTAAAAATGATACTAAATAAAATTATTTAATTGGGATTTTAAAATGAAATTAAGACTAGTAATATCAAATATTCTTAGGAATTTGGAGGATCTTATAAGTTCTGGACATATCACATGGCAATATAAATCTCAGGTGGACAACACCATTCAAACTTCCTAGGGTCTAATGTAAGATTTATTTGCCACCATTAATGAATGGATCAAGCTGGTTTTTGTTTTTTCCCATCATCTGGGCCTGTATGACCTAATCAATAGATTGGATGTCAAATAAAAAGTACAGTGGGCCTTAGGAGGGTTTTAATGGTGGATATCCAATCACTATTGTTTTCGTGTGGTGTGGCTCACCTGAGATTTATATCCCTCTCATTTTTGGTATCAAGCCCTAATATGATATGTAAAAATGGATGGACGGCATGGATGAAACACATACATCGTGGTGGGACCCACATAGCACTGACCACCAGCCACGGGGCTGGTGTCAGGGGGAGTAGCCAATCCATTTCCCTCTTGGACGCCCTACGGTGACGTCACCAAGTTTAAAACCTTCCTTATTTGTTCTCTTTATTTGTGGTGTGGTTCATTTAATTAATCTTTGGATATGAATTATTTTTCGGATAATTCTCTAAGATGATCTCGAAAAATGGATGAACAATGTGGGTTGATCCTGAATTTTCGGTTAATCCAAAACTCAAGTGGACCATGCCACACGAAATAGTGTGGAATAATGATTTCCACCGTTGATACCTTCCTTGGGCCCATAGTAATGTTTATTTGACAACCAACATGTTCATAATATCAAAAAGATATGAATGAAGAGAAAACACAAAAATATATGAATTATTGTGGGCTAACTACGATGACAGTGTAAAATCCACTTCGTCCATCATTTTTCAATGAAGCCTATAAAAATCTGAAGTGGACCACATCATAGGAAATAGTATAAACTGAACATCTACCATTGAAAAATTTTGGAAAGCCACTGAAGTTTTGGATCAAGTCGATATTTTAGTTTTCCCTTCATCCATGTATTTGTAATCTATTGAACAAGTTGGATGACAAATAAAAATCACTGTAAGCCATAGGAAGATTTCAACGGTGGAAATCATTATTCCCACTGTTTCCTATGGTATGGTCCACCTGAGCTTTGGATATGCTTTAATTTTGAGCTCAACCACTAAAATGATCTGGAAAAATAGATTGACAGTGTGGATAAAACACTAACATCACTGTGGGCTAAAAATGAAGCATATCTAAAGCTCAAATGGACCACACTACCGAAAAGAGTGTGAATTGAACATCTACCATTGAAAATTTCATGGGGGCCACAAAAGTTTTAGATCAATCTGATATTTGTGTTTTCATTTCATTTATGTCTTTGTGATATTACGAACAGGTTGGATGAAGCTTTAAATAGAGCTTTATCCTTTGAAGGTCTGTCTCTATCCTTTTTAGGATTTCCTAATGTGCCTACCCAATCTAAATGTCCTTTGAAGAGCTTTGACCCGCTCAAATCATTCATTAAAGGATGCCCACCTTTGAAATCTTTTTTGGGACCATAATCTAAAAAGATATGGAAAATGGATGAACGTTGTGGATAAAATTCATACATTACAGTGGCTCCTTAGTGACCCTTAGAGTCTCTGCCTGTCCTGAGACCCGAACAGGTGGGGGTAGATCCTCACACGTGATGCTGCTAACAATGTCAGTGATGATGTAAGAAAGTAGAAATTTTTTACTAAATGGTAAAGAGACAATGCAAATTCCTCCATTGTTCATCCATTTTGCCAGCTCATTTTAATGGTCTAAAAAATGATGCACAAAAAACTGATGTGGACCACACCACATCAAAAAATGCTTATTAAACACTTAACATCAAAAAATTCCTAAGGCCGAAGCACATGAAAATCTCCGGTGGACCACACCTAAAATAAGCTTATTCTACAACTAGACAGCTTCCCAGTAACATTTGTAGAATAAGCTTATTCTACAATGTGTGGAGCCCATCATGATTTGTGTAAGGTTCCACTGTCCATCATGTGTGCCCCCCTCATTTTCCTTTTGGAGGACAAAAATCAGGCAGGTCCCAAAACTCGGGTGGGTCACACCATATAAAATCATCATGCCCAAACCCGCTAAAATTACGTGGTGTGGCTCATTTGAGTTTTGGAATGGTCTGATCTTTTAGGTGTTAATACATCCTTGTGGGGCGCGTCTTATAAATAAATTGTATGGCAAACACAAAACATGGCGGGCTTCCCATCCCAATCATTCACATCTACCAAAGAGAAAAGAATACAACATTATAACTTTGGATAACTTTGGATAATATTGAGCGCCATAAACTTGTAGTAGGCATCAACCCAAGAATAGTCAAAAATAAATTTGGGATCAATCCACACCGTTCATCCATTTTTTGTCTCAAACCTTACGATAAGCTTGCCAGTTGGATGGACGGTTTAGATATAATACATACCTTATGATGGGACCTACAAAATTTGTTGATGTAAGTCAACTATTTATTTCCTTCGTTTGGCGAAAAATGGGATGAATAGTTCCCCTACCACTAGCCCTATGGCTGGTGGTCGGTGCTCTGTCAGCCCACATTAGTGTTTATATGTCATCCAAACAGTTGATAAGGTCATTAATACTAGGATGAAGTGAAAATACGAAAGAAATTAAAAAAAAAAAGAAAAATAGAGCCTGAAACAAAGCTTTTTATGGCTGTAAGAATTTTCAACGATTTTCACTGAATCCCCACTGTTTCATCTCGTGTGCCCACTTCAGTTTTAGATCCACTTAGTTTTGGTATAATTTTTTAAAATGAGCTCTATAAATAGATTAACGGAGTAGATTTTCTACAACCATGGTGGTGGGCCCCACCCAGCATCCTTGTGCATGATAAAGTTGTTTATTTCCCATAAATAGCATTACATGCACTACAAAAAAACTGGGCAAAGTTGACATACTTAGGATGGTATCGGCTAAGGATAAAATCCGTCAGAAATTCTGACGGCTAAAGGGCCTAACTAAAACTATCTAAATCTTATCGAAAGGTTTTAAAATGGTGGGCGTCCAAATGCTATTTTAAGCTTGTGGTGTTGTTCAACTTAGATTTATTTAGACTTCATTTTTTGTCATAATTCTTAAAAGAATATTTAGAAATAGATGTACGGTGTGGACGAAGGAAAAACATCATGGTGGGGCCCATAGAGCCCTACCAGATCCTATGCTCGAGGTAGCGTTTTTTATAACTGTAAATGTGTATGGGTTTTTCATTTTCTGTAAAAATGTGGTGGCTTGTTTATATCAATAGTGGTAATCATATAGGGTTATCCAGACCAACTAAATAATGGGTCTAGTTATAGATGGGTAATATGTATATAATTTTATTATATAAAACTATCGTAACCATCCAGTAAATGGTCCATTACATGTACGGATGGTAATAATGTATATGTTATAAATGATGGTAAACACACAATTAACGGATTTGAAATTATCTCCTCATTTCAGATGAGGGCTTTTCAAACGCACGACTCCTCTTTCGAATGGGCGTTCTTCCTTGCGAGAGCTCCTCTCTTTCGAACGGCGCAATCTTCCTCGCCAGAGATTTGAATCCTTGAAGATTCATCTCAAATAGGTGAGCTTCTTTCGAAATCCCCTATTTGCCTCGCCGATTGTTCCTCTTCTTGCTGTTTTTATTCTAGAAGTCCTTCCATCTATCTTTGCTTTTTCTCTTTTCTTCTTGTGATGTTGCAAGCACACAAACGTTTGGGTTTGGGTCGATGAAAGCATAGATCAGTATAAGCCTCATGCTACGTGGATCAGCTTGAATGCATGGGTTGATGAAAGCATAGATCAGGGGATCGGGCTTGCCAAAGGCCTATCGGGACGTGGATTTCTCACAAACTCCAACGTGAGACCCACTCACCATCCCTGAGCAGGAACTTCCTGCGAGAGTCTTTAGCAGAAAATCGGCATCCGGTTCCCGTAATAATAATGTGGGCCCTCACAATGCTGTATTGGATGAATCCCGTCGCGTCAGTCCAAATCCCACGACGCCTAATCGATACTTACTGGAAAACCTTCAATTCAAGTAGGCTAGCCCATATTTTGAACTGATGTCAGCCCCACATGCAGGCTTTGCATTTTCAAAGTTTTGGGTTTGCATTGCCTAGGCCCCATGTGGTCTTTGCATTTGTGCCTGAGTTCCAGGCAAAATAGTTGACTGGGGATGGCCTCAATGGCCTTATTTAGCTAATGTGGGCTATGTATTTGGTTACTGGGCCTATCCAATTCTCGATTCCATAGCTCACTGATTAAGATTGAAAACTGGGTTAGGTTGGCATGTGCTAGGACCCCGATCCCAGACCAACTAACCCAACTCAAGTTGACTGAGGGCATTGATAGAGAATTAAATATCCCCACCTTGGAAGAATCAGGTTAGGCAAGTGGGATTGGCTTGAGCTTGGCCCAAGTTGAAGCCTTAGCCGTGGTTTGGGCTGATGTCAGTAGCTTATGCCTTTCAGTCACTGCACCTATAATTTTAATAAAATAAAAATCCATATAAATTAGAGAAACCATCTTCATGCCGAGATTGGACAGTGCCTTAATGAATGCATTGCCATACAAATGAAAGAATTTTGTCACTGAGAGAACCCTGCTAATACCGTTCAGGGAATTCTTACCACCACAGACCTCCACACGCCTTTCGTAGCTCAAAGACTACTCAAATCGAGCATAAACATTCTTGTGAAGACTTAGAACAGATTTCTAAGGCTACCATACATAGATTGAATATGCAGATAGAAACTAGCCCAGGAACAACCTTAGAGATGGTGATGATTTGAGAAAGGGTTGCAAGATTGTTCTTTCGACTCAGGTAAATCAAAGATCATTGGCATTGTTCTCTTGCTCTTGATTCAGGAATTTGGTTGTAAATTTGCTGCTTTTTTCTGTATTGTTGTGTGTCAGTTAAACTTTTCATCCAGGACTTGACAGAAACAATGAAAACTGCATGCGTTTATTGTGAGAGATTAAGGTAGTGTATTTTCGTTACATCATTGAGTTCTGATTGCCTCCTTTGCCTATGTTTGTGAAAAACATATTTGACTCTATAAAGGAAAGAACCATAATTAATGCTACTTTCATGGTTTCGAGTGGAGCTTTTCAAATGTTTATTTTTTCCCTGCTTTGATTCATTCTTATTAAACTGCTCTTGCATTTGTCTATGTTCTTGCTCTTTTTCTTTTTGTTGAGTGATTTTCATTTAGTAAATCTTTTCCTTGATTTGTTGATGCAGTTTTGGTGATTATGTTTCTGATCAGGTTGTTGCCCCTGTTTGGAAAACTTGTGCTCAAGCACTAGGTGCCACACTTAAGTACATGCATCCTTCAGTAGTTCATGAAACACTGAATATCTTACTACAGATGCAGGTATGATTATGAAGGAACTGGTACTATTCTGTCTTCATGGTGTAATTAGTGTTATTGATGGAATGAGCTTGAAAATTAGGTGTATGGTGTTGCAAGCATGAAAATTAGGTGCTGGTAAAAAATAAATTGTTGGCACCTCTCCTGCTATTCACATGTCATGTAACCTTCTTTTGGTTATGTACTTGAACCGGACTCGGACTCATTGAAAAGAGGATAGCAAGATCAAGGCCTTAATTGATACGCCTGCTCTGGATTGGCCACGGTGAGACATCTCCCTTTCATTGATGCTCTAATATGATTTTGGGTTATGATTTCTATATTGTTCTCTGATTGGTTTAGATTGGTCTTTCGCAGGCAAAATCAGGAAGCATTTGGCCCTTGGAAGGGGTGGGATGGGTGGTAGGATGATGGTGGGACGTGGCTTTGGTAATTCTCTTCCATAGTTTTAAAACATCATGACATGCAATGGGATTTTGATGAAACCTCGTATGAGATCTGGACTGTTCATCTGTTGTCCTTGCCTTGAATGTGCCATACTCCAAAAATCGGATGTTCTTAGCCGCTGATCAAGGGACATAATTCTTATCTAATGTTGACAATATTTGGCTGGAGGTGTAATTCTCAGAAGCATCCAATCAGTGGCTTGGATCACCCAACCAGTGTGATTTTTGGGTTGTGCCGCATATGTCATGGGGCCCAACAATGGAAGGTCCGAAAATGCTTTGTTGACTGAGTTGAATGCATGATAATTAAGATCTTAGCATGCCTAACCAGATACTCATTCTGTTTTTTTTTTTTTTCTTTACACGCTTCTTTCTTGTGTTGCAGGCACAATGGTTCCAATGCTTGAAGCTGTGATGGCTGTTGTCCCTGTTGAGAAGCTTGTTGTACATTTCCATGACACATGGGCAATCTATTTCAAGTATTCTCATTTCCCTCCAAGTAAGCAAAACTTGAATAAATTTGTTGTACTAAGCCAATCCCTTTCCTCTTTGGTCGGGTGATCCCCACAATGATAAATGTACATCTCAAAAATAAGCCTGATAAAAAACTCAGGTGGGCCACATGAAGTGAGTTTATAAATTTTAGTCTTGATTTTACATTGTTCACAAGGTGGGAATCACCTAAGATTTTGATCTATATGATTTTTGTTAGGTACAATGGACAAAGTAGAGATTTTAATTACAAATACTTCACTGTGGGTTCCATAGAGATTGGGTGTTCTTGATGCATATATGTTTAGTTTGGACTGCTGAACTTTTTTGTAACCACCCATTTTTGTACTGTATCATGAATGATGGGACACACCTAATGAATAAGCCCGGATCTTACACAGAAGTGGACAGCTTGTCTTGGGACTGTTTGTTTTGGCCAATCATATGCACTTTCAAGGCTCATCCTAGCCAATTGATAGCCCTAATGATGACAATGACAAGGACAATGACAATGATCATTATAATGATCTCTGTACATATTAATTGTTCACCCACAAGTCCACGAGGTAAATATGTAACTTGAAATTAAACTGTCCCTATGGGCCCACTTTCGATGGATCATAAACAAATAAATAAAGTGAAATTATACCTTAAATGGAAGATATAGACACATGATGGCCAGTGTTTTTCCATTTAATTTCAATTAAAAGACGGCACATTGCTTCCCAAAACATGGTTCAGAACTATTCTAGATTAGAAAATTGTGTTTAACTGAGTTCTACATCAAATCTGATTTTGAGTTCCAATTAGAGTTGTTTTGATTCAATTGAGTAGGTCATATATTGATTTCTGGTTCTAGGACCAGTAGTTCTAGAACTACTACTTCTGGGTCCGGAAGTCACTCGTGACAGGTCCCAATAATAGGTTTTCTTAGTCTCCAAGGTAAGGGATTTGGGTAGGATTCTCTTGGTATACCATATCCATTCCATAGATAAAATCCTATAGGTCTTCAGACTCTCAAGAGAGTGGACTAGTGTCTCCCTAAGACAAATGTGACGGTAGCCTATGCACTTGCAAGGGTGGGCCAGGTTCCTTTACCAACTTGCAAAGACGAAAATGCCCCTGGCATCAAGCCTTGCACCTGATAGGCGATTGCATGTAGGAGAAGTCGAATGGGCTTTTTTGTAACCACCCATTTTTCTTGTATGAGTGTATTCTGCCTAGTGAAGTGGACCAATATTAGTTGCTGACCATACAGATAATGTGGCCCATTTTTCTTGTTGTGAACATGAAACATGGGCAAGTAGACTCTGAGATGGCCCTTGCAGATTCTTAAAATCTTCAGTTCTATTTCTTCAACTATTCACATGGTCAACCTAGTTTTCTTCTAACTCAACAAGCTTTTCAATATTGTTTTTATTTATCTCTGGGATTTTGGTTTGGGTTTACAGTTTCTTTGAAAGTCTATTGTATTCATACTTACTGGTTTTGACATGTATGAAATCCTTTAATTGAAGGTTGTGGTGGTGGTTGTTTGGAACACAAGACACCTCAGCCAGGCTATATCTGTCACAGATGCAAAGTGCCCGGTATGTTGATGATCCTGTGGTTTTCACAAGTCCCTTTGTTTTTTGAACAGACCGTGTCTATGTATTTGCTTGAAATTAATGGAGGAGACCCGGATGTGCGTTGGAGCTATCCAGATGAGCGGGGGTCCCTGGAAGGTGGGAACCGCTGTTATGACCATGATGAAGCTGTCCATTTCCTATAGACATCATTGGAAGGGCCTGGCCATTTGGACAGGCCGTGTTTATATCTGTTTTTGCAGGGACCACACCCTTAACCTAAACCTATAACCTAAACCTATTCTCAATTACCTAAACTTATAACCTATAACCTAAACCTATTCTGAAATCCCAAAAGCTATACTTATAACCTAAAACCTATGACCTAAACCTATTCTCAAATCCCAAAAGCTATACCTTAACCTAAACTTAAACCTATAACCTAACCTAAACCTAAACCTAAAACCGTAACCTATAACCTAAACTCAATTCCTAAACCTTAACCTATAACCTAACCTAAACATATACTTATAACCTAAACCTAATCTCCAATCCCTAACCTAAACCCAAACCTAAACAAACGACCCCGAACCCGAACCTAAACTCAACCCCGAAACAAAACCTAAACCCGATCCCGAACCCGAACCCGATTTCCTAAACCTAAACCTTAACCTATTCTCAATTCCCAAACCTATAACCTATAACCTTAACCTATAACCTAAACTTATAATCTTAACCTAAACCTAAATCTAAACCTTATCCTAAACCAAAACCTATAAGCTTAACCTAAACCTTAACCTATAACCTATAACCTATACCTAAACTTATAACCTTAACCTAAACCTAAAACCAAAACCTAAACCTACACCTAATCCCAATCTCAACTCCCTAACATAAACCTAAACCTAAACTTGAAAACCCAATCCCGAACCCGAACCCGATTTCCTAAACCTAAACCTTAACCTATTCTCAATTCCCAAAGCTATAACCTATAACCTAAACCTAACCTAAACCTATAACCTAAACCCAAACCCAAAACCTAAACCCAATCCCGAACCCGAACCCGATTTCTAAACCTAAACCTTAACATATTCTCAAATCCTTAAACCTAAACCTACACCAAATCCCAATCTCAACTCCCTAACCTAAACCTAAACCTAAACTTAAAAACCTAAGCCTAAAACCGATCCCGAACCCAATTTCCTACACCTAAACCTTAACTTGATCTCAAATCCTAAACCTAAACCTACACCAAATCCTAATCTCAACTCCCTAACCTAAACCTAAACCTAAACTTGAAAACTCAAGCCTAAACCCGATCCCGATCCCGATCCCGAACCCGAACCCGAAATCCTAAACCTAAACCTTAACATATTCTCAAATCCCTAAACCTAAACTTACACCAAATCCTAATCTTAACTCCCTAACCTAAAACTAAACCTAAACTTGAAAACCCAAACCTAAACTCGATCCCAAACTCCGAACCCGAACCCGATTTCCTAAACCTAAACCTTAACCAATTCTCAAATCCCTAAACCTAAACCTACACCAAATCCTAATCTCAACTCCCTAACCTAAACCTAAACCTAAACTTGAAAACCCAAGCCTAAACTCGATCCCGAACCTGAACCTGAAATCCTAAACCTAAACCTAAACCTTAACATATTCTTAAATCCCTAAACCTAAACTTACACCAAATCCTAATCTCAACTCCCTAACCTAAAACTAAACCTAAACTTGAAAACCCAAACCTAAACCCGATCCAGAATCCGAACCAGAACCCGATTTCTAAACCTAAACCTTAACCTATTCTCAAATCCTTAAACGTAAACCTACACCAAATCCCAATCTCAACTCCCTAACCTAAACCTAAAACTACACTTGAAAACCCAAGCCTAAACACGAACCCGATTTCCTAAACCTAAACCTTAACCAATTCTCAAATCCCTAAACCTAAACCTACACTAAATCCTAATCTCAACTCCCTAACCTAAACCTAAACCTAAACTTGAAAACCCAAGCCTAAACCCGATCTCGAACCCGAACCCGATTTCGTAAACCTAAACCTTAACATATTCTCAAATCCCTAAACCTAAACTTACACCAAATCCTAATCTCAACTCCCTAACCTAAAACTAAACGTAAACTTCAAAACTCAAACCTAAACCCGATCCGAACTCGAACCCGAACCCGATTTCCTAAACCTAAACCTTAACCTATTCTCAAATCCCTAAACCTAAACCTACACCAAATCCCAATCTCAACTCCCTAACCTAAACCTAAACCTAAAAATGAAAACCCAAGCCTAAACCCGATCCCGAACCCGAACCCGATTTCCTAAACCTAAACCTTAACCTATTCTCAAATCCCTAAACCTAAACCTTAACCTATTCTCAAATCCCTAAACCTAAACTTACACCAAATCCTAATCTCAACTCTCTAACCTAAACCTAAACCTGAACTTGAAAACCCAAACCTAAACCCGATCCCGAACCCGAACCCGAACCCAGTTTCCTAAACCTAAACCTTAACCTATTCTCAATTTCCAAAGCTATAACCTATAACACGAACCTAAACCGAACCTAAACCTATAACCTAAACATATAACCAAAACCTAAACCTATAAGCTAAAACCTAAACCTAAGCCTAAAACCTAAATGTATTCTCAAATCCTAAACCTAAACCTAATCCCAATCCCAATCTCACGTCCCCAACCTAAACCTAAACCTAAACTTAAACTAAACCCGATCCGAACCCGAACCCGATTTCCTAAACATAAACCTTAACCTATTCTCAAATCCCTAAACCTAAACCTACACCAAATCCCAATCTCAACTCCCTAACCTAAACCTAAACCTAAACCTAAACATGAAAACCCAAGCCTAAACCCGATCCCGAACCGAACCCGATTTCCTAAACCTAAACCTTAACCTATTCTCAATTCCCAAAGCTATAACCTATAACCTATAACCTAAAGCTAAACCCAACCTAAACCTATAACCTTAACATAAACCCAAAACCTAAACCTTAACCTAAACCAAAACCTATAACCTTAACCTAACCAAAGCTCAGTAACCTAAACCTTAACCTAAACTTATAACCTTAACTTAAACCTAAAACCAAAACCTAAACCTATAACCTAAACCTATAAACTAAAACCAAAACCAAAACCTAAACCTAAACCTATAATCTAAACCAAAACCTATAACCTTAATCGAAACAAAAACCTATAACCTAAACCTTAACCCATAACCTATAACATAAACTTATAACCTTAACCTAAACCTAAAACTAAAACCTAAACCTATAACCTAAACCTATAAGCTAAAACCTAAACCTAAACCTAAAACCTAAATGTACTCTCAAATCCCTAAACCTAAACCTAATCCCAATCCCAATCTCAACTCCCCAACCTAAACCTAAACTTCAAAACCCGATCCCGAACCCGAACCGATTTCTAAACCTAAACCTTAACCTATTCTCAAATCCCTAAACCTAAACCTACACCAAATCCCAATCTCAACTCTCTAACCTAAACCTAAACCTAAACATGAAAACCCAAGCCTAAACCCGATCCCAAACCCGAACTTGATTTCCTAAACCTAAACCTTAACCTATTCTCAAATCCCGAAGCTATAACCTATAACCTAAACCTAAACCTAACCTAAGTTTATAACCTTAACCTATAACCTTAACATAAACCCAAAACCTAAACATTAACCTAAACCAAAACCTATAACCTTAACCTAAACCAAAACTCAGAACCTAAACCTCAACCTAAACTTATACCCTTAACCTAAACCTAAAACCAAAACCCAAAACCTAAACCTATAACTTAAACCTATAAACTAAAACCTAAACCTAAACAAAAACCTATAACCTTAACCTAAACAAAAACCTAAAACCTAAACCTTAACCTATAACCTAAACTTATAACCTTAACCTAAACCTAGAACCAAAACCTAATTCTATAAGCTAAAACCTAAACCTAAACCTTAACCTATTCTCAAATCCCTAAACCTAAACCTACACCTTATCCCAATCTCAACTCACTAACCTAAACCTAAATCTAAACTTGAAAACCCAAGCCTAAACCCGATCCAGAACCCAAACCCGATTTCTAAACCTAAACCTTAACCTATTCTTAATTCCTAAAGCTATAACCTATAACCTAAACCTAAACCTTAACCTATTCTTAATTCCTAAAGCTATAACCTATAACCTATAACCTAAACCTAACCTAAACCTATAACCTTAACATATAACCTTAACATAAACCTAAAACCTAAATCTTAACTTAAACCAAAGCCTATAACCTTAACCTAAACCAAAACTGTAACCTAAACCTTAACCTAAAACCAAAACCTAAACCTATAAACTAAAACCTAAATCTAAACCAAAACCTATAACCTTAACCTAAACTAAAACCTATAACCTAAACCTTAACCTATAACTTATAACCTATAACCTAAACTTATAACCTTAACCTAAACCTAAAACCAAAACCTAAACCTATAACCTAAACCTATAAGCTAAAACCTATACCTAAACCTTAACCTATTCTCAAATCCCTAAACCTAAACCTACACACGATCCTAATATCAACTCCCTAACCTAAACCTAAACCTAAACTTGAAAACCCAAGCCTAAACCCGATCTCGAACCCGAACCCGATTTCCTAAACCTATACCTAAACCTTAACCTATTCTCAAATCCCTAAACTTATACCTACACCAAATCCCAATCTCAATTCCCTAACTTAAACCTAAACCTAAACATGAAAACCCAAGCCTAAACCCGATCCCGAACCCGAACCCAATTTCCTAAACCTATACCCTAAACCTTAACCTATTCTCAAATCCCTAAACCTAGACCTACACCAAATCCCAATCTCAACTCCCTAAACTAAACCTAAACCTAAACATGAAAAGTCAAGCTTAAACCCGATCCCGAACCCGAACCCGAACCAGATTTCCTAAACCTAAACCTTAACCTATTTTCACCCCATTCCAGGAAGCTATAACCTATAACCTATAACCTAAACCTAAACCTAACTTAAACCTATAACCTTAACCTATAACCTTAACCTAAACCCAAAACCTAAACCTTAACCTAAACCAAAACCTATAACCTTAACCTAAACCAAAACACGTAACCTAAACCTTAACCTAAACCTATGACCTATAACCTAAACCTATAAACTAAAACCTAAACCTAAACCTAAACCTAAACCTATAACCTCAACCTAAACAAAAAACTATGACTGTACCTTAACCTATAACCTAAACTTATAACCTTAACCTAAACCTAAAACCAAAACCTAAACCTATAAGCTAAAACCTAAACCTAAACCTATACCTAAACATTAACTTATTCTCAAATCCCTAAACCTAAACCTACACCTAATCCCAATCTCAACTCCCTAACCTAAACCTAAACATGAAAACCCAAGCCTAAACTAGATCCCGAACCCGAACCCGATTACCTAAACCTAAACCTTAACCAATTCTCAATTCCCTAAACCTATAGCTTATAACCTAAACCTAAACCTTAACCTAAAACTAAACCTAAACCTTAACCTAAACCTATAACCTTAACCTAAACCAAAACCTAAACTTATAACCTATAACGTAACAAGAATAACCTAAACCTAAAACCTAAACCTTAACCTATAACCTAAAACCTAAACCTAAACCTAAAACCTAAATGTATTCTCAAATTCCTAAACCTAAACCTACACCTACACTTAATCCTAATCTCAACTCCCTAACCTTAACCTAAGCTTAAACTTGAAAACCCAAACCTAAACCCGATCCTGAATCCAAACCCGATTTCCTAAACCCTAAACCCTAAACCTATTCTCAAATCCCAAAACCTATACTTATAACCTGAACCTAAACCTAAACCTAAACTTGGAGGAGTGGCGAGCGGAGAGGAGGAGCGGGACAAGCGAGAGGGAGGAGCAGGAGAGGAGGATAGAGGATCGGTGGCGAGGCGAGAGGAGGATGGAGGAGGAGTTGGTGAGGCGAGAGGAGGAGCGGGGAGAGGAGGATGGCGGAGATGCGGGTGGAGCATGAGCGACGGATGACGGAGATGTTTCGGGCTTTCGCTGCACCCTTACCCACCGATGCCCCACCACCTCTGTCTTCATCTTTGTGATTTTTTGTTTATTTGTTTATAATGTTAACTTTATATGTATTTATGCATGAATGAATGTGATGCAGATAAGATTGTTTGTGTTTGGATGAATGTAATTTATGTAGTTTGGGTTTAGATGGATGTGAATGTGAATATGATGAAATGTGTATATCAGGATGAATATGATGGAATATATTGTTAACAGGTGTATATCAGGAATTTTTACGGATTTTGAGCTGGAATATTTTTTTTAAAAAAGAAACTTTTGGCAACGAAAATTTTTGTTGCTAAAAGATATGTCAGTTTATTTTTAGCAGCGAAAATTTTCGCTGCTAAAAGTCTTGTATAGTATTTTTTAGCGACAAACATTTTCGCCGCTAAAACTTTATTTAGTTTGGGTTTAGATGGATGTCATCGTGAATATGACGGAATATACTATTAACAGATGTATATCAGGAATTTTGTACGGATTTTGAGCTAGAATATTTTTTTAAAAAGAAACTTTTGGCGACGAAAATTTTCGTTGCTAAAAGATATGTCAGTTTATTTTTAGCAGCGAAAATTTTTGCTGTTAAAAGTCTTGTATAGTATTTTTTAACGACGAACATTTTCGCCTCTAAAACTTTATGTAGTTTGGGTTTAGATGGATGTGAATGTGAATATGATGGAATATATTGTTAACCGATGTATATCAGGAATTTTGTACGGATTTTGAGCTGGAATATTTTTTTTTAAAGAAAATTTTGGCGACGAAAATTTTCGTTGCTAAAAGATATGTCAGTTTATTTTTATCAGCGAAAATTTTCGCTGCTAGAAGTCTTGTATAGTATTTTTTAGCGACGAACATTTTTGCCGCTAAAACTTTATGTAGTTTGGGTTTAGATGGATGTGAATGTGAATATGATGGAATATATTGTTAACAGATGTATATCAGGAATTTTGTACGGATTTTGAGCTGGAATATTTTTTTTTAAAAAGAAACTTTTGGCGACGAAAATTTTCGTCGCTAAAAGATATGCTAGTTTAGTTTTAGCAGCGAAAATTTTCGCTGCTAAAAATAGACATATTTTGAAAATTTTTAGCCGCGAAAAATTTCGCTGCTAAAAGTTTTGAATAGTGTTTTTTAGCGACTAAAATTTTCGCCGCTAAAAGTTTATGTAGTGAATATGATGAAATGTTTATATCAGAATGAATATGATGAAATATAATGTTAACAGGTGTATATCAGAAATTTTGTACGGATTTTGAACTGAAATATTTTTTTTTTAAAAAAAGAAACCTTCGGCGACGAAAATTTTCGTCGCTAAAAGATATGTTAGTTTATTTTTAGCAGCGAAAATTTTGCCGTAAAAGTTTAAGAAAATGTTTCAAGTCTTTAGCGACGAAAATTTTCGTCGCTAAAGGTCTCATACAGTATTTTTAGCTGCAAACTAAAAGAAATTTATTTGGAGTATTTAGCGACGAAAATTTTCGCGGCTAAAAGTCTAATGCACTATTTTTAGCTACGAAAATTTTCGTCGCTAAAAGTTCGCTTTTAGCGACGAAAATTTATTTCGTCGCTAAAAGTGTCTTTTGGTGACGAAAATTAGTTTCGTCGCTAAAAACCCTCTTTTTTGTAGTGCTATCTAACCCTTGAGATGATGTCATGTGTCAATCTTTAATCCTAACCCTTTAACCATCTTTTGCCCCTAAGATCACCAAGAATTACTAGAAAACCAGGTTTGCCGGCTATAAATAGCTCCCTCCCCTTCTCATTTCAACAATCCCTTCTCATTTTGAGACACCCACTACACCTAGAAGCACTAGGCTTTTAGGGAAGCATCCCTCCACTAAGGAGAGTGAGAGTGAGAGAGAGAGCCTAGCCTTGGTCTAGTCTAGCTTAGCTAGAGTCCAAGCCTCCTGAGTCACCTAAGCTCAAATTCGAGCCACTCAATGTAGCCTTGGGACACTCCTGTTCATCCAGCCATTCAAGCTTCAATCAATTTTATTAAACCAGAGCATTAGCATCGTGCAACATTCATTCCCTTCTCAACCCCTTGCTCCTTATATACTTAAGCATTACATTGCATTTCATTGTTTTCTCGCATCTAACTGGCGAGCGTATGATCTAAGGCTTACCGATATAATTAGAGCAAGTCCACCAGAAACCTTAATTAATTAGCAGTTGTTTTGTCATATATATTGCATCTCATCGTTTTCTCATATCTGACTGGCGGATGTATGCTACGAGGCTTGCCGATATAATCGGAGCACAACCACTAGAAACTTTAGCTAGTTGGCCATTGTTTTATCATAAGCATCA
This sequence comes from Magnolia changhungtana, assembly GCA_030180095.1. Lineage (NCBI taxonomy): Eukaryota > Viridiplantae > Streptophyta > Magnoliopsida > Magnoliales > Magnoliaceae > Magnolia > Magnolia changhungtana. The sequence continues at coordinate 20,746,987 of JASAUF010000676.1, forward strand.
ATACAACATCAAGCATCCCATACATTGTATTTTGCATCCTACATTCGATCGTCACAACATTTAATTTAGGCGAAGTGAGGCTAAGCGCAGTCACAAGTACTTTCAATCTTAACGACATAGATCATGAACTAGGAAATGTGATATAAGGATTACACACTTTAGTGTGATGATATGTGCCTATCCTTAAGAGGTCATAAAGCTTTTACATGTCTCCAACGAGACACGACTGTAGTTCTACTTACTCAAAATTTGTGAATATATATAGAGTAACAGAAATAAATCTTTATATCAAAATCATCTAAAAACAAACTGCATAAATGAGATATCTAAATGTCTGTGAAAATCAAAATGTGCTCAACTCCTACAAACTGAAAACATCTGTGGGATTAATGACTCCCATGGATGTCACATGCTCCTGAAATGGCGTGATAGAGAGCCCTTTAGTGAGTGGATCTGCAATCATCTGCTTACTGCCGATGAATTTCACAGATACTTAATGATTCTTAACTCTTTTCGTTACAACAAGAAATTTGATGTCGATATGCCTCAACCTTGATGAATGTTTGTTGTTACTAGAGAAGGAAATAACAACTGAATTATCGTAAAATATTCTCAAGGGTTTCGGGATATGCTCCAGTACCTGCAAACCTGAGAAGAAACTCTGTAACCATAGTGCCTGATTAGATACCTCGTGACAGATAATAAATTCAGCTTCCATGGTGGATGAGACTATGGTAGATTGTTTCATGCTTTTCCAAGACACAGCTCCTCCAACCATTATGAAGATATATCATGAAGTGGACTTCTTAGTATCAACGCAGCCAACAAAATCTGTGTCTGAATATCCAATCAACTCCAATCGATCAGATCTTCTGTATGTGAGTCCGAAGTCCTTCGTTCTCTGCAGATACCGTAATACTTTCTTTGCAGCTATCCAATGTTGCATTCCTGGATTAGATAAACATCTTCCCAACATTCCAATGATAAAGGTAATGTCCGGTCGCGTACAACCTTGAGCATACATAATGCTCCCCACTACTGATGCGTACGAAAATTCTTTCATTTGATTATTTTCCAAATAATTCTTTGGACATTGAAATATGCCAAATTTGTTGCCCTTTACGATGGGCGACTGTTCGAAAGCACAATTTTGCATACCATACCTTTCGAGTACCCTAGTAATATAGGCCATTTCTGACAAGCTGAGTAGTCCAAGTGATCTGTCACGGCGAATCTCAATGCCAATGACGTAGGAAGCTTCACCAAGATCTTTCATTTCACATATTTGAGATAATAATTTCTTAGTGTCGCTCAACATCCTGGTATCACTGTTAGCCAACAGAATGTCATCAACATACAAAATCATTATAACGAAATTACTCCCACTGATTTTAATGTAAATACATTCATCTGCAGTGTTTTCTACAAAGCCGTATGAGGAAATTACTTTAGAAACTTTAGGTACCACTGTCGCGATGCCTGTTTCAACACATAGATGGATTTATTTAGTTTGTAAACCAAGTGTTCTGAGCCATTAGCTACAAAACTTTCGGGTTGCAATATGTATACATTCTCATTTAGATCCCCATTGAGAAATGCAGTCTTTACATCCATCTGGTGTAACTCTAAATCCATATGAGCAACAAGAGCCATTATGATCCTGAATGAGTCTTTCTTAGATACTGATGAGAAAGCCTCCTTAAAATTAATGCCCTCATGTTGGTTAAAATCCTTGACAACAAGTCTAGCTTTATATCTTTCGACATTACCCTTGGAGTCCATTTTGGTTTTAAATATCCATTCACAACCAATCGGCCTTATTCCAGTAGGTAACTCTACAAGATCCCATACTTTATTGTCCCTCATGGATTTCAACTCATCTTTCATGGCATCAAACCAATAAGAAGAATCATCACTTTGTTTGACTTGTGTAAAGGATTTAGGATCCTTTTCCACCCCTATGTCAAAGTCGTGCTCCTTTAAATATATGATGTAATCGTCTCCATTTACAGGCCTTCTCTCTCTTTCAGATCTTCTCAATGGTTCAGTTTGTTGGGTCTGATCTTGAATTTCCTAATCAGTTGTTTGTATAAGAGGTTCTACGTGGCGCTCTGCAGTGACTGCAGAATCGACTGCATTATTAATATCCATGTGATCTGGATTGACTATGATAGCAGTCACAGTCCTTTGTTCCTCAAATATAAAATTTGTTATGTTCGTACTCCCATTATTTTCAGTGTCCTCAATAAATTTGGCATTCTCAGTCTCAACAATCCTGATAGAGTGGGAAGGACAGTAGAATCGATAACCTTTTGATTTTTCTGTGTATCTAATGAAGAAACAACTTACAGTTCTAAGATCAAACTTCTTTTCATGCGGGTTATAAATTTTGGCCTCAACAGGACAACCTCAAACATGTAGACATCGGAGACTTGGTTTTCTCCCATTCCACAACTCAAAAGGAGTTTTGCTTATTGCTTTGCTGGGAACCCTGTTTAATATATGAACTGCGGTTTTGATCGCATCACCCCCACAGAGATTCTGGTAATGTCAAATTGCTGACCATGCTTCGCACCATATCCATAAGGGTGCGATTACGCCTCTCAGCCACACCTTTATGCTCTGGAGTGCCAGGCATATTGTACCGTGCGACAATGCCACAATCCTACAGGTATCTAGCGAATGACCTTCACTACAAAAAAAAAACGACCAAAGGCTATGGACCATGCTGGTTTTTAGCTACGGATATAAACCGTAGCTATATTGCTACAGATTAAAACCGTAACTAAAAATAATAAAACCGTAGCTAAAAGCTAACGCCACCACCCGTGCCATCACCATGTGACCGCCCCATATGGAACTCTACGAGGCCCATTAAAATGTGTATGCTCCATCTAATACGTCTATATATTTTGAAAGATCATTTTAGGGTAAGATCCTAAAAAAGGAAGTACATCAAAGGCTCAAGTGGACCACAAGGTAGGAAACAGTGGAGATTATATACGTACCATTGATCGATGGTGTGGTTCAATTGGACCTTGGATTTTCCTATATTTTTGTGCCATTCTCTATAAAAAAATTTACAAAATTAATGGACAGAGTGGATATATCAAATGCATCATGATGGACCCTACAAAGCTCCTGATTAGACCGTCCGTCCATAACCCGTCAAACATACAAACGCCGAGGGTTTCTAAAATTTCAGGGTCCCTCCACTTCGCGGAAAAAAACCCAAATCCGCGCCTCTTTTCTCTCTCGTGCTCTCTCTCTCTCTCTCTCTCTCTCTCGCTCCACTCTCCCTCTCTCACTCCCTCTCCCTCTCCCTCTCGACCCTAACCCCTACCTCCCTCTGTTGCTCCCTCTCCCTCTCTCGTTCCCTCTCCCTCTCCCTCTCGACTGCAACCCTTGAGCGACGCACCCCCTTCACTTGGGCGAAAATCCACCCCTGCGGCCCCCGCCCTTCACCTCTTCTCCGCTTCTCCTCTTTAACCAGGTACCCATTTCTCTCACCATATATTCTAAGTTTGATTTTGAGTTTTTATTTCTAAATCTTTAAATACACAGATTAGGGTTTCGTTTCCTGTAAAATTTCTAACAGGAAAAGGATTTAGGGTTCTGTAAAATTTGTAACAGGAGAAAATGGGAAAGTTTTTTCTTGCAAGGTATTTAAGGATTTTTTTTTTGTACACTTAGGGCTTTCGATCTTCCTCTATTCAATTGATCCAGTGTCGATTGACATTTATAGGTCTCTCTCTCTCTCTCTCTCTCTTTATTTCTCTCAATTGGTCCAGTGTCGATTGACATTTAAGGATTTAGATGATGCTTCAATCTGATTGACAGATCCAGACCCTATACCTGCCCATTGACAGCCCTACTGAAAATTGTATAGAGAGCTAGATGATGCTTCAATCTGATTGCCTTTTCCGCACTTGTTCAACATGAATATTTGAGCATAATAAGAAAAAAACGAACTAGCTGTTCATGGATGGCCAACCAATGACAATTCTCAAATTTTGTAAATTCTATGCACATCACTAACTACTCATTTCTTGATTCTGTAGACTCATTCCTCTGCATTATCTAAAATCTCCCATGCACATCAGCCTTAGCCATGTTTTCATAACCAAGACTTCTGCATTTCTAGAAAGTAAAACTCACAATGACCTTTGAACTACTCATGTGACTGTTGAGAAGTCCAATTTTACAAACCTTTCATCTCATTTCTTATTGTAGAACGTGCAGGAAATCCATTTGCTGATCACTGGTTCTGGGAGTCCATTGGTTGTCTTCGATAAATAAGACATTATGAATCTTTGACCTGGCCCGACCAACCCAACCTGACCCAGCCTGAGGTTGAGGATATAGTATGTTGGGTTGGGCTCAGGATGGGTCGGACCACAGGTTAACCCAACTTGATCTCAGGTTGGGCTCGGGTTGACCCTCAACCTGACCCGACCTGCCAAGTTGCATCCCTAATATGCATGCTAGGACCTGCACTATTGCATGTACATGGAATTCATACATGTGGAATAACCTGACTAAATTGATTAAAATGATTTTTACGGATTATATACCTAAACCTTAATATATTCTCAATTCCCTAAACATAAACCTATAACCTAAACATAAACCTAAATCCTAAATGTATTCTCAAATCCCTAAACCTAAACCTATACCTAATCCTAATCTCAACTCCCTAACCTAAACCTAAACCTAAACTTGAAAACCCAAACCTAAACCCGATCCCGAACCCAAACACGATTTCCTAAACCTAAACCTTAACCTATTCTCAATTCTCTAAAGCTATAACTTAAACCTAAACCTAAACCTAAATCATAAATGTATTCTCAAATCCCTAAACCTAAACCTACACCTAATCCTAATCTCAACTCCCTAACCTAAACCTAAACCTAAACTTGAAAACCCAAACTTAAACCCAATCCCGAACCCGAACCCGATTTCCTATACCTAAACCTTAACCTATTCTTATGATAGAGGCAGCGTTAGGCTTTATTTGATAAATTTGCTTTTCTTGGGACAAAAATTGGTACTACTCATTCCAACCATTCCAATTAAATGATGTTGAAGCATGAATTGAAGAAAATTGTAATGTAGAATATATGTACATCATGTGTTGTGAAGGGAAAATCACAAGGCCTGTTTGGTAGACACTTAAAAATGAGTTCATCTCATTTTAATTAAAACATAATTATGATTAACTAAAATGAAGTGAATTCAAATTTAGGCGTCTGCCAAATAGGCCCTAAGATGTTTGGATGGTTGATGTTGTTGCTGATGCAAGTGGACCTACAATTGGTTTTGAACAGGAGTGTGTAGACACTGGAAATCGGCGCCCACGCTGATTGGTGTATGTTATGGTTTAGTGGTGGGGGTGATTAGGCTGATTTGTGAATGTTGGAGTCACCACTAGCCAATTAATCTTAGAATCCCGCGGTCAGCTAGAAGCCACAGAATACTTAAGGTTGGGAAAATCCAAAGACTTTCCTACCTTAGAGTGATTCCTGATCTGCGATCCGGGATTCCGGGTAAGGGACCTTGGTTACAAAGAGGAAAGGTGTTAGGCACCCTCTCTGCCCGTACAAATGTACGGTTTCTACTTAGTGTGGTAAAATAATCTCAAGGGATGATGATGATGCTGTGGTCATGATGGGACTAGTCACACGTGGATTTCTGATGTAGCCAGATCCGAAATTTTGACAGGCCACAGAGCATACGTCCGACAATGTGTCTAGAGTGCGGATGTGATGATGCTTATGCAAAGAGGTAAGAAAAATGGACTAGGTCACCTGAAATTTCTGATGTGACAGGATCCGATGTACGGCAAGTCACATAGCATACGTTCACTAGAGATCTAGAAAAACAGGGGGGTTGAGAAGGAAATGGATGTCATGATGAATGCATGTAAGGTGAATGGATCTTTGGCTCGATCTTGAGTAGGCTAAAACATAAACTGAACCATGACCAATTTGGGTTAGGCTTATGGGTTGAAAAGGTTGAGTTGAGGGCTAGGGGGTAGCTGGAAAAATCTGAACTTTGAGGGGCCTGAGAGCTCATTCCCTTTCCCTCACTCTCTTCCTCACTCTCTTTCTCTCCCACTCTCTCTCTCTCTCACTCATTCTCTTAGTTGTTGTCTTGAAATGAGAAGGGGAGAGGGCTATTTATAGCCCTCTCCAATGGTTGAGTGGTAAATAAGTGGTAAGTAAGGGTTAAGGTTTTGAAATGGAGGGTTGTGATTGGTTAAGGAGAGAGGGGTGACATGTGGCATATTCCTATTGATTTTTAGTGCTGGTAAAAAGGTAAATGGTGAGTTTTGGAGGGATAAATCCATGGTAAAGTTGACTTTTGGACGGTGGGACAACTGTCCACATGCGGGCTGCGTGCGGCGGAGCTCGGAGTACCGCAAGCGGCAGTCAGACTGCCGCTCGCGGTAGTCAGACTACCACCTGGGCCTGGTTCGGGCCGGGCTCGGCGTGCGGGTTTCATGTGGTGCTCTAGTTCGTCCGGTGGTCTCCGTTTTGAGTTTCTGGGACTCAAAGTGGTGGATCTAGGTACGAGTAGAGGGTATTAGCGGGGATATAGGGTATAGGCTAGGCTGTGTGTATAATAGATGGCTTGGATTATGGTTTTGAGTTGCGACTTTGGGAGTTTTAGGGCTTTTGGGATTAGGGTTTGGGTTTAGGTCAGGATTAGGGTTAAGTTATGATCATGGTTCCTGGTTCATCTTAGCTTTCTTAAGATGTTAACCTGGGTGGGGTGTCTACAGATGCCCCTCTTTGAACAAGGTTGTGAGCAACCGAAGGTCAAAGCAACTGGACACCCCACCCTTTTGACCAGAAAAGGGTAGTGATTCAAATATGTTGCCTGCCATTGTATCATTGTCAGCTGATTATTTGGAAAATGAAGACTTGCACATATCACGAGGGTTGAGAAAAATGTTGTGATTATCTCCTGTGCATTTGTCGCGGCTTTATTGATCACCAATCACAACCCTTTCACATCAGATTGTTAACAACATTGGAGGGTAACTCTGAAAGTAAGGCCTCTGTGCGTTGTTGCGGCTTTACGAGGATTCCCGTACTGTTAGGTCTGTTGTTCCTTGGCTATGTAATCACCCTAGGAGTATTGGGTCTGTTTGATTGTCAAAGTGGTTAGCTGCCTTGCGCGTTGGTGCGGCCTTATGGGGAACTTACTACGCCTACTTGGACTCAATTAAAGTTTTTGAACATCCCGGACTAGGTATGTGCAAGTAATCCTTTGCCGTGCAGTCTGCTGATTCTGATACTTTGGTTACAATGGATTGTTGTCACTTCGAGTTTGGTTGTTTTTTCTAAAGATTAATCCACTCATTTTACTAGTAGTCGCACGATTGTCCAAATATAGAGATATGGCCAGTCGTACGTGTATCATGTACGGATTCGATCATTGTCCGGAGAAACCGGAAGAGATTGAATCTTATTTAGCTGTTCGCACTGACCGCAACTGGAGAATATGGAAGATTCCTCAGTGTACTGCGCGCCGCGTGCATTTGAAAAACTTTTGAAAGCTATCTCCTTGGAACTAGACTCCTTGGAGATTTTATATTTTTAATTTTTGGGAAAATATCTGTTCGATCTCACGGGTGGGCGTCGTCATTCGATTTTGATTTGTAGCAAAGTCAGATGACTTCCACTAATAAATTAATGGGGCTGATGATTTAGAAGAGACAAATCCTTTTGAGGCTACACTCACTGGGGATATTTTTTTAGTTTGACAGGTTTTGGTAACTTTAGGCATTTTTGGGATTCTTTTTTTTTTTTGGGGTTTTTTGGACTTTTTGGACTTTTTATGTATTTTTTTTTTTGCAATTTTGGAGATTTTTTGAGGATTTAGGGCTGTTTTGGCAACTTTTGAAAAATTGGGACTATTTTGGTGGTTTTTTGAAAGTGCGGGTCTGTTCTTGTAAATTTTTTGGATATTATCTAACGGTTAAAGGTAAAAACTGGTTGTTCATTGCCACCTAGGGGACAGCCCGCTGCCCCATGCACACTTTCGGTCGGGCGGTGGTCGGACTGCCACGGGCGGCTGTCTGGCTAACGTCGGTCGCCCCTTTTGTTCGGCGGTCCGAGCCATGCTTTGGCTCATCCGGTGCAGCCTCACCCCTTATTTGAATCTGGTTTTGGGGCGTCCAGGGATCCCATTGTGGTCCCTGGAAGCTATTTTTGGAGAGATTTTTTCAAGCTCATTTCTTATATTTCCTTCCTTTTATTTCAGGTAATCTTGGTCGTTGGGCTCCTGCTAGATCATATTGGGCTGTTCATTTTAGGAGCTTTTGACGAGTTGGATTTCCTTTTGAGTTCGGAGAGAGCTCTGATCAGGACCGTTGGACCGTATCTGGACCGTTGGATCTTATTGATTTTTGTTTGGGGCCAACTTATCGACTGGATTTTGATTTTTTTAATAGAAAGAGTGGGGTGTGATAAGAAAGGGGGCCCCACCCTTTTGAAAATTTCTCTCTCTCTCTCTCTCTCTTTAATGATCTGGACCGTTGGATGGATGATCTGGGGTCTTCTTGAGTGGTGGTCGTTTAGACTTTGTTAGTTGGCCATCTTGTAAGCAATGGATGGATGAGATTTCCCACGTGGGCCCTGCGTCATGATCTAGTCATGTCCAGATGCTTATCGTGGATAAGATTTTTGAACGATCTGGACCATTAGATGGGTTATGGGGACCCATGTGAGCGTATGGACATCATGGATCTTGATGGTGGGCCATCTTGTGGATAATGGATGGATGTGATTTTTTAAATGGGTCCCAGATCACAATCTAGTTGTGTTCAGAGGCATGAATGATACTTTGAAAGAGAAGTCCCTGGATATGGATTTTGGAAATGAACCTTAATATGGGCTTTTCTGAAATTGGGCTAGAGAAGTGGGCCTTTTGGAATGGGTCTCCTTGGAAATAGGCTTTTCAAAATGGGCCTAGGAAGTGGGCCCCTTGGAATTGGGCCTTGAAATGGGCTTTTTTGGAGAAGTAGACTTACTTGTACACCTTTCCTGTGCAGCATGCCCCGTCGTGGTAAAAATGAGACTAGTTCGTCTCATCAGTCGTCGGATCCATACCATATACCACGAGAAGGACGACACCTGTCTGATTTAGCCCGGGAGGGTGGCGCTCCTGCGGTTCTGAGAGGGCAAGGGGCCAGGACGCATTGGCCTGACTGGTTTCATGATCCCCAGCCCCTGTTCTTCGAGGTTCTGGAGCGTACTCCCTTCGCTCACCTGTTCCGAGTTCGTCTGAGTAAGACGAACATGTCTCTTTTGTCGGCTCTGGCGGAGCGGTGGTACCCCGAGACTCACACCTTTCAGTTGCCTTTTGGGGAGTGGGGCATCACTCCATATGATATATACATGCAGCTAAGTCTCTGGTATGACGGAGTATCCGTTCCCTTTGAGGATGACCTTCCAATGCCTACCGAGGATGACTGGATGGAGTTGTTGGGGATGATGCCAGATGCGACTGAGTTTACCGGTCCTCTGTTCAAACTCCTCTGGCTATCATCAAACTTTTCTAGACGCATCCCTGAGACCGAGGCCGCGGCTATGGTGAAAGCCCGGGCCTTGATCCTATACACCATGGGTGTGATGATTTTCTGCCATGGGAATGAGCTCGTGAGTTCCCGTCTGTTGTCGCTCGTGATAGACATAACTTTTTCCACCTTGTACAACTAGAATGTGGCCCTCCTGGCCCATTTGTATGAAGGGCTGGACAAGGCCAGCCGCTGCATCAGTCGATCCTTGACTGGCTTTTACCCAGTCATTGAGGTACCTTCTTGTCATCCTTTCTGCTCTGCTTTCTCTGGGGACAATTTGGTGTACCTTATCTGATGGCGGTTTTATATAGGTCTACTTTTTTGACCACTTTCCCCACTTAGCCCCTACTTTGATTGATCACTAGCCTCATTTCCCCCGCATGATGCTGTGGTATAAGGATAACCGCCGCAGCACGCGCATGTTTTCTGATCTTGCTTGGAGGTCAAACATTGATGCCCTGATTCTCGATGATGTGAGCAATTCGCCTTATCTTGTGTTGCCCATATGTTGCTTTCTGCCTGTTTCCTAGCCCTTGACTTGTTTTCTTTTTGCAGTTCCATACCATGCCCTATCTTCGGTCGAACGCGACACTCACTCCTGGAGCTCAGGAGGCTTTTCAAGCCTCACGATGTCGCCGCATTCTGGAGGATCCGCGCGTGACGAAGTGGTACTTGGGAGAGAGACTTTTCTGGCAGTTGATTGGTAGTCCCATGGTGCCACTTAGCCCGCCATCCGAGCCTTCTGACTGGAGATCGGTACCCGAGAGGGAGTTAGGGCCCGCCTTAGAGGGATATGATGTCAGTGCTTTTATTGATCCTGATATAGAGGACAACTCTTGGTGCGAGCAGCATGGCATTGGTCCGATCTTACAGCTTGGCTATGCTCCTGGTGGTGGCGCGCGTTTTGCTGGAGGAGGGATTTTAGGGCCACATTTTCACCGCAAGGATACTGACACTTATCTTCCTGATGACGATTAGTTCACTGTATCATGTAATAATGTATCCTTGCTTGTGTATTCAATTGTTTATATGAAATCCAGCTTGCTCAATGTTGCCTTCTCGCACTGTCCTTCAACTTTACAGCTCCAATTGAATACATAGATGTTTGTTTCGAGATCCTACCTCCACATAGCGAACCCTGCCCGAAATTCACCTGAAAATGGGCCTGGGCGGTTGTCGGATTGCCGTGGGCGGTAGTTGGTCTGCCGCCAGGAGACTTTTGCATGCCCGTTCTGTTCTGTAGTGTGGCAGCGATGCAAGAATGTCAGTTCTAAGAGCGGGAGTTGGAGTACCACAAGCGGTAATCGGAACGCCGCCTCCGTTCATCTTTTCTTCCAACGAGTACCCCTCTTCTCTATTCATCCTTTCTACCCCCTTTCGGATATTCTCCCCTGTCTCTGTCTGTCCGATCATTCCTTTTGTCTCCCTATTTTCTTTTGTCCCTTTCCTTTGTCCCTTTTCTCCCTTGACTTCTTCCTTTTCCCTTGTCCCTTTTTTAGAGTTATCATGGCTGATCATGATGAGGGTATGGCTAAATTTATGGGTGGTGGAGAGGTAGGTGGGTCCATAAATGTGGGAGAGGATCCATTTATGAATAGGTTGATGGAAGTTGGTGGGAGAGTAATGGGCCCTTTAGAAGAGGTAAATGCTTTTCATGGCTTGGATCTTTCCAACAATGGTGGTGATGGGGATGGGTCGATAGGTTTGAATATTTTGGATATGTCCATGTTAGATGGTCCACCAGGATTTGCTGATGCTGATGTGATGATGGTGGATGGTTCGAATGGTGAGGATGGGGTGATAACGGCGGCCGATGGTCTGGTTAATAGTAGTATGATGTTGATGGATGGTGTAGATGTGATAGATTAGGCTGGGATGAGTGGTGGTCCTCATCTTAACGGTTTGGATGTCTTGGATCTGACGGGTGATGGTCTTTTTGTGGATGGCCTGGGTCAGATCTTTGGCACAAATTTCGAGATAATGATGGGACAGTCGGCTGCTGTAGGTGTTTAGGGTCCAGGTCCTGTCAGTCATTTGAACATTTGGGACGTTGTAGCTCCTGGGGCATGTGTGTTTCAGACAGCTCCAGATGTGACGGTTGCTGGGAGCTCGGGTCCGCCTGTAGCGGCTTTCCAGGACACCTTACGTGACGCGATAGGCGATGCTGACTTCTTTCGTCACCATGAGATAGATTTGCTGGATGAGGGGATGCCCATTTTTTATGATTCTCCGGTTGACCCAGGGATCTAGATTGTTGAGGGTGTGCCCGTCCGGACCTGTCGATTGCAGGCACGTGCTACTTGCTCTGAGCGATTGTGCTTATGGATAGAGAGCTTGACCGAGTCCGAGATCTTCGAGTTAAGCTCCTTGGGCCTCCGAGAGGTTCTCCACTTCCACCGAGTCTGTTTGGATTGACGACCGTTGAGCACGACACTATATGACTAGATACCGTCCTTGAATTTGTTCTCCTTTAATGACTTGGAGTTGGGCCCTTCCTTGGAGGAGTTTTCTCGTCTGTCTGGACTTCCTCTCACCCGGGAGCCTTATATTCCTGCATCTGAGCCGATTCGTTCTTCTGATATGATCTCTTGGTTTGGATTCTTCACTGCTCTTCCCATTGCAGAGGATAGGGTTGGCGAGTTGTCACTCGAGATATTGTATAATCGCTGTTCTACTTCCCAAGGTGCCCCTGGATCTGATCGCTAGCTTCAGTGCCTGAATGCGCTGATATTCCGCATTCTTGCCGAGTTGCTTTTTTCTGGATGGCGACCGTCTTCGTTGGTGGTTCTGCTGGATGTGTTCCACCGTGTTCTGCATCGTAAGAGTATCACTTCGGTGGTGCTGGCGGAGCTTTTCCTAGGGCTGACTGAGTGTTCATTGGGATGGACCTGCATCCTTCGAGGCTGTTGCACATTCCTCCAGGTATTCTTCATTCTTATCCTCTTCATTTGCCTAGTGCTATTCTTTTGCTTGCCTCCTGAGTCATGTCGTCTTACAGGTGTGGTTGTGGGAGCACCTCTTCATGACTCCCCTGCTTGTGTGGCCCGATTCTCATCATGATAATGTGCTATCTTTGTTACTTGATGGCCTTCCCCTTGGTGTCGAGGCCACAGAGCCGCTGTATCGCAGCATGCTTTCTCAGTTGCAAGGGTGGGAGATTAGCTGGGAGGCTCCTTAGCTCCATCGCTCCCCATTGACATGTACCCCTTTGCTGCTGCTGGGGCTTCGGGGGTATTGCACCTATCATCCTGTGCGCATTCTTCAACAGTTTGGCTTTTGGCAGGATATCCCGAACTTTGCCTTTTTTGGATTTGGACGTGCCTCTCTTCCATCTGATTTGACTACTCTGTATAGGTGAGTCTGGATATCTTGGCAGGGCTCTTTGGATGCTGCGATGCTAGAGCTCAAGTCCTGGGCCCCTCCATTAGCTACTGTGTCATATCAGCGATGGGTGGCAGAGCAGTCTTTGTATTGTCTGGTCCCGGGCTGGCACTTGGCGGATGAGGCTGCTAATCGAGACATGGTGGGTGATACTGCTTCATCCTCTTCTTGCATTGTTGATTCGTTCGAGGCATTCGAGGAGCGACCCTTCATTGATCCGTCTTTCTAGCTAGCCACACATGGTCACCTGATCAGTGAGATTGCTGTCCTCCGTCACACATATGAGGATATGACTCGTCGTTTGGCAGTGGGATGACGGTATGATGAGAGTATGCTTGCGGCACATCGCCTGGATAGGGACGAGATCTTTTACCTACGTATGGAGATAGAGAGGCTCAGGCAGAGATTATCGATGTATGAGGGATAGGAGCTCCCCTGTGGATCCTGATGTTGATCACTTGCTTCGTACTTTTTTTTTTGTATTTTTTGACTTTTTATGAAGAAAGAAAACAATGCACTTGTAAAATTTTTAAAGAAATGAATGAAAATTTTTGTTTATGCCAAATATGCCTAATGTTTGCCTAGGTTTGGATTTGTGCTCTGAGTGATAGGGATCAGAATCTTGGGCTCAGCCCACGTTGTAAGCAGTGGTTTGGATTGTGTCCTTAGAGTCTTGGTTCCCTGAGAGGGTGTCGAAGATCACCTCCCCGGATTTGGGTAGAGTTTGATAGAATATTGATCCAAAGTTGACTTTTTCTCGTATCGCGTTATGGTGCCCGTTGCTTCGGCTTTTTCTATACCTGCATTTTTTTTTTCTTTTTTTTTTCTTTTGCCATTCTTACTTATAGCGCCTTTTCAGGTTTTCACTACATCCGGGTTTTTCCGTCATTTTTGCCCGTAGCACCTTTTCAGGTTTTCACTACGTCCCGGTTTTTGATCTTGCCTGCCCCTTGGCAGCTGTGCTGTTTTTACCCTTGGTGCCCTTTCAGGTTTTCACCCAGTCCGCCGCATGCCCGTTTTTTTTACTCAAGCCGCCCTTTCGGGTTTTCAACTCGCCATTTTTTTACTTAGGCATGCTTTTCTCTCTCTCTCTCTCTCTCTCTCTCTCTCTCTCTTTTTAAAAAAAAAAATAATTTTTGGAGTACAGGGAGTGATGGAGGAGACGAGGAGACTTCCTTCCTAACCGGTCGATTGGTTACCCTCCTATCCTTGTCTTTGAGTACAATCGTAAGCTGCTTTTGGTTGGATTATTTGGGGTTGTGGGATGAGCTTCTTCTCTCTTTTTTTTTTTGGGTCCTTCCTTTTTCAGATTTCCTTTTTTTTTTCTTTGTTTTTTTTTTTCTTTTTTTTTTTTGTTTGTATTCTCTTTCTTTTGTGGCAGAGACAATTGGTGTTTCCGATGGGAAAGGTGGCGGATATATTTATTTATTTATTTTTCAGGCGGGGAAGTGAGGGATGCAGTCTTGCGATTGTAATCATTGACAAAGATTGGTATGGTTACCTGTGATAGATTTTCACGTTATCGGCGTTGATGGGTTCAGGAAAATCTTCTCCCTTCAGATTAGCGAGTCGAAGAGCACCTCCTAGGAGTACTTCCTGAATGATCAGCGGTCCGTCCCACGGAGGTTTAAATTTTCCTCTGGGATCTGGTAAGTGTGGCGGTAGAATGTGCTTCATGACCATGTCGCCAACTTTGAAACTTCTTTTTTGGACTCTCTTATTATAGGCCAGCGCGATCCTTCTTTAGTAACATTGGGAATGACATAACGCCCGCATGCATTTTTCATCTGCCAGATGCAGTTGATCGTACCTTACTTGTTGCCACTTGCCTTCCTCGACTTCACTTTCTAGTAGTACTCGGAGTGATGGGATTTCGATTTCGACTGGTAATACTGCTTCCATTCCGTATACAAGTTCATAAGGAGTCGTGCTTGTAGCAGATCGTACAGACGTCCGATAGGCCTAAAGTGCGTAAGGAAGCATCTCCGACCAGTCGCGATATGTCTTCACTATCTTCTCCAGTATGCGGATGATAGTCTTGTTTGCAGCCTCGACTCCACCATTCATTTGAGGGCGGTATGGGCTCGATCGATGGCGTTAGATCTTGAACTTGTTGAGGAAATCGCCCATCCTTTTATTGACGAACGGAGTTCCGTTGTCAGTAATAATGACATGAGGGACCCCGTATCGGCTGATGATGTTGTTCTTCATAAACTTGACCACTTATGATGCTCCGATGGTGGTGTAAGATGCCGCCTCTATCCATTTGGTGAAGTAATCTACTACCACCAGGATGTATTCATGCCCGTTTGAAGCTTTGGGGCTGATCTTGCAGATGATGTCCAATCCTCATACAGAGAAGGGCCATAGTGCTGTCAGGCTATAGAGTTCGGAAGCGGGCGCAAGAATCTAGTTTGCATGTTCCTGACACTTGAAGCATTTCCTGACGTGTTTGCAGTAATCCGTCTCCATTGTGAGCCAGTAGTAGCTGAGTTGCAGGATCTTCTTTGCCATCATATGTCCATTCATGTGTGGGCCGCATAGTCCTTCGTAGATTTCTGACATGATTTGGGCTGCTTTTGTCTCATCTACACAAAGGAGAAGGATCTGGTTGAAGGATCGCTTGTAGAGGATGCCCCCAATGATCATGAACTGAGCTGCTATCTGTTGGATGGTGCGGCGATCAACTGGTGTTGCCCCTTCCGGATACGTCTGATGTTCGACGTATTCCTTGATGTTTGTGTACCACGACCGATCATTTGAAGGAGGTTCTGCTTCGTCAATCTGCAAGCAGAATGCGGGTTCTTCCTGGAGCTCGACAGTGAGTTTCCATTCAGCCACTCCTTTCGAAATTTCCAGCATTGAGGCGAGAGTAGCTAGGGCATCCGCAAATTGATTCTTAGCTCGGGGCATGTAAGAGAATGTGATCTCTTCGAATTCTTCGATTAAATTCTCCAGATATACATGATAAGGGATCAGCTTCTCATCCTTGGTCTTCTAGTCGCCTTTTATCTGATTGATGATGAGTTGCGAGTCTCCGAAGACTTGTAACTTTTTCACGTTGAGGATCATGGCCTCTCTTAGACCAGCGATGCATGCTTCATACTCAGTCACGTTATTAGTGCATTGGAATGCTAGCCTTCTAGATATGGGAACTGAGATGTCTTCGGGAGAGTAGAGTATGGCGCCTACTCCACTCCCCTTCGAGTTTGCAGCTCCGTCGAAGAAGAGTGTACATTCTCCTGCCTTCCTTTCTTCTTCTTCCTCAATTAGAAGGATATCCTCGTCTGGGAAGAAGGTCTTCAATGGTTGATAGTCGGGCAGAGAGTGTGCGGCTACATGATCGGCTAGTGCTTGCCCCTTGATTGCTTTCTGGGTGACATATGTGATGTCAAACTCTGAAAGTAATAGCTGCCATTTTGCGATCCTTCCTGTTAATGCTGGTTTTTCGAACAAGTTTTTCAACGGATCCATTCGAGCAAGTAGAAGGATTGGGTGAGCAATCATGTACTGCCGTAGCCGTTGTGTTGCCCAGACTAAGGTAAGGCATGTTTTTCCAAGCTGCAATATTTGGCTTCATATCTCATAAATCGTCTGCTTAGATAGTAGATCGCCTACTCCTTTCTTCCTGTATTGTCGTGTTGACCAAGAACACATCTGATTGCATCTGCCGCGACAGAGATATATAGCAGTAATGGTCTACCCGGAGTAGGTGGCATGAGTACTGGAGGATTCAGCAGGTACTTTTTGATTCGGTCGAAGGTAGCTTGACAATCATCATTCCATTCCTTTGGCTAGTTCTTCCGTAGTAGCTTGAATATGGGCTCACAGATAGGAGTGAGCTGTGCGATGAATCGGCTGATATATTGGATTCACCAGAGGAAGCCTCGAATTTCTTTCTCAGTCTTGGGCGGTGGCATTTCGATGATTGCCTTGGTTTTGGTCTCATCCACCCTGATACCATCTTCGCTGATGATGAAGCCTAGCAGCTTGCCTCCGGTTGCATCGAAGACACACTTTTGCGGGTTGAGGCGGAGCTTGAATTTTTCTAGCCTATCGAAGAGCTTCTCAAGGTCTTCGAAGTGTCCATCGATCGTGCGAGACTTGACGATCATATCGTCCACGTATTCCATTTCCTTATTTATCATATCATGGAACAAGGCAGTCATGCCTCATTGATATGTAGCTCCTGCATTCTTCAATCCGAAGGGCATGACCCTGTAGCAGCAAGTTCCCCATGGTGTGATGAAGGAGGTCTTCTCTCGATCTTCGATAGCCATCTTGATCTGATTGTAGCCCGAAAAGCCATCCATGAAAAAGAAGATCTTGTGTCCAGCGGTATTATCTACCAGTGTGTCGATGTGAGGCAGAGGGAAGTTATCTTTAGGGCTTGCTTTGTTGAGGTCCCTGAAGTCGATGCAAATCTTAACTTTCCCATCCTTAGAACTGATACGACATTTGCGAGCCATTTCGGGTAGTTGGAGACTACCAAGAATCATGCGTTATATTGCTTGATGACTTCATCACGGATCTTCAGAGCCCATTCTGGCTTCATTCTCCGCAGCTTTTGTTTGACAGGCTTCATGTCTGGCTTTGTTGGTAGATGATGTACCACCAAGCCCTCATCGAGTCCTGGCATGTCTTCATAGGAGAACGCAAAGTTGGACAACATAGGTTTCAAAAATTCCATCATCCTTTGCTTGTGTTCCGGAGAGAGTGATCTTTCGATGCGCACCTCTCTGGGAGACTCTGCTGACCCTAAGTTCACAATCTCGAAATCGTCTGCTACAACATTGGCCTTTGTTTCGAACTTTTTGAGAGAATCCTCGAGTTCACGAGCCGTATCATCATTTCCTTTATCCATGGCTTTATTCAAACCCATGAGTTCGAAGTCCAACTAGAGATTGAAATCATACGAGTCGTCCTTAAACTGTTGCGTTGCATGTGAAGCGTTTAGTATAGTGACTTTTGAAAGCTTTTCTATTGTTTTTGTATTTTGAAAATTTTCTAATGTTTTATGATTTTGAGGAATATTTGATTTTTTAGTATTTTTGGAAATGTATGATGTTTTTGTATTTTGAAAATTTTCTGATTTTTTTTGTGTTGCCAAGTGTCCTGAACAGGATGGTGTTGCGAACCATGAGTGGTCTTGTCCTGGTTCAGGATACCAATTGCTATTTACATTGTCATTTTTTTAGGTTGGCATTGATGAATGGTTCGCCAGCTGCTTCAATCGTTAGGGGGATGGCTGACCATCATGGCTCTTTCCCCTTTTTGATCTTGCTATTCTGACTTGTCTGTTCCTGTGGGTTACCTGTCTCGATGGCCATGATGTCTGCTGGGCTGGGCTCAGAGTCGGAATCCGATTCGATTTCTTCGCCCAGGAGTTGGAGTCCTTCTAGTTCCTCAGGTTCATCTTGGGATGGGATCTGGACTTCTGTCCAATCAATGGCGAGCCATTTCCCTTTGTCGACCCAATGGATGGGCTGCTTCTGCCCCTTGTGTTGCTGAGCTGGTGGCGGGGATGGGTCCCCTTGACTACGGATGGAAATGGGTGTCTCCCCCCTCTTGCCTGTGTCGCTTATAAGAGGCACTCCTGGTTCTGGGTCTCCTATAGATGACCCTGTTTTCCTGCCCCTAGCCTTATGTGATGGATCTGGGGGTTCTGCCCCTGGCTTCGGATATTCTTTTTGTGCCCTGAGGATCCTATCCCACCTTATCGGTGGCCAGATGGACTCCTGGCTAGCCTGTTCTGTAAGTTTGAGTTGTTGAAGTTGGTCCTCAAGAGAATCGCTATGCCTTCACAAACTGTCTCAGCCTTAATGAATTCGATGGGTGTGCACTTAAACTGTTGACCCTTTTATGGCTTTCCGGTCTGATCTCCTGGTGTCGGCTGATATCCCAGTCCCTGTCTCTGTATGTTGGCAGGTGCTGGTTTTACCACCATACCTTTTTCATGGAACTCGGTATGGTAGTTCAAGATTAGTCTCTCGGCAGGAGGGATTACATATTCTGCAGCGAGAGGTCGAGGATTGGCGATTACGTTTATATTTTCAAACTCGAAACTGTGGTACGATATGTCGCCCTCTGCATGTTGAACGTCAATCACTGGGATGTCAGTTTTTGGAATATTAGTTGTTACCGGGAGGTGGTTTCTGGCTCAGCCAACACTGAAATGATTCAGTTTCCCGAAGGAAATTTAACCCTTTGGTGGAGGGTCGAAGGGATGGCCCCAACAGCATGGAGCCATGGCCATCCCAACAGTAGGTTAAATGAGGCAGGAATATCGATGACCTGAAAGGTGACAAGGGTTATATCTGGTCTAATTTGCAGTTCAAGGTCGACTTCTGCCTCAACCTATCTTCGAGAGTTATCAAAGGCCCTAACACTCATGGTACTGGGTCTGAAAGAGGACGGTTCTATTCTTAACCGTTCAGCAGTCCTTAAAGGGCAAACATTAAGGCTGGATCCATTGTCAATGAGTATGAGTGGGATCTTGAAATTTTGGTGGCGGGCAATTATGTTTAGTGATCATCCATATTTGCGACCCTCGGGCGGTAATTCATCATCAGAGAAAGTGATGGCTCGTGGTGCGAGGAGTTGACCAATTATACTTGCCACCATTTCGGGAGGTACATCAGTAGAGATATGGGCATCATTCAATATTTTCGTAAAGATTTCTCGGTGCGATCTTGACGTGCATAAAAGTTCCCAAATGGATATTTGTGCGGGAATGGTTTTGAGTTGAGCTGCTATGTCGTAAGCAGCATTGGTCTTACACGTGGGTCCCGACAAAGTTCCCCGGGTTTCTTTTTGGCTCTAGTTGTCTCTCCTGAAATATCTCCCATTATTACCCACTTCATCACATTCTGGGTAATGCCATGGGACTACTTTCGGGTTGTAAGATGGGATCGCACTTCCTTCCAGGTGTATCATGGGTTCCTGAGGCGGAGGGGTCGTAGCTGGAGCAATTTGTGGTAGATTAGGTGCTTTCTCGTGAGGTGCCACCAAGTTTTAAGTGTTCTTGGCAGCGTAATCTTCCTCCTCCTTTTGATGTGTGGAGGGGTCTCTGAGCATGTGCCAGCTGGTGAGGCATCAGGAATTTTGGGCTTGAACCAGGGGTGCCTCTTACAAGGTTAGCGGGGTTAGGTCAGGGAGACCTATCGGGAGGACAATGGGTTTGAAATTCGACCTTTTTGGAGGTACGGGAGTTGAGTGTGCCCCTTGGGGGACAGGATACTGAGGGTATGACCTATCGGGTGCGGCTTCCAGGGTTACGAGAGGCGGTATTGATGGTGCTGCTTCGAGGAATATGAGAGGCCGTGTTGCTGGTGCTGCTTCGAGGAATATCTATGGCCCTGACGGTGGTGCCTGTTAGTATCCCCATGTCTGATTTGCTGTATCGGGCGTGATTGCTTGAATAGAATGATGTGGGGAGGAGTACATGGGTTGTCCTCCTTCAATGTGGTTGACAGTAGAGGTGCTTGGAGTGCTGGGCCTTGCTTGATGCGACGGAAGGGGATTTTAGAGAATGTTGGCCTGAGTTGTATTGTTGGCCTATGTGGTAATCACAATCTTCTGGCTTTTGATCAAATCTTGGACCGCATGTTTCAAGGCGAAGCAACGGTCCGTTAGGTGGCCAGGAGCCTAGTGATATGCGCAATATTGATTTTCATTGTAACAATGAGGCAGGGGATTAGGTGGAAGTCGAGGCTGGAGTGGTGTCAACAATTGCTTTTGCATGAGCATTGTCAGCACTTGACTGTATGATTGTGCTAACGGGGTGAACTTCATTTCCATCATTCCTTGCTTGTATGGACCTTGCACATTCCCCCGAGGCTGTTGTGATTGCTGTTGAGATGGCTGTGCCTGATATCCCTGTTGGGTTTGCTAGGGTTGGTACTGCCTGTTTGGCTGTGGCTTGTACTATCTATCTTGTCGTGGCTCCGGTTGTGGAGTGTACTGATTGCCTTGAGTGTTAGCAATATTGTTAACTTCCGTGGCGCGCTGCGTGGGAGCAGTGTTGTTGCCATTCCCATATCCAATGGGCTTCCCCTCGGCTTTGTTTCTTATGATTGAGGGGGTCTGGTGTGGTCATGGGGAAATGGTTCCAGCTCTGATCCCAGCCTCGACCTGTTCTCTGGTTCGGATGACTTGAGAGAAATTTACGTACGGATACGAGATTAGATATCCTGAAATGCTGGGATTTGCTGAATGTACAATCATGGATATCTGCTCCTCGTCATCGATGGGGTTTCTCATTCGAGCTGTCATGGCTCGCCATCGTCCTACGCATGCTGATAAAGATTCGTCATTTTTTTTTTGTCTCAAAGCAGCCAAGTCAGACCTTCTTGGAGCCATGTTCAGGTTATATGAGAACCTGTCAATGAATGCCTTGGAGATCTTTTCCCAAGTTCGGATTTGATGGCAGTCTAACGAGGTATACCAATCCAAAGCGTCACCTTTAAGGGATTTCTGGAAAAGTCGTATCAAGGCTTTGTCATTCCCTGCTATTGCATTGAGCTCCCCACAAAATGCTTTTAGATGTGCCGTGGGGCATTCGCTACCATCGTACCTTTTGAACTTTGGTACCTCGAAGTTTGGAGGTACTCGGGCGTCTGGGAAGGGACAGAGGTTCCTGAACTTGGTGGACGGGTGATCTACTCCTTGCTGTCTCTGTAGCTGGTTTTGCACCATTTGTAACTGTTCTCGTAGTTCCTCGATTTCAGACTTATCTTGCGGTGGATATCTTGTCCATTGCTGTAGGGCTTGTGCTGCTTCCTCTTCGTATGGATCAAGAATGGGCGGTTGTTGGAAAGATGGTAGATTCCCGGTAGCGGGAGGTAGCTGAAATTGAACAACGTTCCCTTTTGGAGGAAGGTGTGATGTTCGGAAATGGTTCCCACCTGGGGTATCTACCAATTTCGAAATGTTACTCCCGTTAGGAGGAGTGAGTTGGACTCGAAACTGGCCCCCTTCTTGGGCATCCACCAGTTCTTGTCTGTGGTTGCCATGTGTTATAACTGAATTATTGTGATGTGCTGAGTAGAAATGTGTGGGAGGGTTGCTCCCGATTACTTGCTGTTGTTGATCTTGTGCTGAATCTTCTGGGAGAGGGATCACGAGATTTGCTGGAGGAACGAGAGAGAAAGTAAAAGGTGTCTGAGGGAGTGAACTGTTTTGTACGCTAGGCTAGGTTGCTTGTGCATTCGGTGTAGCATTTAGCACTAGGCGAAGTAGTAACTCTTGCATTGCTCGAAGGCTTTGGACCATTTCTTGTATAGTGGTATTGACTTGTGGGTCTGTCTGAGCTGCTGGTAGTGGTGTGGGTGTAGGTGCAGGTGCAGGTGAGGATGTTTCGGGAGTTGGTTCTTCTTCATGGGTAGCTTGAGAGGCCATGACTGCACGTGATCGAGTGGTCATGATTCGATTCTCTACCTAAGGAAGAACAGGCTGAAGATTTTTTTTGTTTTTGTATGAATGCAAAGATGATATCCCTTGAGATTGGAATACCACACGATTTCGAGTCGGGTCTCAACTAGTGCAAGCTAGCATTTCCCCAGTAGAGTCGCCATTCTGTAGACACTAAAAATCGGCGCCCACACTGATTGGTGTATGTTATGGTTTATTGGTGGGGGTGATTAGGCTAATTTGTGGATGTTGGAGTCGCCACTAGCCAATTAATCTTAGAATCCCGCGTTCGGCTAGAACTCATGGAATACGTAAGGTTGGGAAAATCTGCAGACTTTTCTACCTTAGAGTGACTCCTGATCTGCGATCCGGGATTCCGGGTAAGGGACCTCAGTTACAAAGAGGGAAGGTGTTAGACACCCTCTCTACCCATACAAATGTACGGTCTCTACTTAGTGTAGTAAAATAATCTCAAGGGATGATGATGATGATGCTGTGGTCATGATGGGACTAGTCACACGTGGATTTCTGATATAGCAAGATCCGAAATTTCGGCCGGTCACAGAGTATACGTCTGACAATGTGTCTAGAGGGCGGATGTGATGATGATTATGCAAAAAAGTAAGAAAAATGGACTAGGTCACCAGGAATTTCTGATGTGACAGGATCCGATGTACGGCAAGTCACAGAGCATACGTTCACTAGAGATCTAGAAAAGCAGGGGGGTTGAGAAGGGAATGGATGTCATGATGAATGCATGTAAGGTGAATGGATCTTTGGCTCGATCTTGAGTAGGCTAAAACATAAACTGAACCATGACCGATTTGGGTTAGGCTTATGGGTTGGAAAGGTTAAGTTGAGGGATAGGGAGTGGCTAGAAAAATCTAAACTTTGAGGGGCTTGGGAGCTCCTTCCCTTTCCCTCACTCTCTTCCTCACTCACTCTCTTTCTCTCCCACTCTCTCTCTCTCTCTCTCACTCCTTCTCTTAGTTATTGTCTTGAAATGAGAAGGGGAGAGGGCTATTTATAGCCCTCTCCAATGGTCAAGTGGTAAATAAGAGGTAGGTAAGGGTTAAGGTTTTGAAATGGAGGGTTATGATTGGTTAAGGAGAGAGGGGTGACATGTGACACATTCCCATTGGTTTTTAGTGCTGGTAAAAAGGTAAATGGTGAGTTTTGGAGGGGTAAATCCATGGTAAAGTTAACTTTTGGACGGTGGGACAACTGTCCACACGCGGGCCGCGAGCGGCGAAGCTCGGAGTACCGCAGGCGGCAGTCAGACTGCCACCCGCGGTAGTCAGACTACCGCCTGGGCCTGGTTCGGGCCGGGCTTGCGCGTGCGGGTTTCATGTGGTGCTCTGGTTCGTCCAGTGGTCTCCGTTTTGGGTTTCTGGGACTCAAAGTGGTGGATCTAGGTACGGGTAGAGGGTATTGGCGGGGATATAGGGTATAGACTAGGCTGTGTATATAATAGATGGCTCGGATTATGGTTTTGGGTTGCGACTTTGGGAGTTTTAGGGCTTTTGGGATTAGGGTTTGGGTTTAGATCAGGATTAGGGTTAAGTTATGATCATGGTTCCTGGGTCATCTTAGCTTTCTCAAGATGTTAACCTGGGTGGGGTGTCTACAGAGTGCCATGATTTTTTGAATTATGTTAGTTTGAGAATATCCCTGGTCTCAAATGAGTCAACGTTGGTTTATTTTACTGGCCTGATTTATGCATCATGTCATCCACATGGTGGGGGTAGTTCTTACAGGATTAAAAGCCCACAGAAAAATTCTATCAATAGTTTTGTGGGACTCACCCTTTGTCAATAATTATGTGAAAAGCATATTCGTACCTAACTATCCCAACTCACAAGATTGTGGGACTCACCCTTTGCAATCCACCCAGTTGCCTTGTGAGGCTCACTAAGCAAGCACCGTAGACTCATCATAAGTGACAAGGAGAGAAGTCCAATACACATGAGTACAACTGATGCATTCAAGGATCCAGCAACACGTTATATTGGCCCTCGTTGTATTTATTATTCTAGATGTACACTAGGATTGTTGCTTCTGCTGTATTTTAGTTCTGTCATTGTCATCTTCTTGTGTGTGTCAACATATATACTGATAAATGCAAGAACAAAAGCACCTTCAAAGGGTGTGCTTCCAATATCATCTCTTTAATAGGTTTCTTATTTTCATCACAATATCTTCTAAACAATCTCACATGAATATGAGAGAACTATGAACAAACCCACCATATCCTCTAAGCCTGAAAATTCCAAGGTCATCTGGAGTTGGTTCCCAAAATAAAAAAATAAAATAAAATAAAATAAAATCATAAGGTAGTGCATAAAACTGTCAAACTCTTCTTGTCTAATTATCATTTATTATGTTTGGGTTGAATTTCTTAGTTCCACCTAATGGGAACAACATATAAATATCTTAGACTTCTTGAGCTCTTGGAATATTTATGCTGTTTAGAAATTATGTCAAATGTTCTTTGAATATATGTTTGAATGTTAAATGTGCTTTTAAGTTTTAAGATATGCTTTAATTTCAGTTTTATTTATGCCTGTCCTATTTACTATGCTCATATTGTTCAATTGTGCAGGCTAAGGTTGAAGGCCAAAAGATTACATGGTTAACACCACATGCCCTACATCAAGTCTTGACTGATGATGTGGACTTCAATGTCATGCTAACCCTAAAATGTCACAAGCAGTCGCCTTCCGATCAAACTCTGACCTCTGTCTATTATCGGTGTGGATTCCATGGTAACCAAGACACTCTATGCCCACTTTCTTTTGATTGAATGAAGGATTGTAATTAATTTACTATTGAATGAATGATTGTAATCGAATGAATGAATGATTGTAATCGATTGAATGATTGTAATTGAATGAATGAATGAATGAATATTATGCAGGTGGTAATTGAATGAATGAATGAATGATTATAATATTTTTTTTAATGTAGGAAATAGCTACGGATATTAGCCGTAACTAGTAATCTAACAACCGTATCTGTAGGCTCTTTTAGCTACCAATAATATTCGTAGCTGCAGGTTCTTTTGGCTATAGAAATATTTGCTACTGATTATATTCATAGCTATTTTAAGCTATGGCTACAGACTTAATCCGTAGCCATAGAGTTATAGTTACGGATTAAATCCGTAGCCATAGGTTTGGGACCTATTGTTTCGGCACCTATGATGACGGTCGTGCTACGGATTTAATCCGTAGCTATAGGTCTATGGCTACGGATTTAATCCGTAGCCTTTGCCCATTTTTCTGGTAGTGCCTGGATTACATCCTGATTTGTCATATTTGTCTAGTATTCACCACCACGGTCAGATCTGACAACTTTAATCCTTTTATCGAGTTGATTTTTAACTTCGGCTTTATAAATCTTAAAAGCATCAAGGGCATCTGACTTATCAGTAATAAGGTAGAAGTACCCGAAACAAGAGTAGTCATCTATAAAGGTAATAAAATATTTGTGTCCACTTCATGATGCTGTAGGGAATGGTCCACAAATGTCTGTATGTATCACATCTAATAAACCTACACTCCTAGTTGCACATTTCTTTCTAGTCGTAGTCTGTTTTCCTTTTATGTAATCAATACATACCTTATAGTCAAAGAAGTCTAGAGAATGCAAAATTCATTCTCGCACAAGCTTGTCTAATATCTCATGAGATATATGGCATAGAAACCTGTGCCACAATATGAAGGAATTCTCATAGTCTAGCCTTCTCTTAGATCCCACCTTATTTCCATGCAATGTATTAATATTATAGACGTGAGAGACAATTAAGTCTAACTAGTATAAGTTGTTTACCATAGAGCCGGTTCTAACTTTAATCGAATTAAAGTAAATACTAATTAAAGTTATTATCTCCAAATTGAAATGAATATCCCAATTTATGTAAACAGAAAATTGAAACTAAACTACGTCTTATAGATGGCACACAAAATGTATCTACTAAATCCAAAAAATAACCAGACTTCAACTTAAGCCTATAGACTCATATTGCCTCTACGTCAACGTTGACACCATTGCCTACGTATACTGAGCGCTCTGCATCAGTTGGTGGCCTGACCTGTATTAATTCCTGCATAGAAGTGCATATGTGAATAGTAGTTCCTGAATCTATCCACCAGGAATCCGTTGACACATTGGTCAGATTAGATTCAAAACAGATAAGAATAGAATGATTACCTTTCTTTATGAGTCAATTCTTAAATTCTTCGCAGTCTTTCTTTAGATGACTCACCTTTTTGCAATAGAAGCACAGTTTACCTTTAACTCATTTGCATTTTGATCCGTTTCCAGATTGATTCTCATGGTTTTCAGATGGAGGACTAGAGAATCCATTATTAGAACCTTGTTTCCTTTTCTTTTTACCTTTATTCCCATGCCCATACCCTTGACCCGAAGTCACCATAATAATATTTTGAACTTTGACCATCTGCCTGATCCTGTCTTTTTTTTGGACACACTGAGTGATAAGTTCATCCAATGTCCACATGTCCTTCAGAGTGTTATAATTTACCAGAAATGTGCCGAATTGGGGTGGTAGGTTGTTCATGATCAAATGAACCAGTTGATCATCAGTGAGTACAAGCCCTATAGAACGGATCTTAGAAATAACCTCGATCTGCTCTACAATGTATTCACAGATATTGCCTTTTCCGTTGTAGGATGAGCGAGTTAATTTATTCAAAAGAATGCTCACTTCAGACTTATCAGATTTCTTAAATCGTTTTCCCATTTCAGTCGGGAAAGTTTTGGCCTTATCTGTTTCAGGCATGGCGTCTTTCATAGATTCAGAAATTGAATATTTTATGACTTTTAGGCATGTATCATTTAATCTAAACCATACAACGCATCGATTATATTCAACTTCAATGACATTAATTATTAGATGGTTTGGGTGTTATCAGAGGGTATCAGAGATGCGGAATAGGCCCATTGATCTATCTGTGCATAGGACATGGGGATCAAGGATTCAGATGACTTACCTAACTGGGACGCCATGAATACCAGATGAGAATACCAGAATACTAATGTTGTAGTCTTCCTTTCCTTCACACCCTTATACAGAATATCAGATTAGAATTCGTCTTTTGTTTTAGTGTAGGATCGGGGACCCAACAATCTCTAATATAAAGTCTGTGGAGAGAGAGTTTGAAACCCATCACAACTTTTTCTCTCCCATGCTCTACATCTGTGTTCTAATTCAACTCAAGTAGCCCTGCGTAAAGCTATAGCATTCCACCCCTAATATGCACTGCTGCGCAGCCTACCTGCGCAGCATATCACCTAAAGTGGGGCCTACTGATTTACTCAATCTTATAGCTCAATTGAAGGACAATCCAGACCGTTGATCAGTAAGGCCTACCACATAGAGTTCTTACAGTCTTCTCTGGTCCATCTTTGCTGTGAAACTGTTTGGGACGCTCCGCATCAAGATATACACCGAGTGATCCAATTGCTTAGACCTAAAACCTTTCTCTCATGGGACAAAAATACTCTACAAAGGCTGGTTTCACGCAGTCCCAAGCACCAAGTCTTGGGCGACATTTTGTATTTATAAAACCTACTGTCTAGCAGGTTCTATACTGGATGTTAGTCCCTAGGGATGATGATGGGAATAATAGGTTTGTGTGTGAGGCCACTGTATATCTTTTATCCAACTGTTGATCCAATGTAACTCTATGGCACCAAGAAAATATACAAAAATCAGCCAGAAACCCAAATAAGCCACTGTGTGAACTTGGTGACGTCAGCACACCGTGTTGGGCATACAGAACTAAGTGACGTCAACACACGACCAAGGTCGGTAGTGTGGGGCAACTCAGGTACTTGGGCAGAGTAGAATGGCTGATACACAGGCACTGAGGAATTCCAAACGCCTTTAAATTAGACGTGAGTACTAAAATCATTGTATCGGTTTTAGTATCGTTCACTACCGATACTGGCTCATATCGCCTGGATTGAGTTGTTTTGGGCCCAAACAGCCGCATAGCCATAGTCATGGATGATGACAAGATGTCATCTGGGCAAGAAGTAGGCATGTCAAGTGGGGAAGCACCGATGCCATCTCTGCATGACATTGAATCCGCGGTACAAGGGGAAGCAATCGGTGATTTGTCTCCGGAACCCTCTTGGGCAGCAATCGGTGATTCCTCGATGAAATCTGAACTGGATGACAATGTTGATTCTGGACTCGATGGGGGAGTAATCGGTCATTTCTTGAAAGAACCTGCAGATTTGCGTCTGCAAGAATCATGGAGTGAACTCCCCGCATCATGTGCGGAACCGGACGTCAAACTATCATGCTATGCACTCGGCATTTTCAATACGCAATCGGTCACCACACCCGTTTCCTCCCCAGTTTTCTTGCCAACCATTTACAAAGTTCTACAAAGAATCCGGCAAGCAAACAGGGATGAGTACGAGCCGTACGAGCCCCAGATCGTGTCGATCGGCCCATACCATCACCTTAAAAAGAAAGAATTTGAAAAGCACAAAGAGCTGTACCAACAGTCAATCCTCTTCCGCAATCCCAAACATGTGTTGGAGGACTACCACACGGCGATCGCGAAATTGGAGAATGAAGCTCGAAGTTGCTACTCCGAGCATATCGGCCTGGATTGCAACGAGTTTGTCGAAATGATGGTGCTTGATGGTTGCTTCATTGTTGAGTTCTTTCTCAGGAAAAAAGAAGATAAATTCGAGAATGACCCTATATTTAGTAGGATTTGGATGCTGCCCCTTATCAGGTATGATATGCTCCTCCTCGAAAATCAAATTCCCTTCTTTGTTCTGGAGATTATTTACGAAATGGCTAGTCTGGGGAACGGTTCACTTGTGAAACTCGCCCTTGATTTCTTCGAACGCATCATACCTATGAATGAGGAAAACAAGATCGAGGTTTCCAAGGATCTGATCAATGGTCATTACTTTCATCTGCTCCATTTGTTCCACTCGTATTTGATGCCGACACCTAGAGAGAAGTCCAAAAAATGTAAGATACTAATGAAAGGTTCAAATGAGGCCAAGTTGCCTATTAAAAACACTACAATCAAGAACCCTAGTAGAAACACTACAATCAAGATGATCCCTTGTGCGGCTGAACTCAAACTTGCCGGGGTCAAGTTCAAGAAGAAAAAGGACTTCAGTAGCTTCTTGGATGTGAAATTTAGCGGCGGGGTGTTGGAAATCCCCTACTTGTGTATAGATGACTATACCAATACTCTCCTTCGGAACCTTGTAGCGTTGGAACAATTCTGCTACCCAGGAGTTCAAACGATCCATTTCACGAATTACGTTGGGTTCATGGATTGCCTTATCAACACATCCAAGGATGTGGCATTACTCCATCGCAAAGGAATCATAGATCATTTGTTGGGAAGTGATGGGCATGTGGCAGACTTATTCAACCAGCTCTGCTATGGGATATTCAATGATTACGAGGATCATAATTACCTTTCCGGTATATACAAGGATGTGGATAAATATTACAACACTCCATGGATCACGCGTTTGGCGAGATTGAGGACTGATTATTTCACCAATCCGTGGGCCGGCCTTTCCTCGGCAGCGGCCGTACTCCTCATCGTGGCCACTATCTTCCAAACTATCTACACTATCCTTTCTTACTACCGACCAGGATCCTAGTTCTTGATCATCATGTTTTAATGGTTTAGATTACTTTTATTGTTTTGTATTTGCTAATGGAAGTATCTCTTGTGTAGGTGTGAAAAAACATTACTGTATAATATAAATCCTGCTTTTCTTGTGTGTGAAAAACATTACTGTATGATATAAATGCTGCTTTACTTTTTAATCTGGTAACTCGTCACCACTAGTTCCGGTTCAGTTAAGTGTACTGAGCCCTATCAAACTCGAGTCAATGCAGACCAATTAAGTATGACTCACACAAGTCACCAACCATGTTCGGCAATGGTCAAGATTCCTGATGGGAACCATCTATCTAACCAACCTGATCTCCAATCGGATCTGAATCTTGAGCCCAAATCCATCTAGTCGTGGACTCGATGTGTTATGTTCAATTGACCTCGAAGTGAATGGAGTGAATAGAATTGACCGCAAAGTGAATGAAATTCCCCGTAAAGTAATTGAAATTGACCTTGAAGTGAATAAAATTGTCCACGAAGTTAATGAAATTCACTGTGAACTGATTGAAACTGACAGCGAAGTGAATGAAACTGACCGCAAAGTTAATAAAATTCACCGTGAAGTAAATCAAATTGACTGCGAAGAAGTGAATGAAATTAACCGCGAAGTTAATGAAATTCACCGCGAACTGAATGAAATTGATCGCGAACTGATTGAAATTGATCGCGAAATGAATGAAACTCACCATGAATTGATTGAAATTTACTGCGAAGTGAATGAAATAGATTTTCAACCATCAACCCGATGGAATCTTAGAAAATAACTAGGTTGGTTGGCTAAATAGCTTCTCCCACCTCAAAGTCACATATGGTATGTTAAGTAACACATTTTGGCTTAAAAGATATGCTTGTTAAATGAATAAAGAAAAAAATAAATAAAAAGAGAGAATTTCTTTTTATATGCATATATACATATTTATATAAATATGTATTAGAGAAAAATGTAAGGGGGATAAAAAAACAAAAAAAAAAAAAGGGCCGCCAGCCGTGGCACTGCTGAAGCGGGCCGCCAAATATATATATATTTTGCTTGTGTAATCCCTCACCGCTTTCGTAAGTCCCATCATGAGGTATGTGTTATATCCAAGCTGTCTATCTATTTGGCGAGCTTGTATTAAAGCTTGAGATAAATAATAAGACAGATTTAGCTATCAAGTGGACCACACTGCAAAAGGCAGTGGGGGATTGAACGTCTACCATTGAAACCCTTTTAGGGGTCACAAAATTTTTGGATCATTATGAAATTTGTTTTTCCTTTTCGTCTTTGCGACCTTATAAATAGATTGGATGGAAAATAAATGTTATGGTGGGCCTACAAAATTTTTAACTGTGAAAATCAATTTTCCTGCTATTCTTTGTGGTGTGGTCCAATTGATCCTTGGATATGATTTTTTTTTTTTTTTTTTTGATAATGCTCTCAAATGATCTCGAAACATGGATGAACGTTGTGGATATGATAAATACATAACCGTGGGGCATGTAACTTTGATCTCTTCTGAACCGTTCATACAACGCGGAGTTCGAGGAGCGTCAGCGCTCGACTTCGCACACCAGCCAATCCGCTTCCGGAAGGAATGGCGGGGGTATTTTGGTGAGGTGAAAAGTCGCCCGTACACTACGGTCTTAGTTCATAAGATTGCTGGCTTAAAGGTGAGGCATACACGGGAAAAGCTCAAGTTATATCATACTCGGCTGCGTGTAATGCTTGATACGCAGGCACTCAGAAATCGTATACGTGGTACATATCAACTCAAGCTGAACCGATTAAATTGTGGAATGCACTGCCTCTAATGCCCATTCCCAGGATCAGATTTTTTGAACAATTCCAACATCTGATTCGTTGACATTTCTTTATGGAAGTAGGAACCATTGGATACTAATCATTTTCAACCGTCCAATAAATGTCTAGCAATCTGGCAGTAAGATAATATAGATGTCATGATTCCTACTCAACTTCATGATTTTCAGCCAAAAATTTAAGTATCCTAATCAGCTTAACCATATTATTTTTTCTTATTTTTCGAAACACTTTTTATGTTGCACATAACTCTTAATGCTCAAAAGATGATGAGTTATAATAAAACTAAAATAGTAAAAATGACATTAAAAAGGATTTTCAATAGAGCTTTTCACGAGTCAAGCTAGCTCGATTAACTCGCTCGACTCGGCTCGAGTCAGCTCGGATTGACTCGGCTTGAAGGGCTGAGTCGGGGCGAGTCAAGCTGAAATATGAAAGCTCGAGTTGAGTTCGAGCCGAGTTTGACCATGTGCCATTTTAACTCGACTCGACTCGCCTCGAGGCTGGAACTCGAGCTCGACTCAGCTCGATTGGAAATAGGTTAAATTATATATAATTTATATATTATATATAAATAATATATATATATATATAATAAGATTTTTTTTTTTTTTACGGTTTCTAAAAAACCTACCCGGCTACCCCACGTCCCCACCCGCCGCAGCTTTCCCTTTCTCCCTTTCCCCTTTCTTCTCCATCTCTGAACCACCCAGCTCGCTGACCGCCGACAGCCGCACGCCCGCCCGACGAGGTGAGTGCATCTTCTTCTTCTTCTTCTTCTTCTTCTTCTTTTTCTTAATTCCGTTGGAGATCCACCCGATCTCGCAAATTTTAACGGCGTATTTTAGGGTATGTGCGAGATCGGGTAGATGAGCCTATTTCCATGCGGTCATCCTGATGGTGGGCCCCACATGAAATCTCATTTGGATCTTCAAATCTTGCCTTCATTATGAGAAAAAGCATGTTCAGGGCCTTTTTTTAATGGACGCGGATTACCTACTGACAGATTGAGTAGCGAGAATCGCTACTTAAGTGACGTTACCAGGTTCAGTGGGTCCCAGATGATGTATGTTTTGTATCCACACCGTTCATCCATTTGGAGAGACCATTTTAGGGCATGATCTAAATAATGAGTGAGATCCAAATCTCAAGTGGACCCCACCACAGAAAACAGTGGAGAGACTGACGCCCACCGTTTAAAACTTCTAAGGGCCACAAAAGTTTCCAATCTAGCTGATACGTCTGTTTTCCCTTATATAATGTCTTTTTTAACTTATGAACAGGTTGGATCTCAAATAAACATCACGGTGGACCTTAGAAAAGTTTCAACGGTGGTCGTCACTCTCTCCACTGTTTTCAGTGGTGGGGTCCACTACAGATTTGGATCTGACTAGTTCTTTAAGTTATACCTTAACATGATCTCTCCAAAAGGATGGACGGTGTGGATACAACACATCTACCATGGTGGGACCCACGGGAACCTGTCAGTAGCTAATCCGCGTCCTTTTTTAATGGTTACCTTGGACGTGGATTTGCAGCGAAAGACTTTCTTCCGCACAAGATTTTGTGTGGGTCCTACTTAATTGTTTGTGTGAAATCTAACCCCTCTATCCGTTTTTTAAGCTCATTTTATAACGTAGGACCAAAATCTAGGAGGATTAAAAACTCAAATGGGCCACACGAGAGGAAAAAGTGGAGATTTAATGACCACAGTTGAAATATTTATATGTCAATGAAAGTTTTTAACGATATAATTTTTTGGTTTTTTCACTTTATCTAAGTGAAAATAACCTTATAAACGGTATAGATGGCATATAAACAACAAGGTAGAGCCTAGAAAGGTTTCAATGGTACACATTACTTTCCCCACTGTTTCATCTCCTATGGCCCACTTGAGTTTTGGATCCTACTCATTTTTGGTAGAATGTCTTAAAATGAGGTCGAAAAATGGATGGACGGCTTTGATTTCTCACAAACATCACAGCAGGCCCCACCTTGAATCCTTTCGCAGGAACTACTTTCTTTTGAAATCCGCATCTGTTTTTTTAACTGGCATTGGTACACGTAGCAGCATGGGTGAGATGTATTATTTTTTTAAAAAAAATCAAACTCAATAGTACGGTATATTAAATGTTTGATTGATCGACATACCATCATAAAAAGTCTGTATTATTTTTTTAAAAAAAATCAAATTCAATAGTACGTATATTAAACGTTTGATTGATTGACTTACCATCATAGAAGCAAATGTAAGTATGATCTACATTCTCAATGTGCAGAATTACTCCAATCAGATGGTCAGGGTCCTCCGAATGTAATTTTTTTAAGTATACAAGACGATAGGAAAGTGATGAACGGTCGTGATCACCAGGTCTAAAAGTCTAAAAACTGCTTTGCTAAGAAAGGTCCACGTGCACACCAATGAGAACCATTCAAATCATGAGCCCATTCTGATAAGAAACTCAGAAAATAGTAGGAAACCAAAAAAAAAAAAAAAAGAGCAAAAAAAAACAAAAAATTCCTCTGATGTGTTTGTTTGAAAAAAGGGTTCGTATCATTTCCCTTTTTAACCTTTTCTTTTACAAAAATCATTTTTAAGAAACCTCTTCAAAAGAGGATTTTAATGGTTAAGATATTGAGAGATGGCTTTTTCTATTACACCACTGACCTGTTTGATTTTTAATTTCCCCTAGTAAATACACGAAATTACCTGATTATTGCTTACTACACCTGTTTGAAAGTCGCCGGGAATTACGTTTTGAAAATCGGTCCATACAAATGTTTTTATTACTGATTTAAATATGTGGACCCCACCATGATATATATGAGTTATCTACACCATCCATCCTTTTCAAAAATACATTTTAAGGCATAAGCCCAAAACTTAGAAAAATAAAAAGCTCAAGTGGACCACACATTAGGAAATAGGGATTATTAAAATGTCAATGGTTGACAGTAGATTAAAAAATAAAAAATACGACTTTCATCTTAGTAAATTAAAAAATAAAAAATAAAAGTAGATTAAAAAATAAAAATAAAAAATCAAAGTAGGTGTATATCATCTATCACATCATATTAGAGTATCAATGCTTTTCTCTTGATTTTGTTCATTTGTTTCAATTTGGGCCCACCATTTTGACGGTGAGAGTTGGCATGCATGTGTGACACATGTAGTGTGCATGAATAACCACAGTAAATGACAATATGGTGCAAGAGCACGGATAAAAGGTCAATGAACTATTATACCACAAGGGTGTTAGACTCCAGGCTCTAGCATTTATTGAGGAATAGGAAACCTGTAGTAATGAAAACAGCTGAAGAAAATCTATAAAAACCCTTTTCTTACCCTACCCTTATTATCTTTTGATTTTTAGATGACTACTGAAGAAAATCCAAGTACTTCTGGCCCTGGTGTGTCAATCAATTCTCCTTTAGCTGTGGTGGATGAAGAAAAATTAGATAACAAAGTTGAAACAGCTTCAGTTATTGTGAAAGGGAAAAAAAGATAGGCGATATGGGAATCTTTTGATGAGATCACGCAACCAGATGGTTCAGTTAAGATTAGATGCAAGTATTGTAAAACTCTTTACGGCAAGTATTCTGGTTCTTCTACAACTCACTATCAGAGGCATCTTGATAAATGTGTGAAGAGACCAAGAATATTGAAGGGTGGAGTTCAGCAACTGCTTTCATTAATTGTTTCTGAAGATGACGACTCTAAAGCTGCACTTTCAACATATAAGTATGATGCAGATAAATTGAATGAGTGGTTTGCGAGATTAGTGATAATCAATGAGAAACCATTTAGTATGGTAGAAAGCAAGGTTTTTATGGGATTTTGTAAATTTCTAAATCCTAGATGTGAGAAGGCCTCTCGTAGTACTGTGAAAAGACAGTGCATGAAGATGTACGCCGTTGAGAAAGCTAACTTGAAAGCTCTCTTGGCATCCGTATCCAGCTTAAGTTTGACTTCAGATATGTGGACGGCCTCGAATCAGAGAAAGGGATATATGTCATTGACCGCACACTTTGTTGATGCGGATTGGAAACTGCAAAAGAGGATTTTAAACTTTCGCCACGTTCCTCCTCCACATACCGATGTGGTCATGTCCGATTGCATTTACAATTGTCTTGTTAAGTGGGGCATTGAAAAGAAAATTTCTTCAATTACTTTAGATAATGCCTCATCTAATGATACTTTGGTTTCTTTTTTACGTACTCAGTTCAAAACTGCCGGAAAATTATTCTTTGAAGGTAAAATATTTTAAGTTAGATGTTGTGCTCACATACTCAACTTGATTGTGTAAGAAGGGCTAAAAGCAATTGATTCAACGATTGCAAACATACGAGATAGCGTTAAATACATAAGGGGGTCACCTTCAAGACTGAGTACGTGGAATGATATAATCCAACGTTTGGATTTGAAATCTAAACAGTAGTTGAAGTTAAATGTCTGCACTCGCTGGAATTCCACTTATGAAATGTTAGAAACAGCTTTACAATTTAAAGTTGCATTCCCTGAACTTGCGGTGCGCGATAAAATGTACACACATACGTGCCAAGTGATGAAGACTGGAAGAAAACTGAAGATGTTCATCGATTTCTTAAAGTTTTTTATGACTGCACGAAGATTTTTTCAGGAAATCAGTATCCCACGGCAAATCAATTTCTTCCTGAAATTATTTTCATTATGAAAGCACTAAAAAAGTGTGCTGGTGATGGGCCGAAATTTTTAAAAGCGATGGCTATAGGAATGCAGTTGAAATTTGATAAGTATTGGGTTGAATGCCACTTGTTAATGGCCATTGCAGTTGTCCTGGATCCACGATACAAGATGGCAATGGTTAGATATGTTTTCAGATCGCTTTATTCCGTTCCGAAAGAGTTTCAGCGGAGATCGCCACTATTAATGCTGCGATCGAAGAGTTGTTTGCTTCATATGTTGATAATTGGCCGAAACATCAAGTGCAATAGGTACTTCTCAAACTACGGTAGTTCTTCTACTGATGTTGAGGGTAGCGACTTCGTGACTTTATGTCTTTCTTAGACGAAGAAGAAACAGATACACAGAAAATTGAATCCGAAGTGGAGAAGTATCTAAAGGAGCCGGTCATAAGGCTAAAAGATAATGATTTCGATGTTTTGCAATGGTGGAAGTCTCGAGCTCGTGAATACCCAAGACTTTCGTTGATGGCACGAGACATTTTATCAATTCCAATTTTGACCGTGGCATCAGAATCAGCTTTTAGCACTGGCAGCAGGGAAGTTAGCAAGTATCGAAGCTCGCTCGCCTCAAATACAGTTGAAGCACTGATATGTACGCAAGATTGGTTGCATCCAGTTTGGGGCGGTAGCAGTTTTGATGCTGAAGAGTATGAAGAGGATAATGAAATTGAAAACGTGGGTCAAAATGCTTGAAGGAAGGAAAACTTTAAAAATTTTCATGAGCGGTTTTATAATTTTTGATATATTTTAACTCTTTTGAATTGATGTTGATGTTGATTATTGAGGACAAAATATGGTTTTGTGGTATGATATTGATAGTATATAGAGGTTTTTCATTTATGTCTTAGTAGTTAGTAATGTGGCATTAGCATATGAGACATTTAATTTGTATTTTTTAGCCAGAATTTTAATAATATAACATATGATGATATAAACAAGCTCACACCCAGATCCGTAGATCAACTGACAAACTGAGTGGAGATACCTCGTTTCAACACTTGAGGTCTTGGTATTGATCCCTTGTGGGGGTGGCTAACATGGAGTGTGTGTCTTGACATGGGTGTGTACTAACAAGGTAACTCAAAAAAATAAAAATAAATAAATAAATAAAATAAAAATCCAAGCTCGAGCTCGACTCGAGGTAAACTTGACTCTACTCGAGCCACTAGTTCGACTCGAACTTGACTCGATAACTTTGGCAAACAAGCCAAGCTTCAATATTGAGCTCGAGGCCGAGCTCGAGCTCGAGCTCGAACTCGAGTACGCCATGGACAAGCCAAGCTGAGCTTAGCCCACCTCGACTCGACTCGGCTCGATGCCCACCTCTAATTTTCAACCACGAATCTTGCAAATTCGGTGTGAGCAACCTGGCATAAGCAGGAATAACTCATTTTAATTGACGAGATATGCCTATTTTAAGGTTATGAGAATCCGGATATCAATCCTTCTCTAGTCCATCTTAGACATGAAAGTGTCCAGTCCATCTTAGACATGAAAGTGTCCGCAACCCGCTCTACATCAGTAGTAGATTATAATGGAATATATCAAATCAATGGTTTAACCGTGCCCACTCATCTATAAAATCCAAGGGGCCAGCTCAGATCACGGCATGCTGATTTAATTGGCTTTGCAGAGGACATGAATGCAAGATTAAAAATCAAGTATGAGCAGTTCAAAAGATTTTGATGCATGCATGCCACATGAAAGACAAAAAAAGGCGGCTGTCAATTGTACTTGGTACAAAGGAAAGAGTGTCGGTACCCCTTTCTCCACCGCACACGTGGCATGTGCATAATAATTTGATGAGTGGGCCTCACTTCTTATAAAATAAGAACGTGGTGGCAATAATTTGATGAGTGGGCCTCACTTCTTATAAAATAAGAACGTGGTGGCAATAATTTGATGAGTGGGCCTCACTTCTTATAAAATAAGAACGTGGTGACTTTTATGGCCAAACATGAACATTTACATACCCACCACATATGTATGTATCTGTCAACTGTACGGAACTACAGGACATCTATTGCAGTTGTTTTTAGCTGATATGTATAATCTGTCCTAAATGTGAGGCTGGTCCACTCCACCCACTTGCCAGTAGCCCACTTAGGGAGTAGACTAGCCTTATCTTTACCAAGTGGCATGGCGGGCAGGGGAGAGTGGAAGTGAGAATTTAAATGTGTATACTACAAGCAGGTTAGTGGTTGGTGATCTATCCTTAGGCTCTGTTTGTTAAATCTGAAGTCTAAAGACGGAATCTAAAATCCGAAGCTGAATCTGAAATCGAGAGCCTGAATCTGAAATCTAAAGTAAAAAAAAACTTGTTT
Organism: Magnolia changhungtana; assembly: GCA_030180095.1. Taxonomy (NCBI): domain Eukaryota; kingdom Viridiplantae; phylum Streptophyta; class Magnoliopsida; order Magnoliales; family Magnoliaceae; genus Magnolia; species Magnolia changhungtana. The sequence goes on from JASAUF010000676.1 coordinate 20,785,912, forward strand.
GATAATTATGGCTGAAGTCTAAAAATTAAGTACTGAATCTGAAACGAACGGTTTGTTAACGAACATCTTAAATGTCTGAAATATGTTAATTTAACACATTTACCTCTATCTCTCGTTTGAAAATGTTTTACATTATAAAGAAATTATTTTTTATTAAATGAAAACAAAATCATTAGCAAAAAAAACTTAAGGTCCATCTTATATTTATATCCTATCCAAACTGTTTATAAGGTCATTACAAATCGGATGAAGTGAAAACATATTAATCCAAAACTTCCGTGGCCTATTTAAGTTTGGGTTTCAATCCGAATCTTTTTTCGAGCTTTAATACAAGCTTCTATGACCCCAAAAATCATATTGATCCAAAGCTTCCGTGACCCCAAAAATCATATGTAGATTATTTTTCGTCTCAAGCTTTAATACGAGCTCTAGCCAAATGGATGGAAGATTTGGATATAACATATATCTCATGATGGGACCCACAAAACTAGCAGCTATATAGCTGGTGTGAAGTACACCAACCAAACTGCATCCTACTTGGACGAGGATTAGCTACCTGGTTGAATAGCTAGATTTGCTGCTGAAGTGATGTCATCAAGTTCCATGGGCCCACTATGATGTATGTGCTTTATATGCACCGTTCATCTATTTGGAGATTTAATTTTAGAGCATGAGTTAAAGAACGAGGCAGATCCAAATATGTAATTGACCCCACCACAAAAAAACAATGGCGAGATTGATGCTTATCGTTGAAACCTTCCTAAGGCTCCCCGTGATTTTTATTTGAAATCCAACCTGTTCACGAGTTAACACAGACATGAAAGAAGGGAAAAAATAAATATCATTGATCAAAAACTTTTGTGGCGTATTTAAGTTTTTAATAGTGGGCATCACTCTCCCCATGGTTTTCTGTGGTGAGGTATACTGGAGCTTTGGATTTGACTCATTCTTTGGATCTTTATCTAAAATTATATTTCTAAATGGATGGACGACATGTATACAAAATATACATCATAATAGGGCTACATAACTTGGTGACGTAACTTCAGTAGCAAGTCAAGGAGGACGTGGATTTCTTGCAAGAGCCTTTCGCAGGAAGATCCTGCGCTGTGAACTTAGGTAAGGCCCACTGTGATGTTTGTCAGGAATTCACTTTGTCCATCCATTTTGTGAGCTAATATTAGGAGATTAGACCAAAATCGATGTAGATCCAAGACTCATGTGGGCCGTACTAAAGGAAAAGGTATTTAGGGAAATTCCTACCGTTGAAACTTCCCTAGGTTCAACAGTGATGTCTACATGCCATCCATACCATTAATAACTTCATTTCTATTGGTATGAATCGAAAACACAAATATTATCATGATTCAAAACTTCTGCAGCCCAGCAAATATTTCAACTGTGGACGTTCAATTATCACATTTTCGGCCCACTTGAGAATTGTATGCGGTTCGTTTTTGACCTTATGTTCTAAAATGAACTCACAAAACGTATGGACGGTGAGGATTTATCACAAACATCCTAGTGGCCCACCTGCGTTACCTGTGTGGGAACTTACTGCGAAAGGCTTTTATAGGAAATCCGCGTCTGGAAACAGACTGGATACTTCCCTGCCACCCGCCAATGGCTGATGGTCGGTGCTATGTGGGCTCCACCATGATGTATGTGTTTCATCCATGCCATCCATCTATGTTTTTAGATCATTTTATGGTATGAGACAAAAAATGAGGTATATCTCAATCTCAAGTGGACCACATTACAGGAAAACAATGTTAAATTAACGTCAACTATTAAAAACTTTTTGGGGCCATAAAAGTTTTGGATCAGGTTGATCTTTGTTTTTTCCATTCATCTAGGTCCATATGACCTAATGATAAGTGTCAGTTTTGGATCATTGTACATCTATTGTACACATGATTTGGAGGGCATGGAATTCATTATATCCCACATGCGCAATTTTTAAGTGCGGCTGCGTATCATCCACCACAGTCTGCCAGAGTATCAAGGCTTCTCTTTCTGAAAAGGGGCACTGTATAGTTGAAGGATGGTGGTATTAACTGCACTCGCGCCCCGGGTGCGGATTGGATACTGACAAGGTCAGTAGCCAAATGGCTACTGAAGTGACGTCACCAAGCTATGTGGACCCTACCATAATGTATGTATTGCATCCATACCGTCCAACCATTTGTAGAGATCGTTTCATAGCATTACAAAGAGAATGAGATAGATCTAAAGTTCAAGTGGACCCCACCATAGAAAATAATGGGACAGTGACATCCACCGTTCAAAACTTCGTAGGGACTACGGTAGTCTCCGATGAAGCTGATATTTTTGTTTTCACTTCGTCTATCTCTACGTTAACTTATGAAGAGGATGGATCTGAAAAATACATCACTGTGGGCCCTATAAATGTTTCAACGGTGGGTGTGATGGTTCCCACGGTTTTCTGTGGTGGGTCCACTCTTTGTAATGTCTTAAAAGGATCTCTACAAATGGTTGGACGGTATGCATACAACACATGCATTATGGTGAGGTCCACAGAGCTGGTGACGTCACATCGATTTGGCTACTGACCTCGTCAGTATCCAATCCGCGACCCTCGCATCCCGTGGAAATAGGTATACAGCGGAAAAAAAGCGGAGACGTCTGGGTTTCTTCCACTTCCTCCCTCCACGTGCAGGGGCACGTGCCACGCGCCTTTTTGAAATGATGTCTTACAGGAAGATGATCCGACTGTAAGTATATCATTTATAGTGCTTCAAGTTGAATCGTGATAATTGTACGGTCCAATCGATCCATCTGGGCTGTACATTCGTGCCTATGCAAAATTACTGGACGACAATGCAAAAATCACGGTGATTGGATGATTTAATCCATCTGTAAGCTTCCATTCTTTTTCATGCCCATCCGTTTTCCAAGCCATGATGGAATGGCCAGGATTATCTGATAAAAGTGATGCTTTGGAACCATAAAATAATAATGATGATACCCAGAAAATAAATGGATTAGATTATTAATTAGACATACTTTTCATAAGTGATCTTGTCCATTCATTTTTGTTGATAAAGGATCAATATGGGTAGAATCATCTAATTTGTGTGATTTTCTGTACAGTTACTCAAGGATTGCGTAGTGGACCATATGGAAAGTCTAGATTGATTGATTGGATTGCACAAGTGTTACGATACAGCTAGGAGCATGGTAAAAGAATAGAATTCAAATCAAAATAAATAAATGAGGTCATTGTGAGCATGGTAAAAGAATAGAATTCAAATCAAAATAAATAAATGAGGTCATTGTGAAAACTATAACTTATTTATTCTAATAAGCTATAAAATATTACATTGTCAAAACTATAAAAGATTACATTATAAAAACTATAAGTCATGAAAAATATAACTTGTTTATTCTATTAACACTAACAAAAATATATAGAATAAGTGATAGAAATCTCTAAGCCTATTTGGTTTGCTGGCTCAAGTGTAATTATCGTTGTAAATGAGTAATCATTATTTACCAAGGTAATTATCTTCATCTACCTTCATCTTTCCCAATGCTGACTTGACGGGTTACTTTTTAAGCACTCAAATGGAGGAATTTGTAAAATAAATATGGGCACCACCATAATGTGTGTTGCTTATCCACACCGCCCATTCATTATGCCAAATGAATTTAAGGCATGAGCCCAAAAATTAGGCAAATCCAAAGGTCAAATGGACCACACCACATGAAATTATGAGAATTAAATGCCTACCATTAAAAACTTTTTGAGGCCCTTAGAAATTTTAGATCAGGCTTATGTTTATATTTTTCACTTATCCATGTACATGTGACCCTATGAACGAGTTAGATAGTGAATAAACCTCAACGTGGGCCCAGTAAAAGAATCAACTTTCAACGGTGGACAAATTAAGTCCATTGTTTTATTTCATGTGGGCCAATTGAACATTAGATCTTCCTAATTTTTTCGGATAAAGCCTCAAAATATTCTAATAAAACAGATGAACGACACGAATATGTTATATACATTAGGGTGGGGCCCACGAATTTAAGTCAACATTTTTGGACCGGTTTCTAGTGAAATTACTCACTCGTTTCCAAACAAGTGGAAGAATGTAATAATTACTTTTTTATAGTGATTTACAGCAATTTACCTGTATTATGGAAAACCAAAGAGGCCTAGGTTTTTGGAAAATCTAACATTCCTAGTAATTGTCGTATGATTGGAAAGTATTAAATAAAATTAAATTATCTAAAATGTAAGTCGGCCGAAATTCTCAAAATGACTTGAATCGGAAAACTTCAAACAATGATAGATGGGCACTTGTTTCTTGAATTCAGGTTGTTTACCGTCTCCACTAGAACCGGTGTATGCCCTACAATCACATATTTTGGAAATCGAATGGATATGAAGATCTCGATGATGGTCCATCTTAATTAGGGGCCATGATTTGGAAGGTTAGGTTTGAATTAATTATGAGATAGGTAGATAATTTCTTTGCAAATTGAATTGATGTGAAGATTTGGTTGATGGTCCATCTCACTTCAAAATATATTGTAGCATTGTTTAAAAATTCGGTGGGTCTCCCGGGAATTGGCTGATTCAACTCAGATTGGCATTAAAAACCATAGTTTCCCAACCAGGACTCGGCCCATGTGATACGTTGGACACTCGTTTCGGGTCAACCTGTGATTTATATCGCTTTTCTAATTACAAAATTAATGGATTGATCTCTCTCAAAATACAGACCATCCCTAAAGATTCAACCCGACCTATTTTGACTTGGCTGGCTCAACCGAGTCACACTCTGACTCAGTAACCCAGGCCTGTGGCATCATTGGTTCTCCCCACCCTCTGACCAGGCCAATGACTAAGCCGAATCTTGGGTTAAGCTAAGGAAATTAGTTGAATTTCATGTCATTTTAACATCATTTGATACTTCAAAAGCAAGCTCGAGGAAGAGTAACTAAATAAACTTGTTATCCAAGCTAAACAAATGAATGAGGAAACTAACTAAACAAGTTAAGATTGGATTAGGAGAAAACCTGATCATGGACTGTCCAGACAGTTTTGAACGTTTTGTCCCTGTTTTTGATCTATTGATTGATGGTTACAATCATCTGATCTATATGATTATTATTGTTGTTATTATTATTATTGAATCATGGCTTGCTCCCATTCGTATGATCAAATGGATGGTCTAGATTGATGATTAAAAGTGTAATGCGTTAATTACATGTTTTTTAAGGACATTGCTAGTGTCCCATGAAGGCGCAGGACATTAGTATTCCCTTTGAGTTGAAGTATTAAATTCCTAGTTGAGTCAACTGAAGACTCGACCGGGTCTTCCAGTCATCTAGAGCTTGAGCCGAGTTGTTGGGTTTATGATGGATGAGCAAAACTATGGAGGAATTATATGATTCACAGCACCACTCATGCATCGTCACAATCATGCCAAACATTATGCCCGGGCATAACCATTGCGCATCATCCCAAGTGGAACAAACGCACATGGATAAGGTCCTTGCACACGACGCTAAACTGGCTCATTGGGTATGAAAAAAGAGGCAACAAAGTCTCACAAAAGCAAAGGCCACGCGAAAGCATGGGAGGGGCACCCAATGCAATGCAAGGGCATGCGGTGGCCAACCTATTGTTGGAGGAGAGAGGCAATCGATGCCATGCGAGGCCATGCGATGGGCAACTATGTTGTGGGAGTGGCACAAGAGGGCATGCAAGACCATGCGATGCCCACCACCTAAGAATCGGTCAAATAGTTTGCCCTAGCGGAGCCTATCTTAAGCAATCTGGACCATTAGTAGGGCTGTCAATGGACCGGCCTGGCCTGATGGGCTTTTGGGCCTAGCTTGCTTTGGATTAGGCTTGGGCTGAATACTAAGCCCAAGGAGTGGGTTTGCGCTAGGGGTGTATATCGAGTCAAACCGAGTCGAGCTGGCCTCAGCTCAACTCGGTTCGGCCACTAGCTGACCTCAACTCGAACTCGGCTCGGTCCTCAAGCATGATTGGCCAGTTTGGCTCGGTTCAGTTAACAGCTCGGGTTAGTTCGAGCCGAGTTCGACATTGCAGCATTTTCACAAACGCCTGGACTGTATCGGAAACAACAACAATGGTTTTATAGGTATTTTATCAAACACCTTCTAAGCAACATAAAAATCAAGGAAAAAAAAAAAAAGGACGTTGGTTTCATATACATACCTTCCTTGCCACCATACTTCTTTGAGTCATTTCATCAAACACTTGGTGAGCAACATCAATATCAAAGTAACCAAGTCATCAAATTGGTTCAATTTGAGTTCGATTCGAGCTGGGTTCAATCCGAGTCGAGTCGAGCGGGCCAGCTCGAACTCATTTTCGAACTAAAAAAATCAGCTTGACTTGGCTCAAACTTAGCTTCGAATTGAGCTTTTTCGAATCGAGTCGAGTGAGCTAACCGGAGCTAGCTCGGTTTCTAGTCAGCATGCTTAGTATTTTTGGTATTAAAAGATATTTCGCACCAGTAATTGTTAAAAAAATACTACCGATTCTGCAACAAAACCACTCATTTTTAGCAAATCGAGAGAAGCCACCGAGAAACTAGGAGCCCAGGCCGTTTTTGAGAGCCTGGTCCAAGTGCGACCTATTTAGGATTTTAAGAGTATATGGGCTTGGGCTCAGATTGGAATTTGGCTCAAGCCAGAACAGTATGTTTGTTTTGGCCAGTCATGGGCTCAGACCTCACTCAGGCTCAGTTCTATTTTCTGGGCTGGGCTTTGACAGACCTTGGCCCGGCCTGGCCTACACTGTTGACAGCCCTAACCATTGGTATAAACCTGGAATATGTCAGAATAGAATAGGGGTGCAATGGGCCGGGCTAGGGTAGGGTTGAGCTGTAGCCCTGGCCAGAAACGGCGGAGCCAAACCAAGGCTGCCCTATAAGAAAAAGAATGAAATTATCAAAGTTTGAAATAATCCAATTTAAGAAATTTTCTAAGATATATCCTCTATCCACGACGAGTCTCATTACATAAATGATTTTGATATGGGAAACATGTTACACACATGTGATACCTCACAAGTGTTTTTAAACCGTCCATTCTTTTCTTACAATGGGGCCCCACCAAATGATTGGGCTGGATCAATGGCTTAGGCCAGGCTATTTACATTGCCCACGTCCCATCCACCCAACCTAGATTTCAAGTCCGGGCCCAGCCCTACTGGCCAAGCTTAGGGACCCAGACCTGGCCTTAATAGGACTGGGCTGCCTGGGCATTGCAACCTTAATTAGATATGCTGGCTACTAATCTTGGGCTTGGATCTAAGTGTTCAAGTATATCTACCTAACCATCTATTCATAGGCCACAAAATCAAAGGTCAGGATTACTCCAGCATGTCATGCACTTGGAAGTTACATGGAATTGTGATGTTGGGCTTCCTACTCAACCATGTTTGGGCTGAGCCTTGAGACCCATGGGTTGGACTTGTGGTTTGACCCAACAAGTAATACAGTTGGGCTTAAGTTATTTAATACTAGTGGGTGTAAGTCATCTCGATGGTGGGCTGGTTAGGTGGGCCCAATTCCTTAGTTCAGGGGTTGGGGTGGACTAAGGGTTGTACACGAACTGAATTAGCTCAGTTAGCTAGCTTGACTCGAGTCGAAAAAGCTCGATTTGACTTGGTTCAAACTGAGTTCGAGCCAAGTCGAGCTGATTTTGAGCTCGAAAAAATTTCAAACCGAGTTCGAGCTTATCCGATCTTGACTTGACTTAGATGTTGCTCACCAAGTGTTTGATGAAATGACTCAACAAAGTGTTGGCCGGTGACAAGGAAGGTATGTATATGAAAGAAATATCATTTTTTCTTGATTTTGATATTGCCTATAAGGTTTTTGATGAAATACATGTAAAATTGTTGTTGTTGTTGTTTTACATATAGTGAGAATAGGAAGGTGCAGTTCATGTGTTTGTGAAAATACTGCACATGTGAACTCGGCTCGATCTTGGCTCGAACCTAGCTCGAACGGCCCGAGCTAGTGACCGAACCGAGCCAAGCTGGCCAGTCAAGCTCGAGGACTAAGCTGAGCCAAGTTCAAGCTATGGTCAGCTAGTGGCCAAGCCGAGTCAAGCTATGCCAAGTTCGACTCGGTTCAACTCATGTACACCTCTAGGTGGACTTGGACTCAGATCTATATATCATGGGCCACAACTGGAAGGATTGGGCCCATCCCGTCCATTGCCCACAATGGATTATCCTTCATCCGACGGTGGCCACGCATCCCACAAAATCAGAACCATAGAAGTCAACACATCCTAAGGTGAACAATGGTCCTGGATCCATCGCGTCGTCCAAGGTATGCAACATTCTAGCCCTACAATCAGTGGCCTACGAAATAGATGGTTACAAAAAGAGAATGCAGCAACGGTCCACATTTATCGAAAAATCGTCCAATGATTGAAGGGTTTAGATCCTCCAGAATAAGGAGATTTTGGGTTATCAATCCACACCCACACCCGTGTGGGAGCACTACCAATCCACATGCATCCACACATATCAATATGGGACAGGTGCTACGATCTTATCTCTGAATCAAGTGGGAAACATCGTTGGGTCAAATTAAAACTTTCTAATATCAACATGTAAGTATATGGTTAAGAAAAAAAAAATAAAATGCACAAGCAGGCTACATTGAATAGATAAAAGGCAAGAGGTTTGATGGTTAGGATCTTGGATTGGATTTTTTTGGTTTTTGTTAATTCATGATGTGGGCTTTTAGATCGATGGTTTGGATAAACCAACCATGGTCTACATCTACAAATACGGAAACAAACAGAGAAGTCTCTTATCAGTAACTAATAAATAGGACACTCCTCCAATTCTTCACACTAATAAATAGGAAACAAACAGAGAAGTCTCTTATCACAAACAGAGAAGTCTCTTATCAGTAACTAATAAAGGCAAGAGGTTTGATGGTTAGGATCTTTAGATTGATTAGATGATCCTAAACTCCAATTGATGAGTACATTTTTGCATGGGACAATTGACTATTTCATTTCACCATCTATTAAATGTCCACCAATTGATTGGTCGAAGGATGAAAATTCATTCGACTTAATTTTCCAATGAAGAGTCATCAAAAGCTGGACTCGCATTTTGATGGTATGATTTCAGTAAATATATGCCATACTTGTAATTCCCAAACTTCTTATAAACCTAGAATATCTCAAATTAGAATAGGGGTGCAACGGGCTGGGTTAGGGTAGGGTAGGGGAGGGTAGGGTAGGGTAGGGTTGAGCCGTAGCCCTGACCCGAAAGGGCAGAGCCAAACCAAGTCCATCCTGCAAGAAAAAGAGTGAAATTGACGCAGGGGAGGACGTGAGGTCGAGCACCGTCTTCCTCAAGAGGATAATTATTCCGAATCCACGGAACTTCTCTGGACTCCTCACAGAGACTTTCTCGAATCCACGAGAAAAGAGAGCAGAAAATAGAAATAAATTCTAAATAAATTGAAATAGATTAATGAATGAATAAAAACGAGTTCACAACCCTTTAAATAAAGTACTAAGCAATGGGAAAGAAATCAGAATCAAACTACAACTAGGACTCTAGAATTAGCGACTTACTATAAATAGTAAACTTACTATTTATAGGCGGTCGTGATGTCTATTAGTGCGTTGCAAGGTTTTCGGCCAAAAAATAGTAAGTGTCCTATTTGACTTCACCAAACCGTTCCCCTAATTATTCTAAGCTCTTTTCATGTTGGACATAACTCCTAAAGCCCGACGGATGAAGAGTTATAAACAAACTAAAACTTACTATTTATAGTAAAAAACGAAATTGAAACAGGAAACGACCATCAAATCAGGGTTTCTCGCAATTCCGAAGCGTCGCAACCAAGATAGCTGGGTTGGTTGGCTAAAGTAGCTCGTTCTACCCCAAAATCATATATTTTTCGTCGGCTAACTCATCCCGGATTGTGAGATACGCCCGATTTAAGGTCCGATGGTCCAGATCACTTCTTTCGCCGACCGGGCCTTTTCTCGATCCATCTTTGCCATGTAATTGTCCGCGACCTTCTCTACATCGGTCTCCTCCACTTCAAAAGAACTCGTCCTCGAGTTATCATTATCTTGTTGCTCATGATACTCGGTCGGTCCGCGACATTGAAAGTTCGTGAGATCGCCATATCATCTCGGAAGATCAACAACATAAGCGTTGTCATTGATCTTTCGGATGATTGTACCGGTCCAATCTTTTTATTCTTCAACTTGTTGTACGTTCGGTCGGAAATCTTTCTTTGCGAGATGGACCATTACTTGGTCGCCCACCTCGAACACTTTTTGTCGCCGATGCTTGTCCGCTTGCTCCTTGTACTTTTCGTTCGAGGCATGTAGCTTTGTTACTGTACCTCCGCATGAATGCCCATGATTTTGTCTCCGCCATATGTTCTCACTGCAATGCTCATGCCCGGGAGCTTGGGCGGAGGGACCAAGTCTAGTGTATGGCGAGGTACTCGTCCGTAAATAACCAGGAAGGGATTTTCTGTCGAGCGGTTCACCATGTTATTGAATGCAAACTCCGCTTGAGACAAGGCCAAATCCCACCGCTCGGTTTTTCTTCGAAATACATCGAAGGAGGTTTCCCAATGTGCGATTCACAACCTCAGTTTTGACCGTCAGTCTGTGGGTGGTACGCGCTGCTGAACCGAAGGCGTGTATCGAATCGAGTCCACAAAGTCCGCCAAAAGTGGCTTATGAACTTCGTGTCACGGTCGGAAGTAATAGTTTTGGGAACCCCGTGTAGCGCACAATTTCTCCGAAGAATAGATTCGCCACGTGTGTTGCATCGAGAGTCTTCTTGCATGGAATAAAGTGCGCCATCTTGGAAACACGATCTACTACCACGAACACCGAATCCATGCCGCGTTGTGTTCGTGGGAGACCAAGCACAAAGTCCATAGATAAATCCTCCCAAGGGCGTCGAGTACGGTGTAACTGGGTGTAGAGGCCCGTATTATGAGATTGCCCTTGGAAGTCCGACAAATATAACGTTGGACCGCTTTCCCACATCACGTACCAATTGTGGCCGAATCGTTTGGTTCTTCCACAAGAGCTCGCGTCTTGTCTCGCCCCAGGTGTCCACTGAGGCCACCTCCATGTAGCTCTTGGATTATCTGTTCCCTTAGTGAACTCTTTGGGATACATAGTCGATTTCCCTTAAAAAGGAACCCGTCTTGTATATGTAAGTCACCGGGGTGACCTTCCTGACATCTAACCCATGCGTCCTTGAAGTCGTCGTCATCGGTATATATGTCTTTGAGGCAATCGAACCCGACAACTTCGTTGCTCATAGTGACTAACAAAGTTGCACGACGACTCAGCGCATCGGCTACTTTGTTCTGTTGCCCTGACTTATGCTTTAGCACGAACGTGAATTCCTGCAAAAATGAGATCCATCTAGCATGCACACGGTTAATGTTAGCTTGACTATTAATAAACTTGAGGGCTTGATGGTCCGTGTAAAGTATGAATTCCCTTTGAATCAAATAATGTCGCCAGTGTCGCAATGCATGGACCACCGCGTACAACTCGATCTCATATGTAGACCACTTCTTGCGTGCATCACTAAGTTTCTCACTTTGTGAAGACTCTAGGCCTACCTTCTTGAGACAAAACTCCCCAATCCCGACATATGAGGCATCACATTCGACTTCAAACAGTTTGTCGAAGTTGGGAAGTACAAGAACAGGGGTCGTGGATAATCATGCGCTGATTTCGGCAAAGCACGTCGGCCTCGTCGGTCCTTGAAATCGCCCTTTCTTCATGCAATCTGTGATCGGTGACACAATGCTACTGAAATTTTTCACGAACCGACGATAGAATGTCGCTAGTCCATGGAAACTTCGCACTTCGTGAATATTTTTGGAGGCAAGCCATTCTCTCGATTGTCTTCACCTTTTCCTCATCCACTCGAATGCCCGTGGATGTAACCACAAAACCCAGAAACAATAGGCTATTAGTCATGAAGCTACACTTTTTTAAATTGAGGTACAGTTTATTTTCAGTGAGCACTTGAAGGACCTTCTTGAGGTGCTCCATATGGGTGGTTTCGTCTTGACTGTATATTAAAATATCATCAAAATAGACCACAACGAACCGCCCAATGAAAGGTTTCAGAACTTGGTTCATCAACCTCATGAATGTACTAGGCGCATTAGAAAGACCGAAAGGCATGACCATCCATTCGCTACAATCCTTCCTTGGTCTTCAAGGCTGTTTTCCACTCATCACCCGTACCGTATTCGAATCGATGGTAGCCGCTCCTTAAGTCCAATTTAGAGAATATTTTTGCGCTCTCTAGCATATCCAACATATCATCCAACGTGGTATAGGAAACTTTTGTATTTTACGGTGATCTTGTTGATGGCCTGGTTGTCGACACACATGCGCCAACTCCCATCTTTCTTTGGAGTTAGCAGAGTGAAGTACAAAGACATGGGCTCATGCTTTCTCGAATAAGACCCTTACGGATCGGTTCCTCCACTTGTCCTGCAGGAATCTCGCACTCATTCGGGCTCATTCGATAATGAGGACGATTAGGTAAACTGGACCCAGGGACAAGGTCGATATGGTGTTGGATATCTCGCATAGGGGTAACCCATCGGGAAGGTCCTCGAGCCAGATTTCTTGGAATTCATGTAACAAGGGCCTTAATCTTTCAGGGGATGATGGTAGGCTCGAGTTCTTTCCCTTTACAATTAATGCATAAGTCTGTCTGTTTCTTTCGATTCTTCCACAAAGTCCCGAATGGTTAAGAGAAAACGACCCTTCACTTTAGAAGTTTGGTGGTCCCTCTCGGGATCCATAGGGGCCAATATAGTCTTCCTACTGTCCTTGACGAAGATATATATGTTATCTCGCCCCTTATGAGTGGCGTCACGGTCGGATTACAGTGGTCGGACCGAGTAGTATGTGACATGCTTCCATGTCAACCACATCGCATACTACTTCATCCTTATAATGTTTGTCAATGGAAAAAGATATGGTGCACTGTTCAGTTACCTTTGTTTCATTGACCTTCTTGATCCAACCGATTGTATATGGAGAGGGATGACGCTCTGTTTTCATTGCAATTTTTCCACCATGACCCTGGAGACGATGTTCTCGCTGCTCCCACTGTCAATGATCACGTCACAAACCTTTCGATTCACCGTACACCTAGTGCGGAAGATGTTATGCCGCTGTGGATGTACTTCTTTTCTTGGCGCATATAATAGTCGCCTCACGACGAGCGACTCGCCTTGATCTTGCTGAACCCAATTTGAATCATCTACCTCATCCTCGGCGATATGCTCCTGTTCTTCAACATCTGGATCTTCATAAGCGTTATCAGCACTACCATCATTAATGGCGAGGTTTGCCACTTTTCGCTGGGGACAAGTATTTGACGGTGTGGCCGGCTGGCCACAACGATAGCTAGTTGTCGGGCCTTGGCCGAGCATAAGGGTTCGAAATTCTACTTGGACCAGCAGTAGTGGAGACGCCCCTTTGGGGTCTATCTTGCCCGCTTCCCTGATCTCGGTTCTCAGACGTAAGAGGTTGAGTGCGTGCTCCGACGGGCTCCTTTCCCTTAGGTTGTGGAGCTCCCTGAGGTGGACCTGCCGCAGTAATCCGCGCAGTAGGATAGGTCCGTGTGTTAGGACGTTCAAGTTGCGCTTCTGCCCGAGTAGCCAACTTGATCGCATCATTCATCGCCCAGACGGATTGCATCTGGACCCGATCTTGAATTGCCATACGTAATCCACCGTTGAATCGGGCGACTTGCTGCGATTCAGTCTCGACCAAATCGTTACGCGCCGCCAGGCGGTAAAATTCTTCTGCGTACTCTCTCACCGATCGACTACCCTGTCGACAATTTTGGTATTGTTGGAATAATACCTGTCGTAATCGCTAGGGAGGAATCGGGAGCGTAGTAGCTGCTTCATCCGCTCCCATGTGCGGATTGGTGCTTTCATCTGCCTGGTTCGTGCGAGTTGCAGTTGTTCCCAAGCTGATGCTCCTCCTTTCAGCTTGTAGGCCACAAGCTTGACCTTCTTTGTTTCAGGAATGTCCATATAGTCAAAAAATCGCTCAACTTCAGAAAGCCAATCGAGAAAATCCTCAATGTGTAGCTGGCCATTGAAGTTAGGAATATCAACTCGTATCTTGAAGTCTCGATCCATTCGATCTACCCGTCGCCGCCTTGCCTAGGGTGTTGGAAGATCACGTCATCGATCTCCTCTTCATGGAGCCCCAGTCCTCGGGCATGACCCTTGAATGCCTTTGCCGGTACTATCCTGCGATCGGCCGGTTACGAGTCTCAAAGCGGTGGCGGTGGAGGATTACCACCAGGAACACGGAGTTGCCCTAGGGTTTACGCAAGAGATTTGCTATGCGGTCCATGGAAGCACAGCCCTTGCATGGCTTGCCGATTCTCTTCTTCTTGCCGCTTGGAAAGTTTGCATTTGTTAAAGGCAAATTCACTGGAGCACCGCCTTTATGGGATTGTTGCCCGACCCGTCGTTAGAAGCCATCGACCCGAGGAGAAACCTCGCTTTGATACTAAAGCGACGCGGGGGAGGACGTGAGGTCGAGCACCGTCTTCCTCAAGAGGATAATTATTCGAATCCACGGAACTTCTCTGGACTCCTCACAGAGACTTTCTCGAATCCACGAGAAAAGAAGCGAGAAAAATAGAAATAAATTCTAAATAAATTCGAAATAGATTAATGAATGAATAAAAACGAGTTCACAACCCTTTAAATAAGGGTACTAAGCAATGGGAAAGAAATCAATCAAACTACAACTAGGACTCTAGAATTCGCGACTTACTATAAATAGTAAACTTACTATTTATAGGCGGTCGTGATGTCTACTAGTGCGCAAGGTTTTCGGCCAAAAATAGTAAGTGTCCTATTTGGCTTCACCAAACCGTTCCCTAATTATTCTAAGCTCTTTTCACGTTGGACGCAACTCTAAAGCCCGACGGATGAAGAGTTATAAACAAACTAAAACTTACTATTTATAGTAAAAACGAAATTGAAACAGGGAAACGACCATCAAATCAGGGGTTTCTCGCAATTCCGAGCGTGTAACCAGCATAGCTGGGTTGGTTAACTAAAGTAGCTCGTTCTACCCCAAAATCATATATTTTTAGGTAACTCATCCCGGATTGTGAGATACGCCTGATTTAAGGTCTGATGGTCCAGATCACTTCTTTCGCCGACCGGGCCTTTTCTGATCCATCTTTGCCATGTAATTGTCCGTGACCCGCTCTACATCAGAAATTATCAAAGGTTTGAAATAATCCATTTAAAGAATTTTTCTAAGGTAACTAATATCCTCCATCCACGACGAATATCATCATATAAATGATTTTGATAAGGGAAACATGATACATGTTTGTCATACAGAACTGCTCACAAGTGTTTTTAAACCTTCCATTTTCTTCTTACAATGGGAGCCCACCAGATGATTGGGCTGGACCAATGGGCTAGGCCGGCCAATTTTCATTGCCCACGTCCCATGCACCCAACCTAGATTTCAAGTCCAGGCCCAGCCCTACTGGCCAAGCTTAGCGACCCAACCATGGCCTTATAGGGCTGGGCTGCCTGGGCATTGGCAACTTTAATTAGATATGCTAGCCACCAATCTTGGGCTTGGATCTAAGTGTTCAAGTATATCTACCTAACCTTCTATTCACAGGCCACAAAATGAAAGGTCAGGATTACCCCAGCATGTCATGCACTTGGAAGTGACTTGTGATGTTGGGCTTGTTTATCAACTATGTTTGGGCTGAGCCTTCAGACCCATTGGTTGGACTTGTGGTTTGACCCAACAAGTAATCGTGCTGGATCCTGTATTGTATTTTTCGTGTGGCTGGCTAATACAGCTGGGCCCAACTTATTTAATACTTATCTGGATGGTGGGCTGGCTAGATGGGCCCAATTCCTTAGTTCACGCTAAGGTGCACACGCTTTGGTTTGGTCCGATTTTGGGGGGAAACTAGAATCGAACTGTTCCCAACGATTCTAGGGAAACTAGAACCGGAACTAGACCGTTTGCACCCTAGAGCCGAAATGGAACTGGACCGTAAAAAACCGATTCGATTCCGGTTCAGTTGTCCAGTTATGTGCTTTTTATAATCTACCTCAATTGCACGGTTTGTTTTTATAATCCAACCCAAGCTCTTGTACTGAAAATTTTGAGAGAGTAATTTTGTCAAGGTTTGCTTTTTATAAACCTTTCCTAATCCTAAAATGATTTTACTGCAAATGTCTATTCGCGTTGTGATCTATTTGATGGATAGTTTATTTTTTTATATTTTAAAAAATAAAATTTAAATATTTATTGACATAAGGGATCTGGTTCTAGGGTTCAGTTCTAGAGACTGATTTATAGCTCCAAACCGAGAATTAAATCAAACTAATCGGTTCTTTGGTTTTTGAAACTGAACCGGTGCACTTTAGATTTGGACCAAATCGTACAGTCTCGTTGACTCCGGTCGCGTTTACCGGTTCTACTGATTTCATATGCACCCCTAGTTTAGAGGCCGAGGTCAACTTGGGCTCGGGTTTGTATATCATCGGTTGCAACTGGTAGGATTGGGCTCGGCCCAGTCCATTGCCTATAATGGGTTATCCTTCATCCGACGGTGGCCACGCATCCTACAGAATCAGAACCGTAGAAATCAACACATCCTAAGGTGAACAATGGTCCTGGATCCATCGCATCGTCCAAGGTACGCAACATTCTAGCCTTTCAATCAATGGCCTACGAATAGATGGTTGGAAAAAGAGAATGCAGCAACGGTCCACATTTATCGAAAAATCGTCCAATGATTGAAGGGTTTAGATCCTTCAAAATCCGGTAGATTTTCTGTAATCTATCCACCCCCACACGCGTGTGGGAACACGACCAATCCACATGCAGCCACACATATCAATATGGGACAGGTGCTACGATCTTATCTTTGAATCAAGTGGGAAACATCATTTAGGTTCTTATGACCTCAATATCAGCACATTTTATACATCATGTGGGCCACAGAGTAACAAATAAATGGACGGCTAGAATTTTTTTAATCCGTGAGTTTATGTTGCACATTGTGGCTCACATAAGTTATGAAATAGCCTGATTCTTAATAAATAATATCTAATCATCATTTATAACCAGATAGAAAGCTCAGATCTCGCACAATCAGACACATTCCATGTTGTGGATGGGCAGAGATTCACACGCGTGTGGAATTAGCATACTACCGTTTTTATTTTGCTTTTCTATCACAGGCCTGTCTTTTTTATCAGCCCTTTCCGCTTTTTTCTTTATGCTTTCAAAGGTTTAGACCTTATCATGGAAACGCCTCAAAGAAGGTTCGAACCCGAGACACCATGCAGAAAGCAGCACGTGAGGATCTTCTACTTTCTCTACTGCAGCACATGCAAAAATGGCACACATGTGAGATATCTGGGCCATCTAGTGGGTGGGACTCTGGCTTTGTGGGTATAGTGCAACGGTGATTTTCTTTCCAACGGTCCGTTTTCCTCGTACAGGTGTGGCCCACTTGATCAGTGGAATTTTAATCGAATTCATGAATAAATGAATTATAACCGTAGCCCGCAGAATCATTGGCTCGGATCACGCACATGTGGCATGATTCATCAATTAAATCTCTACTCATCCGAGTCAATCTAGAGGTTTGTTTTTTCCACGTATTCTAATCTGGCACGTGCATAGGACAATCGACCGTGTATTATTAGGTCCTAGATATCTGGCTTCAAAATCAAAGCGGTCAATTCGCCAGGTGAGCCACACGTGTACTAAAACGATGGACGGTTCTAAAAGCTTGCCAAACCTCAACCTACAAGCATGGCCTGTCTGGCTGGTGGGCCCGCCCTATTTCTCGAGATGCGCAGTGGGGCCCACCTTATCCACGGTTAAGATGTCTCATACTCATGGGACCGTTAGCATAAAGGTGCGTGAGGACTGTGGAGAGGTACATGTGACGGTAGACAACTTCCTTTTTCTGTGAAGTTATATCATACTCGGCTGCGTGTGACGCTTGATACGCAGGCACTCAGAAATTGTACACGTGGTACATATCGACTCAAGCTAAACCGATTAAATTGTGGAATCCACTGCTTCTAATGCCCGTTCCAACAATTTCAACATCTGATTCGTTGACACTTCTTTATGGAAGTAGGAACCATTGGATACTAATCATTTTCAACCGTCCAATAAATGTCAACCAATCTGATAGTAATATAATTAAATAAGTATCAGTTTTGGATCATCGTACATCTATTGTACACATGATTTGGAGGCATGGAATTCATTATATCCCACATGCGTAATTTCTAAGCAATTTCTAAGTGCCTGCGTATCGTCCATCACAGTCTGCCAGAGTATCAATGTTTCTCTTTCTGAAAAGGGGACAGTATATGGTTGGAAGGATGATGGCATTAACTGCACTCGCACCCCTCTACCCTGTCTGGCAAACCACTTCCTCCCTCCACGTGCAGTTCACGTGCCACACACCTTATTGAAATGATGTCTTACAGGAAGATGATCCGACTGTAACTGTATACTTTACAGTGCTTCTAGTTGCATCGGGACAATTGTATAGTCCAATCAATCCATCTTGGCTGTACATTCGTGCCTGTGCAAAATTACTGGACTACATTACAAAAATCACTGTGATTGGATGATCCAATCCATCTATAAGCTGCCATTCTTTTTCATGCCCGTCGGTTTTCCAAGCCATGATGGGATGGCCAGGATTGTCTAATAAAAGTGATGCTTTGGAAACATAAAAGATTAATGATGATAGGCAGCAAATAAATGGATTAGATTATTGATTAGACATACTTTTCATAAGTGATCTTGCCCATTCATTTTTGTTGATAAATGATCAATGGATAGAATCATCTAATTTGTGTGATTTTCTATATAGTTAACTTAGGGGTGTACATCGAGCTGAACTGAGTCGAGGTGGCCTCAGCTCGGCTCAGCTTAGTCACCAGTCACACTCAGCTCAAACTTAGCTTGGCTCGGTGACCGAGCCAAGATCTCCGGCTTGAGTTTGCTCGGTCAACAATTGGACCCGTTCAAGCTAGTTTCGAGTTCCGAGCTTTCGAGCCGAGTTCAAATTGAAACACATTAAAACATTGAAATGGGTTATGAGAGAGAGAGAGAGAGAGAGAGAGAGAGATAGATGGGTTATGAGAGAGGAGGGAGAGAGTAGGGAGAGAGGGAGAAAGATAGGTTATGAGAGAGAGAGATGGGTTCATGCTGGTGGCCGAGTTCGAGCGAAAGGGAGAGAGGGTATTTTTTATCTTGGGTTTTTTTTTTTTAAAGGTATACATAGGGGTGTACCAAGTTGAGCTGAGTCAAACCGAGTCGAGTTAAGTTCGAGCCGAGTCGAGTCGAGTTGGGACAAGTCGAGCTCGGCTCGAATTCATTTTTGAGCTAAAAAAATCAGCTCGGCTTGGCTCGGCTCGAACTCAATTTCGCGTGAGTCAATTCAAGCTTTTTTGGGCCGAGTCCAGCCAGCTAACCGAGCTAGCTTGGTTTGTGTACACCCCTACAATTACTCAAGGATTGCCTAGTGGACCATATGGAAAGTCCAGATTGACTGATTGGATTGCACAAGTGTTACAATGCAGCTAGGAGCACTGTAAAAGTATCGAATTCAAATCAAAATAAAGAAATGAGAAATTCTAACGTGCCGAAAACAGATCGCGCGATCGGGACCTTTGTTTTGGCGGGCGACTACATTGATAGCCCAGATCTTAAGAATCAAGGTTATCGGACCATCACAGCCATCCGATAAGTTTCCTTCAAAAGGAAAGGTCAGAGCAGCAGTCCTCGTTCAACCATTAAAACTCACAACTGAATGGTCAGTCTTGTCCAGTCCGTATTAATTTTTCTTATACAGAACACTGCAGCATCCACATGGTGGCCCACCAAATCAACGGTACCGATCACAAGCCACGTGTAGACCTGCACTTAGCATTCCTCAATAAATCAAGTTCAAGGTAAGACGCGATGGTGTCGCAGGTACGTAGGCAGCATCTCAGGATTCGGTTTAGTGGGCCCCACATGGAACCTGACATGTCGTTACATGTGCAAACTTCCCACATGGGAACATGCTGTCCATGTCTTCACACTGTGTACACGCGTTTTGAACTCTCACAAGTGGGGCCATGGTTCATTAATCCCGACCGTTGGTATCTTTTCCCTCACCGTGGATTGGAATATCCCATGGACAAATAATAATGATGATGACGTTTTCAGTTGAATGTCGAACGTGGTTTTGTTTCTCTTATGGACCGTCCATCTTTATGCCAGCAATCAAAAGGTTAAGGTCATTCTTTCGTAGAGATTATTTCTACGTGATCCATCCACGGCGAGTCCTAACATACCAATGGTCAGGATGACCGAACCATAGGCCCCACTTGTCATTTAATCTCCCGCGATGGACCAGATTTCTAATTTGGTGTCTTGCAATTAAATGGGACGTGGTACAACATTCGTCAGGTGAGTCCCACCCTAAGACACAGGGATCTATCAATCTCAGCCATCCAATTTGAGAATTGTTTCCCATGCAGGGCTGATTGGCCGGAGTATTCTTTTCTACCGTCCATCTACAAGTCACTGGTCGGACGATTCCGAACATCCTATTAGCGATGCTTTTCCACCGTTGAAAATCAAATATGGGATCCACCTGATTAATGATCAGGATCGTGGACAGATGTGCCACGTGTCCGGTTCGAGTGCATCTCACATGATAAGATGTTGGTCAGTTGAGATGCACTAAGATTTTCCTCGTTGACTGAAAAAGAGCTTTTCTCGACCTTGATCGCATTAAGCCAGGGATCTGTATTCGCACGCGTGTGGAGCCCTGCAGCCGCTCGTGCTAATATGGCACACGTGTTCGAGATTTCACCTTTCCATCAGGTGGGCCACGTTGATTATACATTCACGATAGAAATCAATCCTTTTCTCTTTCTCGGGTGGGCCGCAGGCTACGAAACAAATAGACGGCTAAAAGGATTATTTCTAGCCATCCATTTGCTTCGTAGAGTTATCCCTCGTGAGGGCTGAGTTTTAGGCCAGATCAGCTTTGTGGCCCAGCTGATGGAAATAAAAAAGTTCAGACGTATTGGCACGTGTGGGCAGGACTCCACACGCGTGTGGGCTTAGTAAACTTCTTGTTTCATCTGATTGAACTTATCACAGCCGTTCATTTTGGATTTTAATGATGGTAAGAAAAATGATTGTTATCCATTTGATCTTCGATTTTCCTAAATGATAGCTTAATTATTACAATCCGCTCGGCCGTGGGTTTTATTAGGGTACGGTTGCCCTGACCACTGTATGGTACGGTGGCTGCTCTCCACCGTCTGATTACATCCTTAGATCAATCTGAACCGTTCATGTTCTTAATACCACCTTATAGAAGATATCATATTACAGACATGCTTCATTGATTATACTGACCTCTGAATCTTGGATTTAAATACGGGCAATTAAATATGCTCTGGTTTCTGACAATTGTAAATACCTCCCTTAAATTTGGATTATTGCAAGCAGCTCCAATACAAAATCACAGGGGAGATGCTTTACAATTGCAAGAAATAATAGGGGATTTTTTTTTACAATTATCCCGCAAATATTCTTCTTTATACCAAATCACGGGGAGATGTTTTGCAATTGTGAGAAAAAATAGGGGAACTTTTTATAATATTCTTCTCAATACAAAATCACAAGGGAGATGCTTTACAATTACAAGAAATAATAGGGGATCCTCAATACAAAATCACAGGGGGGATGCTTTACAATAACAATAAATAATAGGGGATATTTTTACAATATTATTCTTAATACAAAATCACAGGGGAGAAGTTATACAGTTGTAAGAAACAATAGAGGAGCTTTTTACAATTATCCCTTAAAAATTCTTCTTAATACACAATCATGGGGGAGATGTTTTATAATTGGAAGAAACAATAGTGGAGTTTTTTAAATAATATCCTTCTTAATACAAAATCAGGGGTAGAAGTTTTACGCTTGTAAAAAACGGTAGGGGAGCTTTTTACAATTATCCCTTAAATATTCTTCTTAATACACAATCACGGGGAAGAGTTTTTATAATGGTAAGAAATGATAAGAGAAACAATAGGGGAGATTTTTACAATATTCCTCTTAATATGTTTTGCAATTGTAAGAAACAAAGGAGGAGTTTTTTACAATTATTTCTTAAATATTTTAAAGAAATATGTATTTCCCTGGGACAAACAGTCAAATACCAATAGCAGTGGGACCCAACTTTAAGAGATCCAGATCGCTCATCTGGTGGGCCACATATTTAATTGGCGATGCTCCCATAAATCTCTGCCGCTGGATGATCTGAACCGTCAATTGGTGTCCAATAGTTGGACAGGTTATCCACTTTCAAATAACCGAGCTTCTCCGGGGAACTCTTTTGGACGTCCATCCATACATGATGAGGCCCACCAGATGAACGGTTAGATCGACAGAATTTTGGCTCCACTGTAGTTGATGGCCGACCGATAAACTAAGCAATTTTCTCGGCTGAACATTGTATACAATCTCCCTAAAGCAAGCATACGTCATCATGATAAGTAGGTAGTGGTGTAGATGAAGAAGTAGGTTGTGGGTCCCACTGAGAAGAGAATTGGTTGGATAGGGACCTCTGATCAGACTCATATTCAATACATCATCATTGCAAGCATGGATGTTCTGTGCCGGTTTGCTAATTTCGCACGCGTACACGTGGACGTATGTATCGGACGCGGATTGGCTACTCCCCCTGACACCAGCCCCGGAGCTGGTGGTCGGTGCTCTGTGGGTCCCACCATGATGTATGTGTTTCATCCATTCCGTTCATCCATTTTTAAAGATCATTTTAGGGCTTGATACCAAAAATGGGAGGGACATAAATCTCAAGTGGATCACACCACAGGAAAAAAAATAGTGAGTGGATATCCATCATTTAAATCCTCCTAAGGCCCGATGTACTGTTTATTTGACATCCAATCCGTTGATTAGGTTATAAAAACCCAGATGAAGGGATAAAACAAATATCAACTTCATCCAATACTTTTATGGCCCCCAAAAAGTTTTTAATGGTCGAAGTTCATTAAACACTGTTTCCTGTAATGTGGTCCACTTGAGACTGGGATATACCTCATTTTTGGTATCAAGCCCTAAAATGATCTTTAAAAATGGATGAATGGAATGGATGAAACACATACATCATGGTGGGCCCACAGAGCACCGACCACCAGCTCCGGGGCTGGTGTCAGGGGGAGTAGCCAATCCGCGTCCGTATGTATCATAATGGGATTTACATGTGTGAGATATGGGCGTTTCATCATGTGATCTCAACTGCTTAGATCTTCTGGAAAAAAAAGGCCATTTTACAGCTAAGGTGGGCCACAGCATTACTGGAATAAATCAACGGCTATAAAAAAAAAGATAGCCGTCAATTTACTTTGTACGCTGTGGCACACTTTGTACGGAGATGATCTAAACTTATGGGAGTTTCAGATCTCACACGCGCGCGTGCCCACATGTGGACGTGTACGGATCTACACGTGTGTGGAATTAGAAAACCTCTGTAATGTGACCTTTTCCATTTTTGCCAGCAAATGACGGTGTCCACCTGTAAGCCTTTTCAAAAGATAGATCTGATCTGGGATGAGATATGACGACTGACAATGTGGCATGCATGTGAGATCTGGGCCATCCATCATGTCGGGCCAAAGATGACCAAAGAATCAGGCCAGTCTAATCATTGGATGGGCCACACATCTGTGTTGAACAAGGGTTGCTGATAACTGTTTTCCAACCGTCCATTTTTTCTAAAAATGTGTGTACACCTGATGAGTGAACCGCCTTACAATCATAGATACCATCGGTTTCCTTCTTCTTTGCGTTTGAAGGGCATTAGCTAATTTCAAAATATTTTGCAGATCTAAGTTGAAAAGTGGTATACATGTGAGATTTGAACCATCATTTCGAGGATGTTTGTACTAAAATATGGTAGATTTAGACCAACAGCTTGGAATAAGTTAGGTAGCATGTGCGATATTTTTAAAACACAATAGATATTGAGAAGATAGGTCATATTTTCGAAGAGTATCGGTGTTTATGCAATCTCTAGATAAGGATCGGTAACCATTAGGTATACGTGCGTCAGTATTGTAAGGGCGTAATGGATATTTGACAAAAGTAAAACAAGATTGAGAAAGGACAACCACTTCTTTACAATTGGTTACATGCCAAAGTGCCACGTGGACTAGTGATTATCCTTGCAATTAATCCAAAGAGGCTAGGCAGATACAAAGGAAATGATTTATGATCAAAACTCAAAATTCAAAAAATTATCAATCAGCACAACATTCTTTAGCTGTAATCCGTAATTGTAATTCCTTTACATCTCTAGCCCTGTGGTGGACTAGAAAAAAAATCTTAGCCTTAAGAATTGTCCGCCTATGTTCATACGATAAGTCAACCATAATTATAATTCTCGACATTACTTTTACCTTGCTTATCAATACATAGGGCCATGAAGCATTATGCTACTCTCAGCTTGTTGATAATCTCGTTGTAGTGATAAGTCTCATTCATTTTTGTATTCTTCTTCCATCTATCCCCGTTTAACCACACATTTGAAAGTCTTTAATTCTCAAGGAAAAAATGAACTTACTAAGGAAAAGCCCTCACCTCTTATATCTAATGTGACATTTGGTTGAATCGACATTGGTCGAATAGACGGATGGTTAATTGGACCCAATCGGTTTTGGCACACCCACAAACCACACACGTATTTCACATGGCCGAATTCGAGACCAACAGAGGGGCCCACAATGAATGTTAGAAGTATCAATGGGCTGGGCTCGGGGCTGAAAAATCAGAATTTTGAATATGGTCGGTCCCACGGCACGACCTGAAACAGTTCAAAACCCGGGTCGAGACCTACCTCAAGCCCGGCCCATTGACAGCCCTAATGAACGTGCCTTAGCCCAAAAGTCCAGCTGGTCCGCACATATGCAGGCCAGGCTTGTTGACGTGGACGCTGGTCCTTTTGTCTAAAGGATCGTCTTTTCTCTAATATGTGTGGCTCCATGATGAGTAGACCTCATTTTCACGGTGGGCCCACCTGATGAATGGCCAGGATCTCGGAAACTGGTTATAAAGGGCCCTTGTCACCGTCAATAGCTTTTACGCTTTTTCTTCCCTTCGTTTTCTAATGAGCCGTTCCATTGAGCTTATGCAGACATGATACTGAATGATGTAATACATTCACAGCATGGTAAATTAGGATGCTATACGGCCTTTCTCGCCAACGTGTCTCACGTGTAAGAAATCCTATCCGTTAAAAAGGCAGTCCCGACGATGAAGATCATCTGCTGTTAGATTCACGTTGATCCATTGATTACATAAGCAACACCAGGTAAATCAAAGGAATACCGTTGATCATACCCAAAGTCTATTTGTAGCCCACGTGATGAATGGATCAGATTGATCTTCATCCCAAGCGATCTTCGTGATGGAGCCCAATCTTTCTACGGATCGTATATCCAACACGTGTGACACGTTGGCGGAAACGCCTGCTCGCATGCTTACTTAACATGGGATCAGATATGTATCATCCATCGCAACGGCTCTAAAGAAGGGGCATTTATGGAATTTTGAAAATCTATTTGCTTATAACCAACGGCTTGGATTTATCCAAGTAAACATGCGGCTGGGATGTTACCAGCTTCTCTTTATTTCCTTCCGTTTTTCTTTTCCTTCTTCTCCGCGTGGCCATCAACTTTTAAAAGCATCCTGACCGTTTCTTTAAGGAAATGACACGTAAAGCGTGTTTTTTTAATAAATGCCCCCTTTTTTCTACTCTTTGGTATTATAATAGACCAACAAGTATAGTATTTTTGTTACAAACGCAGAAACAGGGGTGTTGTTATCAAAATCATGAGGTATATAGTTATCAGTTTCCATGATAACATACAACCAGAAGAACCCGAATATGGTAGAGCCATCTCTCACGAGCACTCACGGAGAAAAATGCGTTATTTTGAGCCGTCCATCATGTTAAAAGTACTTCAGATGGAAAATACTAAGGGAAATAACCAAAATTTGATGATTCTAGTCATCTGATCAGTGTCCATGAAAATAACGGCAGAGAGCAAAAGTATTTAACAGTCAAAACATTCAGCACCGAAAGGTGAGGAAATACGGTTGATTGGACAATTTAAAAGGTATGATTTATGACATGTAATCCACCATGATAGGGCCCACTATATGGACAGATCTGATTGGTAAATTTATTTGCCACGTGTACTGTCGACAGACGGCTGTACCATGTTTGGTTTGTCCCGCTATACCGCATCATCTCCCCGCAGTCAAGATGACAATGGAATTCCCAACGGCTTGCGCGGTCGACCGTTATAGTAGGCTTCTGATGGAGATGGTACGGTAGATCCGGAAGGACTGGAATACGGTGAATCCATCTCCATAAGTACAGGTGGCAGGTTTGTGTGAAAATCGGGCCCACCCATATCTATGGTCCCAGCACGAACGGTTTATAGTTAAGAAATCATAACTATTACACAATCATATCCATTACTTTTAACTGTTTTTGTTTTCAACCGTCACTTCAATGGACACAGATCAGATGGATAGAATTCTCTAATAGGTTTGAGCATTCAGATATAAAACGTCCCTGACAGGATCATGTATATGGACGGACCAGATTTTCATATCTCGCTGCCACGTGTACTTTAGAGAGATGGATATACCATGTTTGGGTTTTTCTTTATCCACTGTATCATCTCTCGATTTTTCTGATGTGGGGTCCACCCAGCGTCTCTGGAAGCACATGCCATGCAAGATCGAGCGGTTCATTTGGTATATCCAATAGCTAATAGACACAGTCAAAAATTAAATTGTACGGACCATCTTAAACTTTCAATCTAAGGTATACAAATGGACATCAAGATGACAATCGTTATGTTCAATTAGGAAAGGCTCATTCATTAAACGGCTAGGATTGTCCGATCAAGTCAGCTTTTAGTTATATGCTAATAGATGGTGGAGCCCACTAAATGAACGGTTCAGATAATCATAGACATGCGACACGATTGTGATAGCCATTGCATTGGGAGGTGCTAATTCTACACGCGTCTGAAAGCCCTTCCCCATCCGCACCCAGACCCACGTGGCAACATGCAATATTTACAAAAAATCTGAGCTTTCCATCAAGTGGGTACACTGATTAGATCCAACGGTTTAAAAATCAGGTCCATTTCTCAATTCAGGCAGGCCACATTATGCGAAACAAATGGACGGCTAGTAAGAAAATCATTTTCAACCATCAGCTTCTTTGTACATTAGTGTGCCTTTTTTAATTTTTCAGACAAAAGATCTAATCATCATTTCCAATCTTGTATGTTGATTTTGGACGGCTGACAATTTTCTTCTTAACCAACCATTCCAATGGATTTCAACTGGACGGTTAAGATAGTCTCCTGATCACTGTATACTTCAGTATATGCTCCAGGAGCCTTCGGCCATGATTGGACGGTCTCAATTGATGCAGATTATGGCACGTGTTTGGTGGATAACTCACCAGAACCATTTAAAGAAAGAGGACGTCTCAAGTTCAACCGTTGTACTATATAAGGTATAATCCAACCATATGATAACTTCCAAGCTATTAAGTATTAAGTGCACCTAACATACAAACCTTTTAATAGTTTTCCCTAACAGCAAGATGGCTTGGTGCAAAAGTCAGTCCTATCCACCCATCAATGCTCAAACCATTGATAAATGGCAAAACACAAGTGTGGTCCATTCAATGAACGGATGTATATGAGTTGTACAAAACATGCTCCTTGTGATTGGGCCAATCTATTGGATGGGTTAGATATCTTACACACATAAAAGATTGTATGTAAATATATTTTTTTGTTGTTGGTTAGATTGTAGTTGGGCTTGAGACATTCTCTTGAATAAATTGCAACACTTAGACATGGATTGGTTAGGTACTACTTCTCTTTAGGGGCTGTTTGTTTTTCTAAATATAATGTAAATAAGTTGTAAATGGATAATTACTACTTTTTACATCTGCTTGAAAAAGAGAAAATGCGGTTGTAAGTTTAACTCGAAAATCGTGGCACAAAATGTTGTTATTTGAAGGAAATTATGGTGGTAAATTTTGTGAGGCCTATCCTCATGCGTGTGTATGATTTACACCGTCGATTTATTCTAGGTACTCATTTTAGAGCATGAGCCAAACAATGAGATAGATACAAGGCTCAAGTAGACCACACCATACGAAACAGGTGGAAATAAATGCCTATCGTTAATAGTTTTATTTTATTTTTTATTTATTTTATAACACATGCACACACACCCCCCAAACACTCACACTGTAGTGGAATTTCACCACTTATGGTTACTCGAACCCTTGACCTGGTGTTGAAACTCTCGAGAGTCTACCACCCAGCAAGAGTAAGGACCACACCGTTAATAGTTAAAATGAACGTAGGACTCACATGGATGCATGCCTGCCATCCAAACCTTTAATAATGTCATACAGATATGGATGAAGGGAAAACATAAAAATAAGCTTGATCCAAAACTTTTAATGGTACCATAGAAGAAATGAATGGTAAGCTTTCAATTCCCCCTGTTTCGTGTGATGTGGTCCACCTAAGTTTTGAATTTGCCTCATTTTTTGGCTCATGCCCTAAAATGAGAGGAAAAATCAAATGGACGGCATGGATCAAGCACACACATAAAAGTAGGCCCCACTAAAATATCCTCCTTTCCTCGGTTCAAAGGGCGGCTGCCAAAGATAAGGGAAATTGACCATACTCACCTTGAAGTTTGGGCAAATTACCTAGAATGCTATGACACTCCTGTAACGCCCCGAAAAATCAGGGGTCGTGCATAGACTCGACTCCCGAGTTCCCGAGTGTCACTTATCATACATTTATGATTTTTTTAATGATTAATTAAATTTAACTGCGCATTTTGGAATTACCCGAGGAAGAAGCACAATCACACCCTGTCTTGAAGTGAAGGATATCCCATATATATATACAGTCCAAAATAATAAAGGGTCGCCCAAGGCCCCCCACCACGAATAACAAAGAAGGCTATATCTCAAAAAAGAGCAAATCCAAATTAATCCCGATCAAGCCGATGGAGAGCCGCCCATCGCCTACAAGTAGGAGAGTCCGTCCTCCTCGTCCAAGCTCACCTCGCCAGGGCTCCTCATGCCCATGAGTCACCGCATCTATGAATGGGTCTGGTTGGTGTTTTAAAACACCGTCCCGAGTGGGAGTGAGTGATCAACTCAGGTGTGAACTATTGGTCTCAAGTTACAACAGGCATCAATGTAATATGAACTTAATGAAAAGCGGACAATCATCAGACACCTAATAACTCTTATTTAAAATGCATGCATGCGGAATGATATGATGCATGCCCCTCGCCACAATACTCCCTCAAGCGACTCCATCTAACGATCGCATGACAACACTCCCTCGACAAAAGCGACCTCGACTTCCGAGTCGCCACCCTAACTAATGCGTGCAATGCGATCGTGTTAGCCGAGTTATTAGTTAAGTCCATTCATCCACCAAAGTTGGGATTACGATTCACCCTACGTATCACGCCCTAAGCCTGGTTGCGAGCCAAGACCCCATCAACGCGTGAGGCCGAGACCTCACGGTCCGTGATCCCGTCGGGTTCCTCATCCCGACTCCAAGCACATGAGAGTGCCGAAAGGAAGGGATCGCTCGCGGTCACTACGGGGAGGCGCGGTACTATAAGCGTAGGCCAGACGGCCACACGGTGTCCCATTCCACCATGCCGGCTCACGAGGCCGTGGAAGGCTTTCAAGTGGATTATCAATCCGCTACAATGGTTGCATGGTGGTTCGGGTTCCATACATATGTGAGCACCCGGGGTTAACAAACGGGGTTGGTCGGGCCGTAGGTTAGACCGCACAAATCAGGCGAGCGTGAGACGAGTGACCTCGGGCACAAGATACCCATGTAGTCGAACTACAGCCACCCGAACACACCCGCCCAAATTCACGGGTCTAACCCTAGCATAGCCCATCGTCTCTTGTCATATTCCAAACCAACCCAAGGGTGTGAGGGTGATCCTAACGAGCTATCAATTAGTATATCAACATTGTATCTCATGTATCTGAGTCAAATGAATCAAATATTCATATCAAGCATTCATGAATTAAAGTGCATATGTATTGTGTGTGTGTGAGGAGGTTAAGCACCTTCTCTATCCTAACAGGCCATAAGCACCTTCTCTATCCTAACAGGCCATATGCACAAGAGAAATGAAATCATACACACCATGAATCAATAATATATGGGAGAAATGACGAGGCATAAGCATGTTATCATCCATACACAAAATCATGTGAGCAACAAATAACATCATAAAGAACCATCATGCATATCCATACAATTTCAAGAACCTACAATTTCCTAGGGGTTCTCTAGACTTTCACATATACCAACCAAGCATTCAAAATCATTAAGCTATTACTTCAATTGGTGCTAGGCCACCTAAGAACAATGGTCCGCACATATGGATTGTTGGAGACTTGAAAAATGACCTAGAGATGCCGAACCCGGTGCCGATCGGCCGGAACCCCTAAAGCAACATTTATGTGTTAGAATCCTAAATAAATCCCTCCTCATCACAAGGGTTTCAACGAAAATAGGTGGTGGATCTTACCTAGATGATCAATGGAGTGAAAAGGGCGGTTGTAGATGAGGAATCCTCCTTTGAGAAGATGTAGGGAGTTGTGGGGGTTTAATTTCCTTGGGCCCACCTTGCTCTTCTTTCTTCACTCTCCCTTCCTCTCTCCTTCCTTTCTTCTTTCTCCCCTTCCTCACTTCTCTTCCCTAGGGCAAATTCGTATGGGAGGGGGTGCCCAAAAGAAACCCCTTTTTATAATTCCAGATTTGGTGCAAATGGCCCCAAGCTTCCATAATTTCCTAAAATAGACTTATGGGACTCCCTATTGGTGTTGGGGTGGCCCTAACACCCCTCTGGCCACCAAATTCGGTGTGTAGGTGCCTTATGGCCCGATTAGGGCCCATGCAAAAATTGAGGACGAACGGATGAGCGGATATATGATCTGAGCAAGCATTTCCGACCTTTAAGTGGCCCTTTGGGGGCCATTTTGATTGATGGGGCATTTCTG
Source organism: Magnolia changhungtana (assembly GCA_030180095.1). Classification (NCBI taxonomy): domain Eukaryota; kingdom Viridiplantae; phylum Streptophyta; class Magnoliopsida; order Magnoliales; family Magnoliaceae; genus Magnolia; species Magnolia changhungtana. The sequence continues at coordinate 20,817,224 of JASAUF010000676.1, forward strand.
GTGGCCCTCTGGCCATGAAATTTATAGGGTTATTGCTTCATGGTCCGATGAAGGGCCTTGCAAATTTTGGGAACAAACGGATGCGGGGTTTGGTCGTACGGGTCCGATTTACGATCAACGGTCACCGTGCCACGATCGGGCCCCAGATTTGGTGGACGGGCGTAGAAAAATACATCAAACCTTGACCGTAAATTTGGAAGAAATCCGACGGACCTGGAACGCCCGGAGTCTCGGTTTCTTTTATCGGTGCGGTTTAATCCCATTGAGTGGGCGCAGTGGGCAAGCGCCGGATCCCGGGTGTCCACTTTGGATCGCATGATCCGCGATGGACCACAAGCCCGTGAGACCAACGGCTACACCAAGTTTTAGATTTTTCCGACCATCCTCTGCGTTGATGGAGTCTTGGCCGCACGAGCCCTCCTTCAAGTGTGATACCATCGGGACTTGGCGGCCCGCACAAGGCCCTATCATGGCCTATCTAGTCTACTCTAATGAGCTAATCCTAGGTTAATTAACTCATGGTACCCCACCACAAGAGGTTTAACCGAACGGCCTAGCGGAGAATCCTATATGGACGCCCCAGGACACTGTGCTGATCGGACGAGATGTTTCATGATTAATCGAACTTGTGCGGTTCTTTACTGGTATCACACGTGTATGGAAAAACATTGAGTGCTAATGGTCATTAAGTGATATTATAAGTTAATTAATTAAAAAAAAATCAATGATTTTTGGAAATTCAAAACAGTGAAAATCCGGGGTGTTACAATCTACCCCCCTTAAAAACAATTTCGTCCCCGAAATTGCCTAAGGGTAGTAAGTAAAGGTTTCATCATTTCATTTGCCTAAGTTTTGTTGATTTCAAGTTCATATGCATGGTAAGGTGTGTACTATATATACTAGTTTGGCTCATTCTAGTCTACCCCCCTTAAACTTCTTCTTCTTTTTTTTTCTTTTTTTTTTTTTTAATTTTTAATTTTACCCTTGAGGGTTTACTAAAATTTATTTATTTACATATTTATTCTTAAAGATCCAGATTCATGGCGATGGTTTCCCTCTATCTAGAGTGAAATATTCATTTTCAATGTTAGACCAATACGGAGAGACGGTTGTGGAGGCTCAAACCGATACATCGATTGTTCGCCTGACAGGGCAAATAACACGTTGTATCCCTTCCTAATCCTGATAGATCATGGTCTTCTGCTCGGTCAAAGGTGAGTCCTTTAGTAATCACCCAGGATTGAGAATTTGGGTCAAGCCGCGAATGCTTGGCAGGCGTATACTTTCGTAATTCCGTAGTCTGATCAATTTAAATGTTTAGGGAACAACCATCGTTGGAACGTTTAAATCTCCTATTTATAAGGTTGTCCTTTGGGTCTTGGTTTATGAGAGTCCTCGTTTTAATTTATATCTAATTGGGGTTTAATAATTCTCTCAACATGCCTATGGGCAACAATCATCCTAAAAAGTTTTTAAAGACTCAAATTTTTATTTTATTTTATTTTATTTTTTTTATATGAATTACCATTTCAATCCTATACTTTGGTTAATCGCAGACTATACTTTGGTTTCGTAAATTCCAAGAATGAATGAATAATTGAAAGTTCTAGGGTATTCTGGTGGTTTGGAGTGCTAGTAACGCTAACAAGGACGCAGCAAGGCAATTATTCGTACGAGCATTCACAAGACAATCAGAAAATTTCAAAACAATCCACACATTCATATTGGAGTCAAAATGCCATTAGTATGGCCAGTTACATGTTATAGCATGGATTACAAGCATCACTAAATACCGCAAACTTAAGAGAAACACAGCCTAATCAAAGCAGAAGGGTTACGACTATCCTTCAACACATGAAAGAAATTAACGCGACTCGAACAATCTACTAATTCATTTGTTAGGTTAAGCTACTTATTCTTCGGGTCGGATGCGAGTGGGGTGCTTCTTTCCCTTGAGGGAAAGGATCAGGAATGGCGAAGAAGGCGGCGACGGTTGTAAGGAAGACCATTTCCTTAGCTTAAGAAATGGAGGGTTGACAATGTAGGCGGATTGTTAGAGGAATGGCCTTAGGAGTAGCTTGAGAATGGCTTGAGGATGGGCCTAGGAAAGGGCTTAAGATGGGTGAGAGGAAAATGGATTGGAAGGAATGGGGTTTGGAAAGAATTTGAAAACAGGTCGTGGAATATAAGGAGTTGGGAGATGGGTTTTCCTTAGAAGAGGATTGAGATCTTTCAAATGGTTGGGAGAGAAGTGTTGAAGGTGAGATTGTTGAGTGAGGTGAATTTAGAGATGAGTTTAAGAAAATGGATTTGAGGGATGGAAGTTAAGAAGTGATTAGGAATGAGTTGAAGAAATGAGGTTGAGAAGCGTTTGGAAAGGGTTTGAGAGAATGAGGATTGAGATGGGTTAGAGTGAAGAAGAATATGGTTGTTGAGAATGTGAAAAAAAAGGAAATGGATTTAGGTTGGATTTGCGATAGGAGCTTGTGATGGATTTAGGTGAGTGGGTGGAGATGGATGTGGGAATGAGTTTGAGAATGGAAAAAGGAGAAAAGGGTTGATGTTGGGCTTTATAAATGAGTTTTGGTAAATGGATTTTGTGAATGGAAGTGGAAGTGAATGAGTGAATGGAGGATTTTGAGGATGGGTGTTGATATGGGTTGGTTTTATAGAGGAGAAGAAAATGGGTTTGAAATGGGTTTTGTGGGTGAAATTTGGAGAAGGTTTGGCAAGGGATTTGAGAGTGAGGTGTGATGTTGGGTTTTGGGGAAGGGTCAAGTAAGAGGGGTTGAAGGGAAAGGAAATATGAAGAAGAAGAATGTGGGTTTGGGGATTAGGTTTTGAGATTGGGAGAGAGAGTTTTCTCTTGGGTTTAGAAGGGATGGTGGAGGTAATGGGAGTAGTAGAGATAGGTCTTATGGACTCTAGATAGTCTTAAATAGCAAGGGAAATGGGCCCCACTCGTGTGTGCATTAAAAGGGAGGAGGAGACCTATCTCGTAACGTTCCTTATACTTTTAATAACTGAATTATTTTTAAAATTTTTATAATGATTTATCATCAAGTTTTAAGTCATCCTACCAATTTTCATATCATTTGGAGTTGTAAATAAATTATAAAAATTTTAGAAGTAAACACCGTCTTAAACTAATGATTTTTAGATAGTTGTCAATTCATTCCAAACTTAACTATATTACAATTTTTATTTTATTTTTATTTTATTTTTATATTAAACTAGACTTGTTAAGCTTCAATCTGTCTTTTGAATCACCTAAATCGGAGTTATAACGAAGGAGATATGAGTTTTTGAAATTGGGCTGAAAAATGCAGAAAATGGGCCGCCCGACCCGCTGTGGCCCGCCCGGCCCGCTGTCCGGCGTAGGCTACGCCGCTGCCGGCGTGGGCACGCCGGCCCTCTGGCCGACCGGCGTAGGCAACGCCACTCCAGGCGTAGGCTACGCCGCTCCCCTGGCTTCACTTCTTTGTTTTGCAATTTCCCGGGCGCCTGTAAGGCCCCCAGAAAAGTACCATATATGAATTTGGGGTAGGAGAAGCTGATCTACGCAATGAGCCTACTAGTTTCACAAGATTCCCCTCAGTTAGTGTCCAAAATCAGGTTTTATTCCAATTTCACTATTTTTTGGTAAATTTTCATTCACTCACAACTCTTTATCCCCAAATGGGTCTAATCTATCAAATTTACGATATTCACTCATTTGGTCTAGGACAATGCCTTTGACTGTCTAATCCTTGAGTTTCGGTTCTACATTTTCTCTATTTCCGATAAAATTTCATTCGTCCCTACTTAATTGTCCCCGAATGGGTTTGAACTATCATGTTCGGCCGGTATTAGTTCATTTGGACTTGGGCGATGATTTCGACCATCAACTTTTCAATTTTTAGCTCGATCCTAACAATGTACTGAGGAAATTAAAGAACGGAGTGATGATAGGTGAAGGTTTTAAGGAGATAGGTTGAAAAGAGGAATTTAGACTTAGGCTTGTTTGGCTAGTGGCATTAAACTGTACCAAATGGGATTTCAATACTAATCCCAACTCAAAATTGAAAATGGCGTGTCTGGAATGAGTGGGGGATGTGGTTAAAAATTAATTTCCTAGGCTTGTTAGAGGAGCCTTGTGTTGGGAGGTGTAATGCGGGATTTCCAAATCCCTTGACGAAGAATTTCTAAATATAATTTGGAAGGAAACCCGGGATTCACCCTTAATTGAATACATGTCAACAGGGCATCATGGAACAAGGGATGCTCCCATCCCAGTGACAATACCTTACCCACATTTATCACTACTCTAAAATTTATTTCACCCTAATCCCACCTATTTCAGTTGGCCCACAGTCCCTTAGGGATTAGGTGGACTGGAATAGTTAAATTTCCTACTTAGTTGAATTGAGTCTTACCGTCAAGTTCCCAAATTCTTGTCCGAGGACGGGCCGAGGCACTGTAGGACTCTCGAATCCCTCTCTAGCGTCACTATTACTCTCACTACCCAACTCTAACACTCTGAAAGTCTCACCTTCCATTTAAGAGTGTCAACTTAGGAATGAGGGTGGTTCCTAGCATTTTCGTGTTTTCCATTGCGTTTCCTGTCAAGTCAGTGGACGCGTCAGTGAGTTCATGACCCATGGCCCAAGGGATTTCAAACTATTGCTCTGATACCATCTGTAACGCCCCGAAAAATCAGGGGTCGTGCATAGACTCGACTCCCGAGTTCCCGAGTGTCACTTATCATGCATTTATGATTTTTTTAATGATTAATTAAATTTAACTGCGCATTTTGGAATTACCTGAGGCAAGAAGCACAATCATACCAGTCTACTGAAGTGAAGGATATCCCATATATATATACAGGTCCAAAATAATAAAGGGTCGCCCAAGGCGTTGCCCAACAGAATAACAAAAGAAGGCTATATCTAAAAAGAGCAAATCCAAATTCAGTCCGATCAAGCCGATGGAGAGCCGCCCATCAGCTACAAGTAGGAGAGTCCGTCCTCCTCGTCCAAGCTCACCTCGCCAGGCTCCTCATGCCCATGAGTCACCTGCATCTATGAATGGGTCTGGTTGGTGTTTTAAAACACCGTCCCAGAGTGGGAGTGAGTGATCAACTCAAGTGTGAACTATTGGTCTCAAGTTACAACTGGGCATCAATTGTAATATGAACTTAATGAAAAGGACAATCATCAACACCTAATAACTCTTATTTAAAATGCATGCATGCGGAATGATATGATGCATGCCCTCGCCACAATACTCCCTCAAGCGACTCCATCTAACGATCGCATGACAACACCCTCGAGCGACCTCGACTTCCGAGTCGCCACCCTAACTAATGCGTGCAATGCGATCGTGTTAGCCGAGTTATTAGTTAAGTCCATTCATCCACAGTTGGGGATTCGATTCACCCTACGTATCACTGCCCTAAAATGGTTGCGAGGCCAAGACCCCATCAACGCGTGAGGCCGAGACCTCACGGTCCGTGATCCCGTCGGGTTCCTCATCCCCGACTCCAAGCACATGAGGGTGCCGAAAGGAAGGGATCGCTCGCGGTCACTACGGGGAGGCGCGGTACCCCGGCCGAGGCCGACGGCTGGACACAGTGTCCCATTCCACCATGCCCGGCTCACGAGGCGTGGACCGATTTCAAGTGGATTATCAATGGGCTACAATGGTTTGCAAGGTGGTTCAGAGTTCCATACATATGTGAGCACCCAGGGTTAACAAACGGGGTTGGTCAGGCCGTAGGTTAGACCGCACAAATCAGGCGAGCGTGAGACGAGTGACCTCGGGCACAAGATACCCATGTAGTCGAACTACAGCCACCCGAACACACCCGCCCAAATTCACGGGTCTAACCCTAGCATAGCCCATCGTCTCTTGTCATATTCCAAACCAACCCAAGGGTGTGAGGGTGATCCTAACGAGCTATCAATTAGTATATCAACATTGTATCTCATGTATCTGAGTCAAATGAATCAAATATTCATATCAAGCATTCATGAATTAAAGTGCATATGTATTGTGTGTGTGTGAGGAGGTTAAGCACCTTCTCTATCCTAACAGGCCATAAGCACCTTCTCTATCCTAACAGGCCATATGCACAAGAGAAATGAAATCATACACACCATGAATCAATAATATATGGGAGAAATGACGAGGCATAAGCATGTTATCATCCATACACAAAATCATGTGAGCAACAAATAACATCATAAAGAACCATCATGCATATCCATACAATTTCAAGAACCTACAATTTCCTAGGGGTTCTCTAGACTTTCACATATACCAACCAAGCATTCAAAATCATTAAGCTATTACTTCAATTGGTGCTAGGCCACCTAAGAACAATGGTCCGCACATATGGATTGTTGGAGACTTGAAAAATGACCTAGAGATGCCGAATGGTATATGAGATCGGAGAACCCCTAAAGCAACATTTATGTGTTAGAATCCTAAATAAATCCCTCCTCATCACAAGGGTTTCAACGAAAATAGGTGGTGGATCTTACCTAGATGATCAACGGAGTGAAAAGGGCGGTTGTAGATGAGGAATCCTCCTTTGAGAAGATGTAGGGAGTTGTGGGGGTTTAATTTCCTTGGGCCCACCTTGCTCTTCTTTCTTCACTCTCCCTTCCTCTCTCCTTCCTTTCTTCTTTCTCCCCTTCCTCACTTCTCTTCCCTAGGGCAAATTCGTATGGGAGGGGGTGCCCAAAAGAAACCCTTTTTATAATTCCAGATTTGGTGCAAATGGCCCTCAAGCTTCCATAATTTCCTAAAATAGACTTATGGGACTCCCTATTGGTGTTGGGGTGGCCCTAACACCCTCTCGGCCACCAAATTCGGTGTGTAGGTGCCTTATGGCCCGATTAGGGCCCATGCAAAATTGAGGACGAACGGATGAGCGGATATATGATCCGAGCAAGCATTTCCGACCTTTAAGTGGCCCTTTGGGGCCATTTTGATTGATGGGGCACCCGACCGGGTGGCCCTCGGCCATGAAATTTATAGGTTATTGCTTCATGGTCCGATGAAGGGCCTTGCAAATTTTGGGAACAAACGGATGCGGGGTTTGGTCGTACGGGTCCGATTTACGATCAACGGTCACCGTGCCACGATCGGGCCCCAGATTTGGTTGACGGGCGTAGAAAAATACATCAAACCTTGACCGTAAATTTGGAAGAACCGACTAATAGCTCGGCTGGAACGCCTCGAGTCTCGGTTTCTTTTATCGGTGCATTTTGCAGCATTGGTGGGCGTGGGCAAGCGCCGATGGTACTTCGGGTGTCCACTGGATCCGTGTCCGCGATGGACCACAAGATGAGACCAACGGCTACACCAAGTTTTAGATTTTTCCGACCATCCTCGGTCGCTATACGGCCTGCACGAGCCCTCCTTCAAGTGTAAACAGCCATCAGACTTGGCGGCCCGCACAAGGCCCTATCATGGCCTATCTAGTCTACTCTAATGAGCTAATCCTAGGTTAATTAACTCATGGTACCCCACCACAAGAGGTTTAACCGAACGGCCCTGCGGAGAATCCTATATGGACGCCCCAGGACACTGTGCTGATCGGACGAGATGTTTCATGATTAATCGAACTTGTGCGGTTCTTTACTGGTATCACACGTGTATGGAAAAACATTGAGTGCTAATGGTCATTAAGTGATATTATAAGTTAATTAATTAAAAAAAAATCAATGATTTTTGGAAATTCAAAATAGTGAAAATCCGGGGTGTTACAACTCCATATATTCCCAGAAAGGCCTTTTGATAGCTGTTGGAGATTGTTTCGGATAAAATTGCCTTCCGACCTTGGTTGGGACTTATGCGATTGTCTGGAGTGAAGCGAAGTCACCTTTGTTGCAACCCCGAGAAATGAACGGATCTGCTACTCCCCGGGACACCGGCCAATGGCTGGTGCTCAGCGCTCTGTGGGCCCCACCACCACGTACGTGTTTCATCCATGCCGTTCATATATTTCTTCTTCTTTTGTTTTCCTAGAGAAGCTAATGTACATTTGAAATTGAAAGACCCTCTCCTTCATCTTCTTTTGTTTTCCTAGAGAAGCTAAGATCCAGAGACCAACAGCCAGAGAGCGACATTGTTTCTCCTTGTCGTTTCGCTTGTCTGAAAGCCTCTTCCACTACGAGGTTAGTATTTTATTTTGTTTCAACTGTAGGTAGGCATTTGCCAAGGTAAAGGAAGAACAGATTCAAGAAGCCGAGGTACTTTGGTGGTCACGTGAAACAAGTCAATCTGCATTCATGCTTTTATTTGTTCTTTCATTCAAAATAATGGAGCAAATATTCGAAGAAACTATAAAGCTCCTATCGCGTTCTTCCTTTATTCGTGATCCCTTCTCCTTCCTTAGGGACATTCACGATTTTCCTGAAGCTCGACGGCCTCCACTGGAAGTTCTGAAGACAACTTCCGAACTCCGCCAAATCGACAATTTCAACGGGCACCCAGCTAGTGAAAAAACGTTAGTTACTTCCATTTCCTTCTGCCTTGTCCTTTGCAGCTCTTGCGTTTCTTCGGAATCATCGCCGTTGACTAAAATACTTCCCATACAACATGACAACCGCGACCGCTGTAACATGACATCCAAGACCATAATCACAACACAATAGGAAGAACAGTTTCTTCAACCATCGCTGGTTACCGGCTGAAGGGAGATCTTCTTCCTAATGTAAATGTCATTATGGTCATAGTTGTCATGTTAAATCGGTCGTGGTTGTCTTACTGGAAATGAGGTCAAGATGCATTTAAAGTGTTTACCATGTTAAATGGGTCATGGCTTGCATGCTGCATGTGGCGCTTATTCCGGACGGTCGCTCTGAATCCGAAGGAAAGGGTCGTAGTTTTTAACCACTGAAGATGAGAGTGAAGAGGATGATAATATCCCCATTTGCAAACTGGGGATATTATCATCCTCCTCACTCTCATCTTCGGTGGTTAGATTGTAGTGACTTGAGACATTCTCTTGAATAAATTGCGACACTAGACATAGATGGATTAGGTACCACTTCTCTTAGGGCCTATTTGTTTTTGTAAATATAACGTAAATAAGTTGTAAAGGGGTAATTATTACTTTTTACATCTGCTTGAAAAAGAGGAAATGCTGTTGTAAGCTTAACTCGAAAATCGTGGCATAAAATGTTGTTATTTGAAGGGAATTATGGTGGTAAATTTTGTGAGGCCTATCCTCATGCATGTGTATGATCCACACCGTCTATTTATTCTAGGTACTCATTTTAGAGCATGAGCCAAAAAAAATGAGGTAGATATAAGGCTCAAGTAAACCACACCATACGAAACAGGTGGAAATAAACGCCTACCGTTAATAGTTTTTTATTATTATTTATTTATTTTTTATAACATATGCACACACACCCCCAAACACTCACGCTTTAGTTAAATTTCACCACTTATGGTTTCTCGAACCCTTGATCTGGTGTTGAAACTCCCGAAAGTCATCCAATAAGAGTAAGGACCATACCGTTAATAGTTAGAATAAGCCTAGGACTCACATGGATGCATGCCTGCCATCCAAACCATTAATAATGTTATACAGACATGGATGAAGGGAAACTATAAAAATAAGCTTGATCCAAAACTTCTAATGGCACCATAGAAGAAATGAATGGTAAGCTTTCAATTCTCTCTGTTTCGTGTGGTGTGGTTCACCTAAGTTTTGAATTTGCCTCATTTTTATTTTTGGCTCACACCCTAAAATGAGAGGGAAAATCAAATGGACGGCATCGATCAAGCACACACATAAAAGTGGGCCCCACTAAAATATCCTCCTTACCTCTGTTTCAACCCACTGTCAACGTCAAGTCATTGGCAAAGGGCGGCCGCCAAAGATAAATATAGGGGTAAATAATAATTGCCTATTTACACCCCCATTTACCCCGTGAATTGAAAAACAAACAAGTCCCAGTGATATCTTCCACCAATCATGACATAAGGGAAGATGCGGTAGAATTTGTTTGGACAGTAAGTTATTGTCAAAGATAGTTAGCCTAGCATGTATCGAGCAAATATGTATTTAGTACTCCCTAATTTAGTATGCTCTAGTAAACTTTGTGGGGGCCCATTGTGATTTATGTCTTTTATTCGCTCTATCCATCTATTTTGATAATTTTAGGTCATGAGCTCGAAATTGAAGCATATCTAAAGGTCAAGTGGACGGCATCATAGTAAACTGTGTGAATTAAATATCTATGTTGAAAACTTATCAAAGGCCACAAAAGTTTTGAATCAAGCTGATATTTGTTTTCCTTTCATTCGTGTCAATGTGATCTTATAAATAAGTTAAATGACAAATAAACATAACTATAAACCCTATAAATGTTTAATGACAGATATCATTATTCCCACTGTTTTTTGTGACATGGTCGGCTTGAGCTTTCGAAATATTTCAAATTTTGGGCTCATGCCCTAAAATGATATGGAAAATTTAATGAATGGAATGATTAAGACATGTATACAATTCATTTCCATTGTACAACTTTAAAACTTGTTTTATATGATTCATATTTGATAGTTGCTTGTGAACTGCCGTTGAATCAAATCCTGTTGGTGCATCCTCCAGTACTGAGTATGAGGAAGTGGATTGGCTGGTGTAGCACGCACCTGCTATATAGCTGGTGTATCGGTGTCAACAAGTTCTGTGGATCCTATCATAAGGTATGTGTTATATCCAAATTGTCCATCCATTTGGTGATCTCATCTTAAGGTTTAAGCTGAAAAATAAGACAGATCTAAAGATCAATTTGACCACACTGCAAAAAGCAGCGGGGGATTAAACGTCTACCATTAAAACCCTTTCGGGGGTCACCGAAGTTTCAGATCAATATGAAATTTGTGTTTCCTCTTCGTTCATGTATTTGTGACCTTATTAACAGATTGGATGGAAAATAAACATTATGGTGGGCCTTACGAAATTTTTAACGGTGAAAATCATTATCGTCGTTGCTATTTTTGTTGTGGTTCATTTGAGCTTTGGATATGATTCATTTTTTGTCTAATGCCCTAAAATGATCTCAAAAAATGGATGAACAGTGTAAATATAAAAAGCTGTATAGCTAGTGTTTGGTACACCAGCAAATCCTCTTCCTCGGTGATAACAAACATGTCTATCAGTTTTGAGCTCATGATAAGCTAGGAGTCAAAAATATACAAATCCAAAATTCGAAGTGGGCCACGCCACAAAAATAGTGGGAATAAAGACTGCCACCATTGAGACCTTCCTAAGGTCTACTATAACATTTATATGCCATTCAACCCGTCCTTAATGTGATTTCCACATAGATAAAAGGACAGCAGAAGTGTCAGTATAATCCAAAAGTTTAGTGGGTCCAAAAGGATTAAAATGGTAGACATTTAATCAATATTATTTTCTATAGTGTGACCTACTTAAGTTTTAGATCTACTTAGTTTTAAATTCAAAATTTTAGTGGGTCCAAGATTTCAATGATAGACATTTAATCAATATTATTTTCTATAGTGTGGCCCACTTAAGTTTCAGATCTACTTAGTTTTAAATTCAGGAGCCAACATAATAAATGAATGGAGTGGACGTCAGACGAGGTACATCACTTTCAAAGTAAATGACACTGCCCATTTTCGTACATTGGCTAAAATGCTGGGAGGCATGCCCAGCTGTCAACCACGTGGCGACCTAACTGTTCATAAAAGTTCTCTAACCATGCATGTATTGCAATCTAAACCGTTGATCATAGCTCACTTTTGTGTAGACAATGGTGATCTTTTAGAAGAAGCTGATTTATGGTGGGCATTCTAGATGAACAGTCTGAATCATCACATGGTGGGTCCCACTGTGGATGGATTCTTCATCAACGTATGCAAGATTAAATCGTAGCCTTCAACTGTTGGCCAACGGTACAGATTCAATCGAATAGAGGACAACAATTCAATGGCTGTGATCTTCCAGCCTAGGAGATTTTTAGTACATGGGGCATATATAGTGGGGCCGATAACATCAACGGTTTGGATCATTAAACCATGGCCTCCACTTGTGCAAACCCGAGCATAGTAATGATATACACGTGTCCAGTATAGGCTAACCAACTGAGGTGTTGTGGGGCCCACTTGTGAGAGTGGCGGATGGCCCGTGAAGTTGACAAATGCAGTTGTGGGTACTGTGGAAATATCTCCTTTCGGAAATACCAATGCCAGGCGAAGCAAAACAAATGAAGTGGCTGGTTCATGGTACACGTGCCAATGTGTCATACGTGTGTGATATAGACCACCCATCAAGTTTGGCTAAGGAGCGTACAATGTTCTCGTCTAAAAGCCAAGAGGGAAAATTCAGCAGAACAGCCAAAGCAGATTATCTTTTCCAGTGGACCCATTTTGGTGGATGAATTTGAATAAAGTTGGGTATGGAGTTGAGCCGGATCAAGTTAGGGTTGACCCAACTTGATTTGGTTTTGAAATAAGCTTGATTCAAGCTTGAACAGGCGCGATCCCAAGATCAGCATGCCTGACTGGATTTGAGTTCAGGTTTAATATGGACTAATTCGGACCAAGTCCAACCTGGTCAAAAGTACCAAATCGGGTCAAACCAGCACTGAGTCTGACCAAGTGCTGCAGGTATTCACAAGCTGAAATCACCACTCAAAGCTTTTGGGCTAGTTTGGCTAACTACATTAGGTGAGATTAAGGTGGATGGAATTGTAAAAATAATAATAAATGTATGTGTAAGGTATTGTCCTTGGATTAAGTATATCCCATGTTTTCCAATACAATGCTTGAAATGTATGCAATTAAAAGTAAATTTTGAGATTTCCTTTCAAATTATACTTGAAAATTTATCATCATGGGATTTGGAAATTTCATCTCACACTTTTCAACACAAGACTCATTTTTCAAAGCTTATAAATTTAATTTTAATCATATCCCACGCTCCTTCCAAACATGCCATTCTCAATCCCAAGATGGGATTAGTAATGCAATCCCATTTAATACAACTTAATACCACTGGCCAAACAGGCCCTAAATTCACTTGTCTGAACTGCAACCTTTATATTAGTTGACATGTGTATTGAGTCAGGTCAATATCAAGTTGGATTTGAGTTGAGTCGAGTCTGAGTTATTGGATGACTCAAACGCAACTTGGTTTAAGTTCAGATTTGTTGAAGACAACTTGAATCGAATCAACTCACCCACTCAGATCGGATAGAGTAGGATCTAAATGAGTGGGACGAGCCAAGTTCATCTCGTGCCCAACTCTAAATTTGAATGACATTTCTTATCAGGAACTTCTATCCTGGTTTCTTATCTAATGAATGGTCCAGATACTGAACACGAGTGTCGTATTCGCACGTGTACTGCTTCCAATCTGTCCACGCGCGAATCGCTCAGCTCGTACTACGTCCTTTAGCTTTTTTGCTTTTAATGGAAACGTGAATTCAGGTACAAATATCGTTGGCTGCACCCTCACGATTTAATCCACGCCGTTAATCGATTTAACAGTGGTGAGGGACGGCCCACCTCACGCCCAACCCATGACGAGCTTTTAATCCAAGTAAGGAACGAACCAACCACTCTCACCTGATGGTGGGCCACACCATCCTCTCTGCCATTGCAGAGCCAAGGTCACCATCGCTTGCACGAGAAGCCCACCAACGAACGTGCCTTTTCGGTTTGGTTGGAGTCTCAGGATAGTTTCACCACCGTTTTAGAAATGGTGGCTCATACACCTTACACATGGCATGGTTTTAGAGAAATCTAAGCCATCCAAACCTCTGTCCTGCTGTTGGTATCTAAAACTCGCACTGAGAAGATATATTAAACAAATGATTATTTTTCTTTGAAGTTGGTCCATTCACTACTTTAATTTCAACCATTCATTTATAATGTGCCCCTCAACTTGGATGGTCTGGATAGCAGTACACGTGTAAGAAAAATCGGTCACCACCAATTTGAAAATAGTGATGAACTATCACTGGAGTTTTATACGAAAAACTTTATATATGCTATTTTATTTATTTTAAAATGGTAAAAGATTTTCTTAGATGCACTTTATTCGACGTCCGTACACGTGGCATAGAGATAGTGACACCGTAGCACTACCCATATGGAGCTTCCCTGCCATGAATGACAGAGTAACAAAAAAAAAAAAAACCATGGTAACTGATCAAAGGATTCTAACCGAAGATGGACGGTCCAAGTTCATTTATTACCAAATAATTCCTGTACTAATCGATATTACCAAAATCTCATTTATTTTACCTCAGAAGCTGTTAAAAACAAGAATTGTGGGACCCATTTGGCATGTGTATGATATCCAAGACGTCTAAAAGATGCACCCCACCATGATGATTAATTGACCAAAAAATAAGGTGGATACAATTATTAGGTGGGCCACACCATAAACAAAATAAATCACACCACACAAATACATCCAAATTCACTTATAACATATTCAATGACTTATAGGCTGAATTTTTTGTCTGGTGATAATGAAATGCATATGATCGGATGAGGGGGGGCCTAAGATGCCAAAAAAAAAAAAAAAAACAAATATAAGTAGGTACAAAACTTCCATGTATGGCCCACTTGAGTTTTAAATCTTCTTCACATTTGGGATCTTCTCTAAGATGATCTAATGAAACGGATGGACGGAGTGGATTAAACACAAACATTAAGGTCCGGGCCACATTGTCACCTCCACCACATTTCAAATGATCTCAAATGATGATCTTAACCGCTCATATTTTGGATTCCATGCTATCCAGGCCAGCATGGGAAACATTGCTATAAAGATGAATTTGGCTAATATTTAAAGTACAAGAATCAAAGGTCAGGATTATCAACAAAGCATGATTATAGGATCATAGCTTCTATATGGTCTCATAGAGAAATTGAACGGTTCAGATCTTTCTAAGGATCAATCCGGGTAGGATAAGAAGGTAGGTAGAAATCTGTAAAATGTAAGATGCTACAGTAATCACGGAAGTTGTATATCCATCTCTCCACAGTACACGTGGCAGTGTGATAGTGTGATGTATCTATCATGGCTTACCCCATGTGGGCCCTATCATGTATGGTTAATGTGTCATTAATCAGTCATTTGGCATTTTAATCCATGAATACTTCTTTCCTTTCCAGCACTGATTGCTGACTGTTCACCAGTTCTGTTTTCCACCGTTGATTTGAAGGCCACTGATCAGATGAATACAACCATCCGATCTATGTATATTTTGAATCATTTTCCATCCTCAATAAGGGCAATGAGATGGACGGTCCCAAGTGATAGATTACTGCCACCTTTACAGTAGGACTGTGGCCTACCGTTGGCATGATGGATGGACCCCACCTTAAAAAGTTATAGTCTTCAAATACTACAATTTCTGTGAAGATTACTAAACAATGTCCGCATATTAAAAGTCTGTTTTCAATGATGAAATGAACGGCATGATGATCTATGCATATGCACTTCAAATCTGTACACGTGGCACATTGTATTACAATCCAAACCGTCCAAATTGTTGTGATGGATAATTTTTTTAAAAATTAGACTGATTGGACCATCCTAACCGTTTGTTAATATTAGATTTCTTTTTAATTAATTCAGACCATTGAATACTTCTTGTTAGTATCCCTTTTCTGTTCAATTATCGGATTATTATAACAATCCATTCATGTGATTCTTGGTTTATGACGTATCTACAGTGGGTCCCACCATTTGAACGGTTTGGATTCTTCGACGAAATGTATGCCATGCATTCAGTGATTGTGTGCATGTGTATCGATGATCATGGTCTACCAAAGGCATGCGCGAACATTGGATCTCGCCCTCCCTTAATGGGAGCCACATAAAGGGAGAAATATCTCCCCTTATTTTGTGGGGCCCACTTATCCAACACCTAGAGAGAGATCAGAAAAGGTCCCCATTGTACAAAAAAAAAAAAAAGAAAAAAGAAAAAAAATGAAGACAGCTTTTGATAGACTCGTACAGCTTTGATGTATCTTTGGATAACCAGTGCGTGGGGTCCACATTCACATGAACTTTATTTACTGATGCAGATAAATAAATAAAATATAAAAAATCGCATTTTTTAAAAAAAGTTTTTGCTCCATTAATTTTCCAAAATTACAAAAATACTACTCGGCCATTAAAATTCAGTGTCCCAACTCCGAGTCTCATAAATGAAAAGCCAGGTTTGGTACGTCCCAAGTGGTTGCCCTCATTGAGGGCCAGCTACAATGACATTATTCAGATACTATCTTCAATCGCAATGATAGCTGGTCACAAATATTTATTTTATGCATAGAAAGTAGACAACTAACCACTTGTTATAAAAGTTCGAATTGATAGGGCATGACTAATTAATCCTTTTATCTTATAACCTAGGTCTCACATTTCACGAGTTATGACCGGGCTGAACTCTTCTCATGGGTCCCACTTTATGTGGATTTCGCTTTACATGAGCCACCTGTCTCACACAGACCGCCCACCTCAAATGTGCCCCTGATCTCACCACCTCACTCGAGCCCCATGTGAAAACGCCCATACATTAAGTAGCTAGTACACGTTTAGTTGGCCATTGATTATTTTGGTTTCCTGCTTTCAACAATCCGAATGTGATATATCGACTATGGTGGTGTTTGGATGCTCCATCCAACTGGATTTTCTCAATAATTCAATGGAACTAATTTTGCGCCCTTGAAAAATGATGGCGACCATTTAAATTACATCCATATGGAATAGATAAATGGCAAATCTAGACCGACTAAATTACTGATTATACTCTTGATGGAGCAAAAACTAAACATTGCAAACTTTATTTTTTCCCCCTCAAATTTGGACTACTCAATATTTTATATTTAACCATTGTTTTGATAGCGACTAATTGAATGGCTAGGATTGATTAATCAATAAAATTTTAGATATTTTCTCCACGCGCTACGGGGCCCAAACTTTTAGATATTTGCTCCATGCCACGTGTGATGGATGACTCGCCACCATTTTTTTTTAAACCAAGGCCATCGTTTTTCAGATGGAACACATGCGTCAGAGAATGTTATTGAGTAATATTGGGTGGGGGTGGCTCCTAAGTTTCAACATTTTGGGATAATCTTTTTGTACTTTAGATTGTTGATATAATGAGCCCCACATTAGATGGAAAACTCACAAAAAAAATTTAAGATTTGATCATGACACTTTGAAATTTGGGTGTTAAGCACAAACTCAATCCTAATATTTCAGGTGTCAGTTTTATTTTGCAGTTAATTAACATTCAAGTATTAACATTGCAGTTTTGTTTCAGGACAGGAAGCACTCAGTTGAGAGTGTAGCTAGTAAGGCCGAACGCACTATCATTGAATGGGCCACTTGTGTAGACAGTGTTAAGGGATGTAATCTTTTGTTTCTCGGAATTTAGATGGGCTTGCTTTCACGGCTTCCCTTCTTCTTCTTTTGTTTCTTTGCTTTCTTTATTATAATTCAGTGATCTTTCAAAAAAAAAGAGCTAGTGGGGGAGGCTAACAGTGAAGTGTGAACTGATAATGGGAGTACTAACAAGGTAACAAAAAAAAAAAAAAAAAAAAGAGCTAAGCTAAACAGTATAAATGGATCCAACTAAAAGTGTATATAAGATGAATATCTAAAATATACATCCATACAATCAAACATCTCGTAGAGTCTATCTAATTGGGGACCTAGTATACATGTCCAAAAAGAATGATAAAGTATATAGATCCTACCCCAAAGTATCACAACACAACTTTGGTGAT
This sequence comes from Magnolia changhungtana, assembly GCA_030180095.1. NCBI lineage: Eukaryota > Viridiplantae > Streptophyta > Magnoliopsida > Magnoliales > Magnoliaceae > Magnolia > Magnolia changhungtana. The sequence continues at coordinate 20,835,008 of JASAUF010000676.1, forward strand.
CAACTACGCTAGCCCTCTACTGCTCGCCCAATGACTGAAAATACGAGAACTCATGTACGAAGTCCATGTACTCTTCATAGACATCCGTCTCTAAGGTACCTACATCGACAGAATCATCTGGTTGGTGTTTTAAAACATCATTCCAAGTTGGAATGAGTAATTAACCCAGTGAAATCATTATCATAAGTTACACATGTTATTAACACAATAAGGCATAAGCAATGATAGCATTACAAAACAAGCAATTTCATATATGTTATGGGGAAAATAGACCGACCTACTATTGACAGGCTAGGTCAACAATTCAAACAAGGGATCAATGTGATCTAGTGACTAAACCTCCGTTGTCTCAACCAAGTATGGAGAAAGGCTGAGCTCGACCTCCTCAACCAAGTATAGTGGAGGAGGTCGAGCTCGGCCTCCTCGACTAAGTACGGGGAAAGGCCGAGCTCAACCTGTAGGCACAAGGTCGAGGCATTTACTAATCAACTGCAATGTGAAGTAAGCTAACTCACCTCATGTCGGCGAGACCCACCCTTAGACGAACACAACACTGACTTCAACTGTGACCTAGCTCGGTGTAACGTCCCGTCCAACCAGCACAGTAACCTGGGGCGTCCACGTCGGATTTGCAGCAGGATCATCCGTTTAAACTGCTCAGGGTGAGGTACCACCAGTAAAACTAACCTAGGATTAGCCCATTAGAATAGACCAGGCTGGCCATGAAGGGACCTGGCGTGACCCGCCAAGCCTAATGGCCGTTGCACTTGGCAACAGCCCGTGTGGGCCACTCAGTAACCGAGGATGGTCGGAAAAATCTAAAACTTCAGAAAATCATAGATCTCACTGGGCTTGTGCTCCATCGTGGACAGCGGACTCAGTGGACACCCAGAACTGGGATCTGACACAAGCCGAATGCACCCCATCAATGCCAAAATTGGAATCTGGCACTTACAAATGAAATCGGGATGCCAGGCGTTCCAGCCGTCGGATTCCTTCCAAATTTATGGTAACGATTTAATATATTTTTCTACGCCCGTCCACTAAATCTGGGACCTGATCGTGGAACGATGACCGTTGATCGCAAATCGGACCCGTACGACCAAACCCCGCATCCGTTTGTTCCCAAATTTTGCAAGGCCCTTCATCGGGCCATGGAGCACCTACCCTACAAGTTTCATGGCCAGAGGGCCTCCAGAACTGCCCCAATCACCAGATCGGCCCCCACAGGGCCATTTATGGGACGAAAGTGCCTGCTCAGATCATATATCCGTTCATCCGTTCGTCCTCAATTTTTGCATGGACCCTAGTCGGGTCATAAGACACCTACACGCTGAATTTGGTGGCCTGAGGGGTGTTAGGGATACCTCAACACCAATAGGAGTCCCATAGGTCTATTTTGGAAAAACTTGGGAACATAGGGCCAAGAAGCCCAACTCTAGGGAAATAAGCCCTAACTTTTTTCATAAACCCCTTTCACTCTCTCAACAACAACCCTCTCTCCCTCTTAACTCTCCCTTCAACTCCCAACAACCCATTCCTCTTCTTCTTAATTTCCTTCAATCTCCAACAATCAATATCTCCCTCATAACCCTCACCACCTTACAACAACAAGGCTCTTCCTTGTAACTTCCACCCTTCTCCAACGACCAAGGAGAGTGAGGAAGGAAGGAAGAGAAGGCAAAGAAGTGTGGTGGACCCTGTAACATCCCGAATTTTCACTGTTTTGGATTTCCAAAAATCCTTGATTTTTAATTAACTTATACTGTCACGTACTGACCATTAGCACTCAACGTTAGCTTATACACGAGTTAATTAATCCAAGATTAGCCCAATTTAAAAGACCAGACAGGCCGTGATAAGGCCTAGTGCGGGCCGCCAAGCCAGATGGCCCGTTTACACTTAACAACAGCCCGTGTGGGCCACCCAGCGACCGAGAAGGGTCAGAAAAATCTAAAACTTTAGAAAATCATATATCTCATTGGGCTTGTGGTCCATCGCAGACTGCGGACCCAGTGGACACCCAGAAGTACCATCTGGTGCTTGTCCAATGCGCCCCACCAATGCCAGATTAAAATCTGGCACTGACAAAAGAAACTGAGACTCCGGGCTTTCCAGCCGTCGGATTTCTTCCAAATTTACGGTGAAGGTTTAATGTATTTTTCTACGCTCGTCCACCAAATCGGGGCCCGATCGTGGCTCGGTGACCGTTGATCGCAAATCGGACCCGTACGACCAAACCCCGCATCCGTTTGTTCCCAAATTTTGCAAGGCCCTTCATCGGGCCATGAAGCACTAACCCTATAAATTTCATGGCCGAGGGCCACCAGAAATGCCCCATCAATCAAAATGGCCCCTGAAGGGCCACTTAAAGGTCGAAAATGCTTGCTCTCAGATCATATATCCGCTCATCCGTTCGCCTAAATTTTTACATGGACCCTAGACAGGCCATAAGGCGACTATACGCCGAATTTGGTGGCGAGGAGTGTTAGGGCCACCTCAACACCAATATGGAGTCCCATAAGTCTATTCTAGGAAATTATGGAAGCCCGGGGCCATTTGCACCAAATCTGGAATTATAAAAAGGAGTTTCTTTGGGGCACCCCTCTCCCATACGAATTTGCCCTAGGAAATGGAAGAGAGAGGGAAGAAGACTAGGTGGACCCTAAATCAAGGTGGGGCCCAAGGGAATCAATCTCTCCTCTCCCTACACCTTCTCCAAGGGAAAACTCATCCAAAAATCACCCTCTTCATCTCATGGATTGTTTAGGTAAGATCCAACCCACTTTTTCTTTGGAAACCCTTGTAAGGAGGGGGTTTTGCTTGTTAATCTAACATGTGAAGTTGTTTTAGGGATTCCTACGATCTACCGCAAAGCCCTCTTTCCTAGGACATTTTCCCAAGCCTCCAACGATCTTAGGTGCGGACTATTGATCTTAGGTGGCCTAGCACCATTTATAGTATGGGTCTAATGATTTTGGTTGCTTGGTTGTGGTATTGAAAAATCTAGAGGAATCTAGGAATGGGTGTTTGTTGAAACTACATGGATTTACATGCTTAACTCTTGTTGATGTTGATTTTGTCCCTCATATGTTATTTTGGCTTATGATGACTTCATGTTCTTGTTTGTGATTGTTTTCCACAATGAGTTACTTCATAGGGTATAGTAATCTTGACTCTTGTGTGTGGTTGATCCCTTAAAATGTTGGAAGTGTCTAGCTTCCTCTCTAACCCACGGCACACACATACACTTGTTTCTACTATTTTATCATGCTTGTTAGGTAAATAGATTTGTATGGTGGAATGTATGCAACATGACACTAGGATGTTGGTTGATAAGCTTGATGTTGGTATGCTATATCTCATCGTCAAACCCTTGGATTGTCGGGAACTCGAGGTTAGACGGTAGTCCCCTTGGTTGGACTACCCTAAGACTAACCACGCAGTCGGACGAGTGTGTATGGGCGGCAGCAGTTCGACTGCATGGGTCTAGTACCCGATGTCGTTCATCTCGTGCTCGCCTGACTCGTACGGTTTAGTCTACTTACTGACAAATCCTGTTTGTTAACCCTGTGTGCTCACATATGTATGGAACTTGAACCACCCCGCAACCATTGCAGCCCATTGATAATCCACTTATAATTGGTCCACAGCCTCGTGAGCCGGGCATGGTGGAATGGGACACTGTGTCCGAGCTGTCGGCCTACGCTGGGGTACCGCGCCTCCCGTAGTGACCGCGAGCGATCCCTTCCTTTGGCATTCCTCATGTGCTTGGAGTCGGGGATGAGGAACCCGACGGGATCACGGATCGCGGTGCCCGGCCGGCCTCGCGCATTGAGGGGTCTCGGCACCGCAACTAGTTGAGGGCATTGATACGTGGGGTGAATCGGTTTCCCAAACCTCTTTGGATGAACGGAATTAACTAAGAACTTGGCTAACATATCATTGCATCGCATTAGTTAGGATGGCGACTCGGCGGTCGAGGTCGCCGAGGGAGTGTTGTCATATGCGATCGTAAGATGGAGTCGCTTGAGGGAGAGTTGTGGCGAGGGCATGCATCATTTCATCCATCATGCATGCACATTAATAAGATTAGTTTAGTATTTGTGAATGATTGTTTTTCATTAAATCCGTAATATAAGCGATGTTCGTGACAACTTGAGACTAATAGTTCACCTTGAGTTGATCACTCACTCCCACTCTGGGATGGTGTTTTAAAACACCAACCAGACCCATTCATAGATGCAGGTAACTCAGGGCATGAGGAGCCTGGCGAGGTGAGCTTGGACGAGGAGGACGGACTCTCCTACTTGCAGATGATGGGCGGCTCTCCATCGGCTTGATCGGGCTGAATTTAGATTTGTTGAGCCCGCTTTACTCTTTTTGGACTAACCTTCTTTTGTTATTCTGTTGGGCAACGCCTTGGGCGACCCTTTATTATTTTGGACCTGTATATATGTGGGATATCCTTCATTTTAGTAGACTGGTGTGATTGTGCTTCGTGCCTCAGGTAATTCCAAATTATGCCGTTAAATTTGATTAATCATTAAAAAAAAAAACCATAACTGCATGATAAGTGACACTCGGGAACTCGGGAGACGAGTCTATACACGACCCCCGATTTTCCGGGCGTTACAGATGGTATCAGAGCAATAGTTTGGAATCCCTTGGGCCATGGGTCATGAACTCACCAACGCGTCCGCTGACTTGTGAGGAAACACAATAACGTCTGAAACGATAGGAAAGCAACGAAGACTTAGAATGGTAGGAACCATCCTTGAACCGGCCGGCGACCTTAGACGAACGGTAAGACTTCCCGGGGATTAGGATTGGGTAGCGAGAGATAGTAGAGACGCTAGGAAACTGTGGTCAGAAACTTACAATACCTTAGTCCGATGATAGGAACAAACCGAACCTGAATGATTAGAGGGTCAAGGCCACCGTCAAGTCCAAACGAGTTAACACCAAACTAAATTTAATAGTTTCGACCCATTGGGGGGTAAGGACTTAAGGGAGAACGAAATTTCAATGAAAATAGTGGAAATATAGAAAAATCTAATTTTGACCTCTAACCAGGAAGAATCTCATGGAATGGATAGGCCCATTGCGTAGATCAGCTCGTTCTACCCCAAAATCATATATGGCATGTACCGGGGGGCCTTACCGGCACCCGGAAAAACACCCGACAAGTTGCCCCCGCCAATCGGAGGGGTCACCCCGCCGACCCGCGTGGCCGCCCCGCCGATGCTCCAGCAGCCCGCGTGGCCCTCGCCGCTCACCCCGCCCGCCGGCGTTGCCACCCCGCCCGCCGGCGTTGTCACCCCGCCGAAATTTTTACAATTTTAGGTCAACTTCAGAAATCCATATCTCCTTCTTTACAACTCCAATTTAGGTGATTCAAAAGCCAGATTAAAGATGAATGAGTCTAGTTTTATATAAAAATGAGAAAAAAATAAAATAAAAATTATAATATAGCTAAAATTAAGCTGTTCTATCAACTATCCAAAAAAAAATTTTCGATTTCGGACAGCTGTTGCTCCTAGAATTTTAATAATTTATTTAAAACTCCAAATGAGATGAAATTTTGTGAGATGTCTTTAAACTCAATGATAAAATATTATAAAAATTTTAAAAATTAATTTAGTTACCAAAAGTACAAGAAACCTTACAAGAAATAGATCCCCTTTCCCACTACTCCCACTCCATCATCTTCACTCTCCCATACCCAAACCCATCTCTTCAAAATTCATCTTCTCCTCCTACAAACTCCCCATCTCCTCTTCCTCACCTTCAAACCACCTTCCCAAACCTTTTCTAAACCATTTTATTTTTCTCAACCCTGTTCTCAAGTCCATCCACAGAATCCCATTCATAAAGCCAACATCAAACCTACTCTCTCTAACTAACTCCCATTATTATTTTTTTTCTCATACTCAACCCAAACCCATTTCCAACATACATTCCCCAAGACCCAACCTCAGACTTCATTCTCAAACCTCACTCCATTCACTCATTCACTCTCAAAACCCATTACAAAAAAAAAAAATCCCTTCTCCATTTCTTTAACTTTTCTCAAATCTCACTACCCACTCTCTCAAATTTGCATCTTCTCAAACTCCATTCTCCCAACCCATCTCCAAACTTCATTTCTAAGATCCACCAAGCCTAACCCATACTTATCCTAAAATCCAATCCTCCAAACCATCTTCTTCTCTTTTTCAAAACCCATTTCTTTTATTTATTTCCACATATAAACTCTCAACTCATTTTCCAAATCCCTCTCATCACCCATATTTCCTTCTAGACCCATTCACCAAAACCACACGCCTTTCACTCTCTTCTCCCCATTTCCAAAGTTCACTTCCCACAATCTACCTCAAGACCATCCTCAACTTCATTTTCCAAAACACCATTCCAATATCACTTTCAAAGCCCATTCCTAAAACAAACTCCCAAAACCATTCCATCCCTATTTTCCAAAACCCATCTCAAATCCCAATCTCTACTCAAACCCCATATCCACAACTCACCTTCCATTTCATCTTACACCACCTCATCTCAAACTCATTCCCAAATTCCATTTTCCAAACCCTTCTCAAATCCATTCACACCCAAAACTTATTTCCATTTCTCAACTCTAATTCTAAAAGTCATCCCTAAGACCATTCCTCCAACAATTTACCCACATTCCTCACATCCAAATCCTTCCTAACCGAGGGAAATGTCGTTCCTAGCGACCATCATCTCCTTTTTCACTATTTCGACGATTCTTTCCCTTATGGGGAGGAAGCGCCCCACTTTCGCCCGACTCAGACGAGTAGCCCCACGACCTTACTAACGACTAGTAGTTTGTTAATGTCTGTTAGATTTAATGCATGTATTGAAGGATGGTTAGGACCTTTGCTTAATTAACTTGTATTTTTGTTGCGTCTAGCCTATCTAGTAATGCTTGAAATCCATGTTGTAACATGTAAATTACCTATGACATTTTAAAATTTATGTGAATGTATGGATTGTTTTGGAATTTTCTTGTCGTCTTGTGAATGCTTGTATGAATAATGGTCTTATTGCGTCTATCTTAGAGTTATTAACACTCTAAACCACCAGAATACCTTAAAACTTTCGATTCTTCCTTCCCTGTTAAAATTTATGAAACTAAGGAGTGATTTGCCCATAACCCACTAGCCATAGGATTGAAATGGTAATTCATATATAAAAAAAAATCGTGACTTTAAAAACTTTTTAGGATGATCGTTTCTCGTAGGCATGCTGAGAGAATTATTAAACCCCAAATTGGATATAAATTAAAACGAGGACTCTCGTAGACAAAGACCCAAGAGACAACCTTATAAATAGGAGATGTAAACTTTCCAATGATGGCTAAACAATTAGATTGATCGGACTACGGAATTACGGAACCACACATCTGCGAACTACTCGCGGCTTAACCCAATTCTCATTCCTGGGTGAATACCAACGGACTCACTGCTTTGACCGAGCAGAAGACCAGGATCTACCAGGACTAAGAAGGAATGCAACGATCTTTCTGCCCTGGTCAGACAGATGATCGATGTATGGGATCAAAGCCTACCACAACTGTCTTTCCGTTTTAGCCCAATCATGAAAGAGTAAAATATACCACCATTAGGTAAACTTTACCAACAACCACTTAATACAATAATAATGATTTTGACATTTGTTTTTAAACCTCAAGTGTCAAAACTTTTAAGGGGGGTAGAATATAATAAGGAAGACTAGTACAGTTAGTATGTACCCTACCATGCATATGAACCTCAAATCAATAAAAATTAGGCAAACGAAATGATAATATCTTTAGTTATTACCCATAGGCAATTTCGGGGACGAAATTATTTTTAAGGGGGGTAGATTGTAACATCCCGAATTTTCACTTTCATTTTGGATTTCCAAAATCCTTGATTTTTAATTAACTTATACTGTCACGTACTGACCATTAGCACTCAACGTTAGCTTATACACGAGTTAATTAATCCAAGATTAGCCCAATTTAAAAGACCAGACAGGCCGTGATAAGGCCTAGTGCGGGCCGCCAAGCCAGATGGCCCGTTTACACTTAACAACAGCCCGTGTGGGCCACCCAGCGACCGAGAAGGGTCAGAAAAATCTAAAACTTTAGAAAATCATATATCTCATTGGGCTTGTGGTCCATCGCAGACTGCGGACCCAGTGGACACCCAGAAGTACCATCTGGTGCTTGTCCAATGCGCCCACCAATGCTGGATTAAAAATGCACCGACAAAAGAAAGCGAGACTCGGGCTTTCCGGTACCGTCGGATTTCTTCCAAATTTATGGTGAAGGTTTAATGTATTTTTCTACGCTTGTCCACCAAATGGGGCCCGATCGTGGCTCGGTGACCGTTGATCGCAAATCGGACCCGTACGACCAAACCCCGCATCCGTTTGTTCCCAAATTTTGCAAGGCCCTTCATCGGGCCATGAAGCACTAACCCTATAAATTTCATGGCCAGAGGGCCACCAGAAATGCCCCATCAATCAAAATGGCCCCTGAAGGGCCACTTAAAGGTCGAAAATGCTTGCTCAGATCATATATCCGCTCATCCGTTCGCCCTAAATTTTTACATGGACCCTAGACAGGCCATAAGGCGACTATACGCCGAATTTGGTGGCCAGAGGAGTGTTAGGGCCACCTCAACACCAATATGGAGTCCCATAAGTCTATTCTAGGAAATTATGGAAGCCCGGGGCCATTTGCACCAAATCTGGAATTATAAAAAGGAGTTTCTTTGGGGCACCCCTCTCCCATACGAATTTGCCCTAGGAAATGGAAGAGAGAGGGAAGAAGACTAGGTGGACCCTAAATCAAGGTGGGGCCCAAGGGAATCAATCTCTCCTCTCCCTACACCTTCTCCAAGGGAAAACTCATCCGAAAATCACCCTCTTCATCTCATGGATTGTTTAGGTAAGATCCAACCCACTTTTTCTTTGGAAACCCTTGTAAGGAGGGGGTTTTGCTTGTTAATCTAACATGTGAAGTTGTTTTAGGGATGTAACATCCCAAATTTTCACTGTTTTGGATTTCTAAAAATCCTTAATTTTTAATTAACTTGTACTATCACGTACTGACCATTAGCACTCAACGTTAGCTTATACACGAGTTAATTAATCCAAGATTAGCCCAATTTAATAGACCGACAGCCGTGATAAGGCCTAGTGCGGGCACGCTAAGCCGATGGCTATTTACACTTAAAGACGGCCCATGTGGGCCACCCAACAACCGTGAAGGGTCGAGAAAAATCTAAAAATTTAGAAGCCCGAAGATCTCACTTGGGCTTGTGGTCCATCGTGGACTACGGATCCAGTGGACACCCGTAACCGGGATCCGGCACTAGCCGAATGCACCCCACCAATGCCAGATTGGAATCTGGCACTTACAAATAAAATTGGGATACCCGGCGTTCCAGCCGTCGGATTTCTTCCAAATTTACAAAGTGGAGGTTTAATATATTTTTCTACGCCCGTCCACCAAATCGGGGCCCGATCGTGGCACGATGACCGTTGATCGCGAATCGGACCCGTACGACCAAACCCCGCATCCGTTCGTTCCCAAATTTTGTAAGACCCCTCATCGGGCCATGGACCACTTATCCTATAAATTTCATGACCAGAGGGCCATCAGAAATGCTCAAATCACCAAAATGGCCCCCACAGGACCACTTAAAGGTCAGAAACGCTTTCTCAGATCATATATCCGTTCATCCGTTTGCCCTAAATTTTTGCATGGACCCTAGTCAGGCCATAGGGTACCTACACACCAAATTTGGTGGTTAGAGGGGCGTTAGGGCCACACCAACTTTAATAGGGAGCCCTAGAAGGCTAGTTTGGGAAATTGTGGGAACTTAAGTGATTTGAGTCGTCCACTCTTATGCCAAGTTGGAGATTTCGGACCGTCGGTTTACGACCAAACTTTACCCGTGGATTAAGGATATTTCTTCGCTCACATCCGTATAACCGCGGCCCCGATCGACCATCGGTGACCGTTGAACAGACTTCTAATCATATCTGTCGATCGGCGCGTCGAAATGGCGGCCCGTTTATGTCCATACGAAGATCATCATTAGGACTAACTATCCTACGGTGTATATTGACTAGTTCACCCCATAGGCTAGAAAAACCCTCTCATAGGGTTAGTATAGTAAAGACCCAACACTTGGGGCCAATTGCACCAAAACTGGCACTATATAAAGGGGTTTCTTTTGGGCACCCCTCTCCCATACGAATTTGCCCTAGGGGAGAAAAGAGAGAAAAGGGAGAAGAGAAAGAGGAGAAAGGAGAAGAAAGAGAGAGGGAAGAAGGCATGGTGGACTCTCAATCAAGGTGGGGCCCAAGAAGATCAAACCCACAACCTCCTACACCTTCTCTAAGAAGAAACCATGCACCACAACCACCAAGATCGTCCATTGATCGTCTAGGTAAGGCTTCTCATCCTTTGTCTTGAAAACCCTTTTTGATGAAGGGAGATTTTACATGGATTTCTCATGAATGAACTTGTTTTAGGGATTCAGACCAACCAGGCCCCAAATCGACGTTCTAGGTCATTTTTGAGTCTCCAACGAATCACAAGGTGCGGACTATTGTTCTTAGGTGGCCTAGCACCAATTTTTCTATGGGTTTAATGATTTTAATTGTTTGGATGCTATGATTGGAGAAACTAGAGAAACCCTAGGAATTGCATGATTGTTGAAATTCGTATAGAATGCATGTTGATCCTCATTTGGTGTTGCTATTGCCTTTCACATGATTGGATATTTGGATGATTGGGTACTCATGCCTTGTTGATTGTTCCCTACGTTGTTGCCCCATAGAATGTATGATGATCATGTGTATATGACTTCTTGTAATGGTGGAAGTGCTTAACTTCCTCCCCCCCCCACACACACACCTCACTTGCACTTGTATTATGATATTTTTTACCTTGCTTGGTATGAGAATCTGAATTGTATGTTGAGAAGCATGAGAACATGAATATTGTATATGCTAGATGATGCATTGGTAGTCGGCATGCTAGGGATTGCTACTCGAACCCTTGGGTTGGTCAGGAAACATGAGGAGAGCAAAGGTGGCTCCATTGGTAGGACCGCCTCGAGGCTAAATCGTGGGTTTTGGGCGGGTGTACTTGGGCGACTGTAGTTCGACTACGTGGGACCCTTGTGCCCGAGGTCACTCGTCTCACACTCGCTTGACTCATGCGGTCTAGTCTACTGACTGATCAACCCTGTTTGTTAACCCTGTGTGCTCACATATGTATGGAATCTGAACCACCCTGCAACCATTGTAGCCCATCGATAACCCACCTGAAACTGGTTCACAGCCTCGTGAGCCGGGCATGGTGGAATGGGACACTATGTCCGAGCTGTCGGCCTACGCTGGGGTACCGCGCCTCCCCGTAGTGACCGCGAGCGATCCCTTCCTTTCGGCACTCCTCATGTGCTTGGTGTCGGGGATGAGGAACCCGACGGGATCACGGACCGCGAGGTCTCGGCCTCACACGTTGTTGGGGTCTTGGCCTCGCAACCAGTTTAGGGCATTGATACGTAGGGTGAATCAGAATCCCTAACTTGCTGGATGAATGGACTTAACTAATAACTCGGCTAACACGATTGCATTACATTCATTAGTCAGGGTGGCGACTCGGAAGTCGAGGTCGCTCTGAGGGAGTGTTGCCATATGCGATCGTTAGATGGAGTCGCTTGAGGGAGTGTTGTGGCGAGGGCATGCATCATATCATCCCGCATGCATGCATTTTAAATAAGAGTTATTAGGTGCTGATGATTGTCTGCTTTTCATTAAGTTCATATTACAATTGATGCCTGTGTAACTTGAGACCAATAGTTTACACTGAGTTGATCACTCACTCCCACTCTGGGACGGTGTTTTAAAACACCAACCAGACCCATTCATAGATGCAGGTGACTCAGGGCATGAGGAGCCTGGCGAGGCGAGTTTGGACAAGGAGGACGGACTCTCCTACTTGCAGCTGATGGGCGGCTCTCCATCGGCTTGATCGGGCTGAATTTGGATTTGCTGGGCCGCGGGCTCAGCTTACTCTTTTTGGCATAGTCTTCTTTTATTATCTGTTGCAACGCCTTGGGCGACCCTTTATTATTTTTGGACCTGTATATTTATGAGATTTCCTTCATTTCAGTAAACTGGTGCGATTGTACTTCATGCTTCAGGTAATTCCAAATTGCACAGTTAATTTGATTAATCATAAAAACCATAAATGTATGATAAGTGACACTCGGGAACTCGGGAGTCGAGCGTATGCACGACCCCCGATTTTCCGGGGCGTTACAGATGGTATCAAAGCAATAGTTTGGAATCCTTTGGGCCATGGGTCATGAACTCACCAACGCATCCGCTGACTTGAGAGGATACGTATTGGAAAACACAACAGAGACGTATAACGCTAGGAACCATCCCAGACCCTGAACCAACAACTTTAGACGGAAGGAAGAATTTGCAAGGGGTTAGGAATGGGTAGCGAGAGAGGAGAATCCGAGGGTCTTGACTTGACGACAAAATTTGATTTGATTGAATGGGAGGTCTAGTTAGTTTAGTCCGCCAAGTTCCTAGGGCCCGTGGGGTCAACTGAATTAGGTGAAATGGATTTTAGAGTAACGATGAATGTAGGTGTGAAGGAGTGTCCCGGGGATGAGCGCATCCCATGTTCCATGATGCCCTGTCAAAACGTATCTAATTAAAGGTAAATTCCGAATTTCCTTCCAAATATACTTGGAAAGTTCATCCAAGGATTTGGAAATCCGCGACATACCTCTCAATCCAAGGCTCATCCAGCAAAGCCTATGGAGTCAATTTTGAATCTCACCCCACACTCATTCCGGACTTGCCATTCCCAATCGTGGGTTGGGATTAGCATTGTAATCCCATTTCGTGTAGCTTAATGCCACTAGTCAAGCAGAATTAGGTCTAAGTCCCTCTGCCCTTTTGTTTTTCCGGGACATTGGTAGGAACGAGCCGGATACTGGATGATTGGACGGTAGAAGCCTTTGTCCGAGCCCAATGAGCCAATACCGGACCAAGCATATTAATCCTGACCCATTCGGGAGCAATTAAGTGGGGGCGAATGAAATTTTATCGGAAATAGAGAAAATATAGAAGCAAAACTAAGGGATTAGACGGTCGAAACCATAGTCTTAGGCCAAATTTGATAGTTCAGACCCATTCTAGGATAAAGACTTGGGAGTGAACGAAAATTTACCGAAAATAGTGAAACTGGAGAAAAACTGGGTTTTGGCCCCTAACTGGGAGGAATCTCATGAAACCAATAGGTCCATTGTGTAGATCAGCTCGTTCTACCCTAAATTCATATATGGCACGTCGAACAACTCATTCCGGTTTGCGAGATATGACCATTGCAAGGAGCCCCGCCAGAAGCAGAGGACCCGCGTGGCCACCCCGCCGACCCGCGTGGCCACCCCGCCAGCTGTCCAGAGGCCCGCGTGGCCACCCCGCCGACCCGCGTGGCCACCCCGCCGACAAGTGTCCCCCGCCAAAATTTCTGCGATTTTTAGTCAACTTCAAAAATTCATATCTCCTTCGTTACAACTCCAATTTAGGTGATTCAAAAGCCAAATTGAAGCTTGATGAGTCTAGTTTTATATAAAAATAATAAAAAAATAAAATAAAAATTATAATATATCTAAAATTAAGTTGTTCTGTCAACTGTCCAAAATTTTTTGATTTCGGGCAGCTATTGCTCCTTGAATTTTAATGATTTATTTATAACTCCAAATGAGATGAAATTTGGTGGGATGACTTAAAACTTGATGATAAATCATCATAAAAATTTTAAAAAATAATCCAGTTACTAAAAGTATAAGAAACGTTACAAGAAGATGGGTCCCCTCCTCCCTTTCAATGTTCACACGAGTGGGGCCCATTTCCCTTGCTATGTGGGACTACCTAGAGTCCATAAAACATCTCTACTACGCCCATTACCCTCCACCATCCCTTCTAAACCCTAGGAAGGATCTCTTCTCTCCCATTCTCAAACAAATCCACAAACCCAACTCTAAAACCCCCTCCTCTCTCCCCCACTCTCATTTCTTTTCTTTCTTACCTTCCTCATTCCCTCTCATCACTCACCTCTCCTTCCTAACTCACTCAAAATTCCATACCTCCATCATTCTCATTCCCAAAACTCCATTTCAAACTTCCCTTCACTCCCAACATTCATCCATCACTCTCAAATCCCTCATCCAAATCTCATTTCAACTCTCATTTCCTCATCCACCTATACCCATCTTCAAACCCCATTCCTAAAACCACCTTCATTTCTTTCACCTTTCCCCATCCTCTTCTACCACACATGTTTCTTTCAAGACTCACTCACCAAAATCCCACTCCTTTCACTCTCTTCTTTTCTATCTCCAAATTTTATTTCCCAAAACCCGCTCCATCCTCATTTCAAAACCACCATTTCCTTCAAATCTCATTTTCGCAAACCCACCACTTTCCCATCTAAAGGACCCATCTCAAACTCCTCTCCAACAATCTACCCACTACCACATTCAACCCATTTACCCCAAACCCCATTTCCTCTAATCCATTTTCCTTCTATCACTCCCAACACTCCACATTAACTCTCTTTCTCAAAATCTCCCACAACCACAATCCATTTTTAACATTACCCAAACCCTTTCCAAACCTCACCTTCAAGATCCGTTTCCAAGGATCCAACCACAAATCCCAACCTAGGAACCCATTATACTAGCTCATTCCAAAGTCCCAACCTCCATTTTCAAACCCTTCCCCTTCCAAAAGTAATGGTTTTTCTAGAACCGTTGCCTCTTTCTTTTTCCATCCCGGTGATCCTATCACTCGGGGGAAAGAAGCGCCTCCCCTTTCGCCCGACTCAGACAAGTAGCCGCATGACCTCTAATGACTGGTAGTTTGCTTAGAGTCGGTTAGGTTTAAACTGTATGTGTTGAAGGATGCTTAGGACCGTTGCTTAATTAGGTTGTATTTCCTTTCCGTGTAGCATGTTTATGAATGCTTGTAATCCATATTGTAGGATATAACTGGCCATACTAATGGCATTTTGACTTCAATATGAATGTGTGGATTGTTTTGAAATTTTCTGATTGTCTTGTGAATGCTCGTACGAATAATTGCCTTGCTGCGTCCTTGTTAGCGTTATTAGCACTTCAAACCACCAGAATACCCTTGAACTTTCAACTATTCATTCATTCTTGGAATTTACGAAACCAAAGTATAGTCAGCGACTAACCCACTAGTCATAGGATTGAAATAGTTATTCATATAAATAAATAAAAATAAAAATTTGAGTCTTTAAAAACTTTTTAGGATGATCGTTGCCCATAGGCATGTTGAGAGAATTATTAAACCCCAAATCAGATATAAATTAAAACGAGGACACCCGTAAGCCAAAACCCAAAGGACAACCTTACAAATAGGAGATTTAAACTTTCCAACTAGGGTCGTTCCCTAAACATTTAGGTTGATGAGACTACGAAATTATGAGACCATACACTTGCGAAGTATTCGCGGCTTGACTAATTCTCAATCTGAGCGATTACCAACGGACTCTTTGCTTTGACCGAAGCGAAGACCGGGATCCATCGGGATTCGGAAGGGATACTACGTGTTATGCATACTGGTCGGGCGGACAATCGACGATCGGATTTGAGCCTACCACAACCGTCACTTTTTCCGTATTAGCTTGATCATAAAGAGTAGAATACACCACCCTTAGGTAAACTTTGTCAAGACAAACACTAAGCATGATAATCATGATTTTGACATTCTTTTAAACCTTAAGGGTGAAAATTTTTAAGGGGGTAGAATATAATAAGCAAGGCTAGTATAGTTAGTATACACCCTACCATGCATATAAACACTGAAATCAATAAAACTCAGTGCAAACAAAATGATAATATATTTATTTATTACCCTTAGGCAATTTCGGGGACGAAATTATTTTTAAGGGGGTAGATTGTAACATCCCAAATTTTCCTTTGTTTTGGATTTAAAAATCCTTAATTTTTAATTAACTTGTACTTATCACGTCATGACCATTAGCACTCAACGTTAGCTTATACACGAGTTAATTAATCCAAGATTAGCCCAATTTAATAGACCAGACAGGCCGTGATAAGGCCTGGTGCGGGCCGCTGCCGATGGCTATTTACACTTAAAGACGGCCCATGTGGGCCACCCAAATGCCGTGAAGGGTCGAGAAAAATCTAAAAATTTAGGAAGCGAAGATCTCCATCGGGCTTGTGGTCCATCGTGGACTACGGATCCAGTGGACACCCAGAGCCGGGATCGGCACTAGCCGAATGCACCCACCATGCCAGATTGGAATCGCACTTACAAATAAAATTGGGATACCTGGCAGCGTTCCAGCAGTCGGATTTCTTCCAAATTTACAGTGGAGGTTTAATATATTTTTCTACGCCCGTCCACCAAATCTGGGGCCCGATCGTGGCACGATGACCGTTGATCGCGAATCGGACCCGTACGACCAAACCCCGCATCCGTTCGTTCCCAAATTTTGTAAGACCCCTCATCGGGCCATGGACCACTTATCCTATAAATTTCATGACCAGAGGGCCATCAGAAATGCTCAAATCACCAAAATGGCCCCCACAGGACCACTTAAAGGTCAGAAACGCTTTCTCAGATCATATATCCGTTCATCCGTTTGCCCTAAATTTTTGCATGGACCCTAGTCAGGCCATAGGGTACCTACACACCAAATTTGGTGGTTAGAGGGGCGTTAGGGCCACACCAACTTTAATAGGGAGCCCTAGAAGGCTAGTTTGGGAAATTGTGGGAACTTAAGTGATTTGAGTCGTCCACTCTTATGCCAAGTTGGAGATTTCGGACCGTCGGTTTACGACCAAACTTTACCCGTGGATTAAGGATATTTCTTCGCTCACATCCGTATAACCGCGGCCCCGATCGACCATCGGTGACCGTTGAACAGACTTCTAATCATATCTGTCGATCGGCGCGTCGAAATGGCGGCCCGTTTATGTCCATACGAAGATCATCATTAGGACTAACTATCCTACGGTGTATATTGACTAGTTCACCCCATAAAGGCTAGAAAAACCCTCTCATAGGGTTAGTATAGTAAAGACCCAACACTTGGGGCCAATTGCACCAAAACTGGCACTATATAAAGGGGTTTCTTTTGGGCACCCCTCTCCCATACGAATTTGCCCTAGGGGAGAAAAGAGAGAAAAGGAGAAGAGAAAGAGGAGAAAGGAGAAGAAAGAAAGAGAGAGGGAAGAAGGCATGGTGGACTCTCAATCAAGGTGGGGCCCAAGAAGATCAAACCCACAACCTCCTACACCTTCTCTAAGAAGAAACCATGCACCACAACCACCAAGATCGTCCATTGATCGTCTAGGTAAGGCTTCTCATCCTTTGTCTTGAAAACCCTTTTTGATGAAGGGAGATTTTACATGGATTTCTCATGAATGAACTTGTTTTAGGGATTCCGACCAACCGGCCCCAAATCGACGTTCCTAGGTCATTTTTGAGTCTCCAACGAATCACAAGGTGCGGACTATTGTTCTTAGGTGGCCTAGCACCAATTTTTCTATGGGTTTAATGATTTTAATTGTTTGGATGCTAT
The DNA here is from genome assembly GCA_030180095.1 of Magnolia changhungtana. Classification (NCBI taxonomy): domain Eukaryota; kingdom Viridiplantae; phylum Streptophyta; class Magnoliopsida; order Magnoliales; family Magnoliaceae; genus Magnolia; species Magnolia changhungtana. Next base: position 20,852,697 of record JASAUF010000676.1, read on the forward strand.
GATTGGAGAAACTAGAGAAACCCTAGGAATTGCATGATTGTTGAAATTCGTATAGAATGCATGTTGATCCTCATTTGGTGTTGCTATTGCCTTTCACATGATTGGATATTTGGATGATTTGGTACTCATGCCTTGTTGATTGTTCCCTACGTTGTTGCCCCATAGAATGTATGATGATCATGTGTATATGACTTCTTGTAATGGTGGAAGTGCTTAACTTCCTCCCCACACACACACCTCACTTGCACTTGTATTATGATATTTTTACCTTGCTTGGTATGAGAATCTGAATTGTATGTTGAGAAGCATGAGAACATGAATATTGTATATGCTAGATGATGCATTGGTAGTCGGCATGCTAGGGATTGCTACTCGAACCCTTGGGTTGGTCAGGAAACATGAGGAGAGCAAAGGTGGCTCCATTGGTAGGACCGCCTCGAGGCTAAATCGTGGGTTTTGGGCGGGTGTACTTGGGCGACTGTAGTTCGACTACGTGGGACCCTTGTGCCCGAGGTCACTCGTCTCACACTCGCTTGACTCATGCGGTCTAGTCTATTGACTGATCAACCCTGTTTGTTAACCCTGTGTGCTCACATATGTATGGAATCGAACCACCCCGCAACCATTGTAGCCCATCGATAACCCACACGAACCGGTTCACGGCCTCGTGAGCCGGGCATGGTGGAATGGGACACTATGTCCGATTTGTCGGCCCTACGTTGGGGTACCGCGCCTCCCCGTAGTGACCGCGAGCGATCCCTTCCTTTCGGCACTCCTCATGTGCTTGGTGTCGGGGATGAGGAACCCGACGGGATCACGGACCGCGAGGTCTCGGCCTCACACGTTGTTGGGGTCTTGGCCTCGCAACCAGTTTAGGGCATTGATACGTAGGGTGAATCAGAATCCCTAACTTGCTGGATGAATGGACTTAACTAATAACTCGGCTAACACGATTGCATTACATTCATTAGTCAGGGTGGCGACTCGGAAGTCGAGGTCGCTCTGAGGGAGTGTTGCCATATGCGATCGTTAGATGGAGTCGCTTGAGGGAGTGTTGTGGCGAGGGCATGCATCATATCATCCCGCATGCATGCATTTTAAATAAGAGTTATTAGGTGCTGATGATTGTCTGCTTTTCATTAAGTTCATATTACAATTGATGCCTGTGTAACTTGAGACCAATAGTTCACACTGAGTTGATCACTCACTCCCACTCTGGGACGGTGTTTTAAAACACCAACCAGACCCATTCATAGATGCAGGTGACTCAGGGCATGAGGAGCCTGGCGAGGCGAGTTTGGACAAGGAGGACGGACTCTCCTACTTGCAGCTGATGGGCGGCTCTCCATCGGCTTGATCGGGCTGAATTTGGATTTGCTGGGCCGCGGGCTCAGCTTACTCTTTTTGGCATAGTCTTCTTTTATTATCCTGTTGGGCAACGCCTTGGGCGACCCTTTATTATTTTTGGACCTGTATATTTATGAGATTTTCTTCATTTCAGTAAACTGGTGCGATTGTACTTCATGCTTCAGGTAATTCCAAATTGCACAGTTAATTTGATTAATCATAAAAACCATAAATGTATGATAAGTGACACTCGGGAACTCGGGAGTCGAGCGTATGCACGACCCCCGATTTTCCGGGGCGTTACAAGGGATTCCGGCCGATCTACCGCAAAGCCCTCTTTCCTAGGACATTTTTCCCAAGCCTCCAACGATCTTAGGTGCGGACTATTGATCTTAGGTGGCCTAGCACCATTTATAGTATGGGTCTAATGATTTTGGTTGCTTGGTTGTGGTATTGAAAAATCTAGAGGAATCTAGGAATGGGTGTTTGTTGAAACTACATGGATTTACATGCTTAACTCTTGTTGATGTTGATTTTGTCCCTCATATGTTATTTTGGCTTATGATGACTTCATGTTCTTGTTTGTGATTGTTTTCCACAATGAGTTACTTCATAGGGTATAGTAATCTTGACTCTTGTGTGTGGTTGATCCCTTAAAATGTTGGAAGTGTCTAGCTTCCTCTCTAACCCACGGCACACACATACACTTGTTTCTACTATTTTATCATGCTTGTTAGGTAAATAGACTTGTATGGTGGAATGTATGCAACATGACACTAGGATGTTGGTTGATAAGCTTGATGTTGGTATGCTATATCTCATCGTCAAACCCTTGGATTGTCGGGAACTCGAGGTTAGACGGTAGTCCCCTTGGTTGGACTACCCTAAGACTAACCACGCAAGTCGGACGAGTGTGTATGGGCGGCAGCAGTTCGACTGCATGGGTCTAGTACCCGATGTCGTTCATCTCGTGCTCGCCTGACTCGTACGGTTTAGTCTACTTACTGACAAATCCTGTTTGTTAACCCTGTGTGCTCACATATGTATGGAACTTGAACCACCCCGCAACCATTGCAGCCCATTGATAATCCACTTATAACTGGTCCACAGCCTCGTGAGCCGGGCATGGTGGAATGGGACACTGTGTCCGAGCTGTCGGCCTACGCTGGGGTACCGCGCCTCCCCGTAGTGACCGCGAGCGATCCCTTCCTTTTGGCATTCCTCATGTGCCTGGAGTCGGGGATGAGGAACCCGACGGGATCACGGATCGCGGTGCCCTGGCCTCGCGCATTGAGGGGTCTCGGCACCGCAACTAGTTGAGGGCATTGATACGTGGGGTGAATCAGTTTCCCAAACCTGCTGGATGAACGGAATTAACTAAGAACTTGGCTAACATATCATTGCATCGCATTAGTTAGGATGGCGACTCGGCAGTCGAGGTCGCTCTGAGGGAGTGTTGTCATATGCGATCGTAAGATGGAGTCGCTTGAGGGAGAGTTGTGGCGAGGGCATGCATCATTTCATCCATCATGCATGCACATTAATAAGATTAGTTTAGTGACTGTGAATGATTGGTTTCATTAAATCAGTAATATAACCGATGTTCGTGACAACTTGAGACTAATAGTTCACACTGAGTTGATCACTCACTCCCACTCATGGGATGGTGTTTTAAAACACCAACCAGACCCATTCATAGATGCAGGTAACTCAGGGCATGAGGAGCCTGGCGAGGTGAGCTTGGACGAGGAGGACGGACTCTCCTACTTGCAGATGATGGGCGGCTCTCCATCGGCTTGATCGGGCTGAATTTAGATTTGCTGAGCCCTTTACTCTTTTTGGACTAACCTTCTTTTGTTATTCTGTTGGGCAACGCCTTGGGCGACCCTTTATTATTTTGGACCTGTATATATGTGGGATATCCTTCATTTTAGTAGACTGGTGTGATTGTGCTTCGTGCCTCAGGTAATTCCAAATTATGCCGTTAAATTTGATTAATCATTAAAAAAAAAAAAACCATAACTGCATGATAAGTGACACTCGGGAACTCGGGAGTCGAGTCTATACACGACCCCCGATTTTCTGGGGCGTTACAGACCCTAAATCGAGTTGGGGCCCAAGAGAATCGATCCTTCAACACCCTATCCCTTCTTAAAAGGGAAAATCTCCACCGCCACTCCGAAAATCATCTGTGGGCCATCTTGGTAAGATCCCTCACTCTTCTCTCTTAAAATCCTTGTACTAAAGAAGAAATGGTATGAATTTCTCTCATGCTTGAATTATTTTGGGGATTCCGGCCGGCCAACCTCCAAAACCCTCACCTCTATGTCATTTTCAAGCCTCCATCAAATTCAAGGTGCGGACTATTGCTCTTAGGTGGCCTAGCACCAATTTTAGTGTGAGTTTAATGATTTTGAGTGCTTGGACGTCATATTGAAATTCTAGAGAAAACCCTAGGGATTTCATGTTTGTTGGAATTGTTAGAATGTGCATGTTTAACTCTCAATGTGATATAGATTGTGCCATTCATATGATATTAGGATTGGATGATATCATGCTTGTGGTTGTTGATTCATTTCCCTCATATGTGGTGCTTTATTGTGTGTGTGATTATTGACCGCTATGCTTATGATTTCTCAAGATGGAGGAAGTGTTTAACTTCCTCACACAACCCACACACTCACATGCACCTAAATTTTATGATGATACTTGCTTGCTTGTTAAAAGTATTTGTTTTGTATGGTTAGGATGCATGAGAATATGATATGGATGTGCTAGTTGATAATATGAGTAGTGGGCATGCTGTAGATCCCCCTTTCACTCTCTTGGGATGGTCAGGAACCGGACGAGAGAGGGTAGTCCCATCGGTAGGACTACGCTAGGGCTAGACCGGCGGATTGGGCGGGAGTGTTCGGGTGGCTGTAGTTCGACTACATGGGACCCTTATGCCCGAGGTCATTCGTCTCATGCTCACCTGATTTGTGCGGACTAGCCTACTACCTGATCCACCCTATTTGTTAACCATGTTCGCCCACATATGTATGGAACCTGATGCACCCTACAACTTTTGTGGCCCATTGACAACTAGAATACAACTGGTCCACAGTCTCGTGAGCCGGGCATGGTGGAATGGGACACTGTGTCCGCACTGTCGGCCTACGCTGGGGTACCGCGCCTCCCTGTAGTGACCGCGAGCGATCCCTTCCCTATCAGCACTCCTCATGGTGCTCAGAGTCGGGGATGAGGACCCCGACGGGATCACGGACTGTGAAGACTCGGCCTCACGCGTTGTTGGGGCCTTGGCCTCGCAACTAGCTTAGGGCAGTGACATGTAGGGTGAATCAGAATCCCCAACCTGCTGGATGAATGGACTTAACTAATAACTCGGCTAACACGATCGCATTGCATCGCATTAGTTAGGGTGGCGACTTGGCAGTCGAGGTCGCTCTGAGGGAGTGTTGTCATATGCGAACGTTAGATGGAGTCGCTTGAGGGAGCGTTGTGGCGAGGGCATGTATCATATCATCGCATTGCATGAGCATTTAATAAGAGTTGTATGTGTTGTTGATTGACTGCTTTTCATTATATCCATATTATAATTGATGCTTGTTATAACTTAAGATTAATAGGTCACACTGAGTTGATCACTCACTCCCACTCTGGGACGGTGTTTTAAAACACCAACCAGACGCTTCCATAGATGCAGGTGGCGATGATCAGGAGGAGCCTGGCGGCTTGAGTTTGGTGAGGAGGAGGATTGCTCCTACTTTTAGTTGATGGGCGGAGCTGCACCGAACCCGTAGATGAGTCGAGGGGTCGCTGAGCTGGGAGCTCAGCCCTATTCTTCTGGACATGATATTATTTTTGTGATTTTGGTTGTGTGGTGCTATGTGCGCCCCCTTCATTCTTTTGGACATGTATATAGATATTTATGTTATCTCCTTCCATTTCAGCAGACTTGTGGTTGTGCTTCATGTTCCAGGTTGTTTCAAATTGCGCAATTTAAATCGACTAATTATGAAACCATAAAATGTATGATATGTGACACCGGAAACTCGGGAGTTAAGTATTTACTCGACCCCCGATTTTCAGGGCGTTACACTCAGACTACTTCGGGATAGCTGAACCCGCTCTCTATGGGATCCGACCTGACCTCAATCAGGTCTATCCGCGTTCTCGACAGAAGATCACGAAAACTGACTTCCACACGGATCGCCCCAAAATTCTAGCTAATGATGTATAAAGATCTGCTACGCAAGGAGTCTGAATCCTACTATAATCAATTACTGCCAAACAAGGATATGTGCCCTCTACGACACCGCCTCTCATCACCTATAAATAAGGTACATCTAATGGTGAAAGGTAAGCACAATCTCTAGCCCCAAATCCTCAATATTCAACTAGACTCAGATTCATTTCCTAACTTTAGCATCGGAGGGTCCCCTGCACGAACCAGGGTCTTCTTTCTTTGTTCCTTGCACAAGTTCGTAAGTCTAGGGAAGGCTAACTGGATTTTTGCATCAACGATAGACTATTTGTTTAAGTGCATGGATGTCATGATATGCAAATGTATGACCTGAGATCACCAATAATTGTAACACATCCACTTCAACAACCAATCAAGAAAGCAATGGTTCGCTTATAACCCAACCCACAAGTGCATGCTATGATATGCATGATTAGCGGAATTATTATAATTACAAGTTCATATAACAGTTTGGTGAAGTTAGGATATCGTCATCGTATTGCAGGTCTCTACTCGGATCAAAAGGCTTGTCGCGGCACGAAGCGACTTTTAACCAGCATCCCTTGATCCTATTTAGGGTTTGCCACCTAGTGGTCTAACATACATAGCTAGTAACAATAAAGGCTTATCACCCATGGACAATCACAATAACGAAAGGGTCGCCACCTAAGTATAAACGTGACGAAGGCACGACACCAAATTCATCAACAATAAGGTAGGCTCGTGACCTTCACTAGTGCTCAATGGTCACTACGGGGAGGCTTGTCACCAAATATTTTACTAACATGGCGGTCTTGTCACCCAATATTTTGCCAATATGGTAAATAGGCTAATAACTCGCACACGGTGTCCCATACGATCGTGTTTGGTTCTTAAGTCTTGGTGGATCGTAATGCATTAACAATTATGAATAGACCTCATCCACTGGTAACAGTGGTATCCCAAATTCCTTATAGTATCATAATATCAGCAAGCATAAGAATGATCGAACCATGTATTAGACTGATCTGATTAGCTATGGAGAACTCCGAACAAAATCGACAATGAATACAAAACATCTCGTGTAATTTCAACTACTGTTAGTCGTCCGTGTTCAACATTGATTGATCGTATAAGTCTAAGTTGCCCAAACCAGGGCAACCATCATTTGCTCAAACAAATAGGAAAGCTCAACCCAACACAATAATAATTTAATTTATCAATTACATAACACTAATATTACAACAATATATTAATACAACAAAATATATCAATTTTATGACAATATGAATAAAGCACAATCCAGGGTACGTCAACACTAACCCACATGTATCAATAGTCATATTAATAACACAAGTACATAAAACATGTCAACCCAATGTATATCATATTGATCAAGCTATAATCAAGTTCTAACAAAGAAAATATCATATTGATCAAGCATTTCATGAAACATGCTGACTACTAACAACATTAATATTAAGGTTACAATAATAAAGGGATATAAGCATGATTATTATATGAATTTCTATTTAATAAATTAAACATCATGGTCTTTCACCCTCAAAGGTTGATAAAAGGGGACCTAGGAGAATAGTCTACACTTCAAGAGGGTTTCGCCCAACCTAATCGTACTTCTATGGTTAGAGTTTTAGAAAAAGACACTAATATTATACAAACACAAACTATCATGAGATTTATGCAATTAAACCTACGAAGACCTAGATCAAGAAGCATAGTTTGATTATTACCTCCAATCATTGATGGAAGGTTCGGAAGTGACCGGGGTTTTGATTGAAGGGGAGAAGGGCAAGAGGAAACACCAATCCTCACAAATACTCACTCTTCTTCTTCTTCTTCTTCTCTCTCTCTCTCTCTCTCTCTCTCTATTATCTTTCTCTTCACTTTCTCAAAGTTAGGGCATTTCGTATGGAGTGAAGGAGCTACCTAAATTGGGCCTTTTATAGCTTATATAGTGGTGTGAATTGGCCCAAATTGCCAGGGTTTTGGTGTAATAACCCTATAGGAGATTGTTTCTAACTATTAGGGCCCATGGGGAAGGTGTGAGGCTCGATCTATGTCATGGGATCGTTACCCTAGTGGTGATCTATGTACGAATAGGACTACTTCGCCATTCAAACACGCTGATCAACAAATAAGGTTCTAAGTCAGTTCAACGGTCATCGATCATTGATCGGAGTCGTAATTATACGGATATGTGCAGAATACTTACTCAAGTTAGTGTGCTAAATTTGATTGTGATCTAACAGTTCAAAAGCCACAACTTTGACAAATACTAGACGGGAGCATTTAACTTAAGTTCAAGACTAATCTAAAGACATTTTCACATCCCGTGTGCTCAGCGTGCGAGTTCAAGTTGAATGATGTAAGACATGATATCGGCTTAATGTCCGCAATGACGTCAAGCTCGACAAGACGTACGTCTTTATATAGTTTTAAGTTTAGTGGACCACGAAGTAACAATGTAGACCTAATTTGGTTAGTCTAGGCATTTTTGGAGTAAGTTAACCATGAGAGTTCTCGTGCACTACGATCATTGTTTGGATTAGCTAAGTTCAAACACTGCCTATCACAGTTAACGGAAATAGGTATTCGGCTCTAATTATCATAAATCCGTCAATTCTATTATAAATGGGATAATTAGTTAGGCCTGCATGTACTTCTAACAATAATGCTTACAGGACGTCCCTTCCATAACTATTAAGTAGCATGCGAACGGTTGAGAAAAAGAAACACATTAATTGTTCTCATTCAATGGACCCAAAAGAAAAGAAAAAAGAACAAGAAGAAATTAAGAAGTACAAGACCATGGTGTAACCACCATCCAACCGTCGTCACCATGGATCATCTAAGAGTGGGCCCCACATCTAATGAATTGAGAGAGCACGTGATGAGGCCCATCCCCCAATACTTCTGTTTTTTTATTCTTATTTTAGATCATGAAATACGAGTACATGAAAAGTCTTCATATTGTCTCAAGGAAGCTTGCAGTATCTTCCGAATATTGCAATATCTTAAGAATATCTTTTGGGGCTTTTTTTTTAAAATATATAGTGGACAGCTAAACCATGGTCTTGTAACAGTCTTAAATATATAATAAAAGAGAAATATTCACATCCTTCTCAATGGACCACGCACTTTCCGTCCGTTAATTTGGATGCAGTCCACTGTCATGTTTAACGGCATCAGAGTCTTGGAAAGGGTGGGTCCCAGCTTAAAGAGCGCCGGATGCAAACATCGAAGCCATCCATTCATCATGTGGGCCACGCCTATGAAAACTGTAGAAACCAACGGACAGCTGGTGTATTGACACAATGCACCAATGTGGCCCACCTAATGAATGGACTGGATTGAATTTTGTCCCAATGATCTTCAATGTAGATCCAACATTTTTGGACGGCTCAGATCCTGTGTACACATGACATGTTGTCCGTATGAAACTCAATGGACGGTAAGTTTTCCGTACATCGAGATGGATGTTAACCTATCTTACGCTAACATTAAGAAAGGTTTGCTAAGCCAACAGATAAAAGGCATACCAACTACACTTCGTCACGTGTGCCAGCGTGGCAAGCACGTGCAATATACAAGATATACATCACGTGGGTGTGGTCCACTCATCATGTGGCCAACGATGTTCGAAACAGGTTAGAAAACTTCAAACAAGTTTCCTCCGTACATATCCCGGTGCCCAACGGTTAACACCGAACGACCCTCATGATGGACGGTCTGGATCTTGTCCCTGTGTCCCATGATGGCCCAAATGGTGGCCTGTATATGAGTTGATAAGGACCGTCCATTGGGGGCCATTAGAGACATTGCTCTGCAAAAGAACGGCTTCATCTGAGTCGTTCAATTTTGGGATCGTGCCCAGTACATTGGGGCCTACTTGGTGATCGATTCCGGAGGAATTATCTTATTGATTGAGGTAGGAGTAACCAAGTTCATATGGATGGGACCCATGATTTGGTAATCCAGACCGTTGATATAATCGGCCACACAATGGATGGCTTATATTCACTTTCCCGATATCTACGAAAAATTAGATCACTACGATCTTCCCGTATGAAAGATTATTGGGGCATCTCCCATCCGTGGAGAGTCCATCCAATCATTTTCGGTCACATCACATCCCAAGTGAGACCAATCAAATAAACGGTACGGATCTACAAGTCATGGGCTTCGTTTGACGGTTCGGATTGACAAGTTGTGGGCCCCACCACTGTTGACTGGCCGAAACACTATCACGCTGAAGGAGGAGCTCCACCTTCGTTCTGCAACCCAAGAGATTGTCGCACGCGTGGCGGAGTAGGCTTGTCGAATTGCTAAAATATCCTCCAATTGTAACAAATGACATTTCCATCCTTTTACGGAAGCAACACCACAACGGTTGAAAAATGATGTAAGAGATACCGGCGGACCGCACACGTGTAAGAGATCTGACCCATTCAGAAGGTAGGTTGTCCTGTAAAATTTCCATGATCCAAAATTCTGGGAAGTAAAATCAGCAACTGAGCCCTATAAATACGTTAAATTTGGACCGTTGGAATTTTTGGTTATAACCGTCCTATTTTCTCATATAAATTTGACATGCTTGATCAACGGTCCAACATTATCCTTCGACCATTGCATCTTCACGGTGTACTCTACCTGGTGAATGGTTCGGATCTTTGATACGTTTGCCATCCATCCAAATATCACACGACCTTTGAGTTGGATGGACAGCAAGACTGCAACGCGTATAGCACCCAAGATATGTAGGCCCACCATGTTATGTAGGTGAAATCCAGTCGGTCCATCAGGTGAGAATGTCTATTTTGAGCCCAAGTGACGAAAATCATCCAGATCCAGAACTCATTTGGGATACGCCATCAGGAACAATAGGGATGGTGAGACAAACATAGGTCTGCTTGTAGGGCCAGAACGTGAAACCCGTTCTTCTGGGGTGACTCATCAGTATGAAAGGAACATACAGAAAGCATTCTGATCTAAAACTCAGGTGGGCCACACCAGGTAAACTTAGACGTTTTACTCACAATTTTACATTCTTACCATTGGTGTGACTCATATGAGTTATTGATTTTTAATCAAGCTGATCTTTTGAATGTACGGTGAGATTAAGGTTTTCCACCTGATGGACGGTGTAGATTCACATGTACAATATGTTGGGCCCCACTGAGCTTGGGTGTTTTACACGCTACGTAAAACATGGGCCGTAGACGATCCTGGTCCCTTTCACTCATCGATCACTCAATCGTTTCGGAGTGTTGCATGGTGACCCTAACACTACGTAGCTATGAGGTGATCATCATGATGGGGCCAATCTGTTGGAAGGGTTGGATTTGACATGCACTTAACAGATTGGAAGAGGTGATCATGACCGTACGCTATAGTGGGATCTATTGTTTTTTGGCGATGGTTAAAAGATGGCCGTCCAAACACTTGGTCAGCTCTGATTGGCGCACGGGGACAAGATGGGCCATTCCTTGCGAATACGGGAATTCCTGATATGTGGCAGATGTGGTGGATGATCTAGACCGTAAATCAAGTGGGTCCTGGTTGAAGATGGCCCGTGGTTGACTATTATACGGAAGGGATGGTTTTAAGATAATTAATATTAAAACGATTTGTATTTTTACATTCTATTTCAAGGCTGCCATTTTTTACGGCTAGGATGGTTCGTGGATGAGACTGACAAATGGCACATCTCTTTCGTAACGGCCGCGCAGTGAGGAAAGAAAGGAGGTTATTTATTCAGCAGTCAGCCTATACACGTGGAGCCCATATATGAGATCGGTAGCATTCGTTTCTTGCTCTCAAGAGATTTTTTTTTTTTTTTTTTTTTAAATAATGATAGAGATCGGTAGCATTCGTTTCTTGGGGACGCGGATTACCTGCGGACAGGTTGAGTAGCGAGACTCGCTGCAGAAATGACATCACCGAGTACTGTGAGAGCTCGTCACGATGTATGTGTTGCATCCCCACTACTCATCAATTCGAAAAATTCATAGACCTCATGATGTATATGTTGCATCCACACTATCCATCCATTCGGGGGCATAATATAAAGAATGAGTCAGATTTAAATATGGAGTAAACCCATCGCAGAAAATAGTGGGAAGAGTGACGCCCACGGTTGAAACCTTCCCAAGGTGCGTTGCTTATGTTAATTGGAAGTGGATTGACAAGTGTACCATACACCAATTATATGGCTGTTGTAGATAGTGTCATGCGAAGATAAGCACTAATACTCCTTGAGCTTGAGTTGTACTAACGGTTCACATTGATGTATTTATTATACCATTATACAAAACAATAAGTCATATACAAAAATCACAATCACATGAAACATGTTACAAATAGCAGCTTAGATAATGATTTTTACAGTTAAACAATTTGTAAGGCCCACAATAACATTTATTTCCCATCCAATCTATTCATAAGGTTACAAAGACCTGAATGAAGAAGAAAAACATATTTCATATTGGTCTAAAACTTTCATTACCTAAAAAAGGGTTTCAATGGTAGACATTTAATCCCCCATTTCTTTTTTGCAGTGTGCTCCACTTGATAGTTAGATCTTTTTAATATTTTGTGTCAAGCGTTAATATAACCTCACCAAATGGATAAACCGTTTGGATATAATACATACCTTGTGGGTATGTAATCAGACCCCACAAAACTTACTAACATCATTACAACAAGTATATAGCTGGAGTGAGGTACACCAGCCAATCCGGCCGCTTCCATGTTTATCTGAGATCCAGCGTGGTAATAAGTTAAGAAAGACATGAAAGAAGGGAAAACGTAAATTTGAGCTTGAGCAAAAACTCGTGGCCTTGAGAAAATTTTAATGGTGGCCGTCACTCTCCCTATTGTTTTTTGTGGTGGGGTCCATTTGAGCTTGGACTTTGACTCATTCCTTGGCTCATGCCCTAAATTGATATCTCCAAATGGATTGACGGTGTGGATATAACACATTCGTCATGATGAGTCCCACGAAACTTGGTGACATCACTTCAGCAGGCAGTCTCGCTACTCAACCTGTCAGTAGCTAATCCACGTCCGTGTCTTAGGTTCCACGGTGGATTGATCATGCTTCGAAAATGACGCCAACGGCTGGGATTACAATCGGGCAGTTGGTCATTCAGGTCAGAGCATATGTCATATCTGCGATGGTGCCCAAAAGATGAACGGTCATGATCGTATAACTTTTCGCAAATGTACTGAGATTCAACGGATGTTTAATTACGCTTGAGAGAATAGAAAGGCTTCTGGCACACGTGTTCGAGATCTGCAATACCTGTCACGTACTTCACACAGGAAGCATACGCTGCAAAAGAAATCAATCCTGTCCATTCAATCAGGCAAAAAAGGACCGTGCGAGGTAAATGATTCAATGGAATCGTCTCCACCGAAACCCACGTGTAGCCTACCTTAAGTTTAACCATGTACACGTGGCAGCGAGAATGGAGGTTGGTACTTTCCATGATGTGGGTTCGGTTTTATGGTGCCAGATTTTAGAAACCGCATCAGTCAGGCTATCCTGGCCATCCAGTCAATGGACTCCAAATGGACGGTGAAAAAATGCCAAAAATAGATAAGAGGCCGAAATTCAGATGCAGGCCAGGATTTAATTGGTGGTGTTTGTGTAATATTGGCCATTCAAAGTAGGGCCAAAAAATGGACGGCTTGATTAATTCAAACCTGCCACTTGTACGGTGGAAGAGGGCACATGGGAATTAGGTAGAGGCGAATTTACTCAACCACCACCGATGATCCTCATATCATGGACCTGTCCTAGTGAGGAGGATGCTGCCACGTGGCTTCCAGATGGAAAGAAGGTTAGAGCATCTAATGTTCTATACCTTCCAAGGGTTGTACACGTGGATGCCTGAGGTGGGGCCATGTATCTCTCATGCCAAAAACAGCCTATCGATCTCGTCTTATTACAGGTAATAAAAGAGGAAGAAATGACTACTTGCGAGGGCAAGTACAAGCGCCACACACGTGGAGATGTCGCCCACGTATCTTACATCTTGTCCATTCATCGAGCAGGCCCCATTGTGAAAATTCCTTGGCCCAAACTATGGAGAATTTGGACCATTGATTACCCTTTTTCCGACCGTCGCTTTTATCTCATTCACGTGTGGTCCACCGGAAGAGTTCCCAGCTTGACGAATGGCCCGGATCTCAACAAGTAGCATTTGCTAGCACCACTGTAAGCTTACGGTTGTACGTGGCAGATATGGGACCCACGTGGTGCATGTATCACATTTAAACCATCCATCGGATGCATACCAGCAGGTCCCCAACGGCTCACCGGGGTCCACCTGAGTTGCAGAACAGCCTACTAAAATTTCATCCACGGCACATAAAACGGATCTGGACGGCTTGGAATCCTTATACTCGACATGGTGGACCCGCTATGCAAATCAAGGGAGATAGTTCCCTGTACTGATTTGTGGCTCACCCTAGTTTTCCTTTTGTCTGATTATTGGATCCGTAGAGTAAAGTGAGACGGCCCACCGTATGGATGGTCTTGATGTCGTGAATGCATCAAATGGGTCCCACTTCTGGTATAACCATTCCACTTGGTAATATATGGCAGGGTAATTTTTTACTATAGGCGCGACCTTCCATCCACCTTATGTTTTTTTAATCCGAGCAAACCTGCCTGATCAAAGTAACCCTTTACCTGCAGGGGTGGACCGAGATAAAAATATTCCTATTTTTTCAGCTGCTTTTACAGTTTTACCTAAGAATTAGATATAGTTTTATCCAAAACCATATCTCCGTGCCTGAAAAGTTTACTTCCGTAACATAAGTTTTCAGCCGTTTAGTAAAAAATGAAAATGCATAAAAGGTAAGCATCTACTGTGCTAATTTCTTCTAGATGCGAGGCAGGAGACGAGGAATTATAAGGTACAATGCATAATCAAACGTTGACCAGTGCCCTACCTCCTGGTACATCGATTTTGTATAAGTGGTACCACGTTGTGGTGATAACCATTGATACAATGGGACCCATCACGGATGGATAATACCCCAAAACATTTTCCAGATTTGATTATACTCTCCATCACTTCGATGGCTGTTACTTGGGCGCTGGTTGTATCATGTATATTTTCTCTAACCGTTATTTCTGATCCGGGAGGACTTTCACTCACTGCCTGTCCATTGTGGGTCCCTCCAGATCAACGGTCTAGATTTCTGAATCACGGCCCAATCTATGTACAAACTGGCGCATCATTACAACATTCACGTTAATGCTGCATCAGATCCTCACTATAGTCAATAAAATGCCAAAAAAATAATAATAATAGTAATAAATTGTGAATTGAAATAAATTACTATTTCTAGTGCAATGCATTTTGCGTAGGAGGGATGTTTTAGGTTAAAATTAGGAATCTGAGCTGCTGAGGGTGGTATTCAGCTTTCTGGAAAAATCAAATAAGTCCAGGGATGAAGTAGTAAACGTGTCTAGACATGGCTCAACCACTCAGGGCAACGGCTTCAAGTTTTGTCGGGTTCGGATACAGGTAAAATATAGGACGCGTCCTACCCCGCCCGTCTATAGCCCCGAACGGGTAGTTCTGTGGGTGGGCCCACCGTGATGTATCTGTTTATCCAAACCGTCCATCCCTTTTTTCAGATCATTTTAAGGCATAAGCACAAAAACAACGCAGATCCAACACTCAAGTGGACCACACCAAATAATAAGCTTGGTTGCATTAAATGCACAAAGCAATAAATGCCATTTGCATTAAATGAAAGAGTCATCCCTGGTGTGGTCCATTTAAGCATTTGATCTGCCTCATTTTTATGTTCATATGGTAAAATGATATGAGAAAAGGTATGACCGGCTTGGATAAACGGATACATAACGGTGTGGCCGCCCACAGAACTGCCCGTTCGGGGCTAGAGACGGGCGGGGGTAGGACGCAATCCGCGTCCTAAAATACAAGCTACCATGGACTAAAGATCTGCTATTGGCTATAGAATTGGATCCGGATTCGGGTCCAGACCAGGAAAGTCTTTTGCGGGTTGACCCGAATCAACCGTAGTTGATACAGTGAATCCGGGTAACCTGAGCCATTGATCCAGTGAATCTCAGCGCCCCACGAAACAACCACAGCTGTCGCAGGGTGGGCCGCACCATAGACGGAACTGGACAAGTAAAGTTTTACAACTATTTAATTTAACAATAGAAGTTCCATTAACTACGAGTATCTCCCACAGATCCTGATAGTAGGACCCACCCATCGATGCCATGACCGAGTTAAATGGCTACAGTCAGATTCAACGGATACAATCAAATTACTTACCCAGTCAGATTTTATCCAACCAATGACAGTATGACACGCAGGTCATCCAACGGCCCACTGGAATTGAAGCTAAAGGTAGGCCCCACAGGTCCCGTGGGTGCATAATTTCGGGTAACAATGCAGACTACCAAGCTAGCCTTCGGACTCGTAACGGACACAATAAGGGACGAAATTGTCAAAATCTACGAACGGAAGTACTCTTTTGTAATTTCGAACGAAAGCCTCGTTTTTTACAACCGCTTGCTGTGAGCATCACGCAATCAGGCAGCGGACTTTTTCAAGCTCCAACCGCATTTTTACCATATAAAATAAATAAATAATTCTAGTTGATATTTCGTTGTTAAAATAAATATATATTAATAGAAAGAAGAAGCTTCTTATTTTTTATTTTCGTATTTTTATCCATTATTTAATTGTAGGTACTCTCCTCCAACTACTAAAGAGGACTGCTCCAGGAAGAAAACCCACAATACATTCTCTCTCTCTCCTCTCTCTCAGATCTCTGATTGATGGTTCCTTCGCTACTACTACCAGTTTAAGATTCTTATTCTGTCATCCGTATTTTGGTGAATTTTGACGTTTGAACTTCCCATCTAATCTGAAGTTTTGGAAGTCTCTGTCTTTCTACACTAGGAAAGTGATGCGTTTGGCATCCGAAGAATATTGGATTTCGACTTCTCAAACTCTCTCTACAGTGTCTCCTATTCTCATTCTCATCTGCAAATGTTGCTGAGAACAGTGAGAGAGAGAGAGAGAGAGAGAGAGAGAGAGAGAGAGAGAGAGAGAGAGAGAGAGAGAGATGGAAAATCTCCTCTTTTTTTATGGTGTGGCATTGAATGTTTTGTAGAGTGGTGATGGTTTTTCAGCATTGATGCATCTAGATTTCAATTTCGAAGAAAGTTTTTTCGACCTTTGATTTGGTGGAAAGATGTCGAATTGAAGTGGGGACTAAGAAAAAATGTTCAAAGCGGCAAGATGGAGGAGCGAGAAGAACAAGATCAAAGTGGTATTCAAATTGCAATTCCAGGCAACACAGGTATGATGAAGAGTGGATTTTTGTTTTCTATCGTTTAATCCGAATTGGGCTGCTCTATTTTCTTCTTCTTCTTTTTTCTCAACTGATTGGGATTTTTGTTACTGGATGCTGATGAGAAACCAGGCAATGTGGTTGGGTGGTTATTGAAGAAAGATCTGATTTTTGGTTTTTCTTTTCTTTTCTTTTCTTTTTTTCTTTAAATGTTCTTTTCAGGTGCCTCAGATTGGATGGGATGCAATGATGGTGTCCCTAGTTCCTGTGGAAGTTGGAAAACCAACAGTGAAATCCGAGAAAGCTGTGACACGAGATGGAACGTGTCGATGGGAGAATCCAATTTATGAAACAGTGAGATTTAGCCGAGAGCCAAAAACAGGAAAGATCAATGAGAAAATCTACCAATTCCTTGTTTCAACAGTATGAAATCATCTCTCAAGTTCCTTTTTTTACTTCGGTTTGAAGATTCTGTTTTTTGGTGACTAATTTCTTGGGGTTCATTGTAGGGACAGTCGAAATCTGGTTTGCTAGGAGAGGTTACCATTGATTTTGCAGATTATGCAGAGGCAACTAAACCTTCCTCTGTTTCTCTGCCCCTGAAAACTTCGAAATCTGGCACAGTTCTTCATGTGAGTGTTTTCTTGATCTAACTAAAGCAAATAGCATTTAAAAAAAAAAAATCACATTTTCTCTGCTAGACCTCTGTCTGCAGATCCAGATCACAGATTTAACTCCCCTTGAAATTCCATACTATTTCCTACCTAAAACTTCATGCAATTAGAAAATGTGTGTTCTTGTGACAGGTTACTATACACAGAATTCAAGCAGCGGTTGATGGAAGGTGAAAAGCAATTTTTTTATTTTTTTATTTTGGGGGGGGGGATTTTTTGCAATTTCAGTCTATGAATCAGGAGTAATTTTAATTTATTTTTTAATTATTATTATTTTCTTATGGTTATATACAGAGAAGCAGAAGAAAATGGAGATGTGGTGGTGAGATCAAATGGGAGGACATTGAAGAGCCAATTCAGAAATTCTGATACAGAAGGAAGCTTTAAATCTTCTAATGATACCAGCAACTCAATTGCTACTGAAGTAAGGTTCCATCTTCACTATGACATGATTTCTTTAGATGTTTTTGTGTCACAGACACGACAGGCTATCACATGTTTTTAAACTAGTTGAGTAAAGGGTTCCAAAATGCAAATGTCTTGAAAGAAATGATCGGCCATTCAGAAGACTGGATTGGTTTTGAATGGGAATCAACTGCATTTTTCATGATCTCCACTGGGTTAGAATTGATTTTTCTATCTTTTATAGGATTCTTTAAGTTCAAGACTCACCATTTTCTCAAGCACATTATGAAATTCATAGATCTTGGAATTTCTACGTGCTATATTTAAACGGTAATGGTCATTTTTTTACTCAGAGAGGTGGAATTATCTGACCCTGCACCCCCAGACTTGTTTCGTGTCCTATCGGACATGGTCCATATGAGTGGGTCCCACATTTTTGTGATCCAAATTGATGATCTAATGGGCTCCAGCATGGATTGGGGGATGCCCAGTCTCCCACACTGGAAGTCTAACTCTTCAAGGGGTCTCCTTAAAATGGATGACTAAGATAAAATGAAGCAACCAGCCACTTCCAGCTCCAACTAGCAAAAGCAAAAGATTGGATGGTTCAGATCATCTAATCCAAGAGCGTCCCACATCCACATTGGGTCCTATCAGGTTAACAATCTGGACCATTGAACCATGGGTCCCACTGATATAAACTAGGTTACTGCAAGACATTATCAACCTCCTGCAGCCCTGGATCAGATAATTCCTCCTGAGAGAAAGTGCCAATTGCACCGAGTATCCTCTTCTATTAGCTATTACTTGTATATAACTGTCTCCTGTCACCGAGTTGCCTATCACTAATAGGCATCTTGTCTCTGATGATTTCACAGGATGGTTTGTCTATTTCAAGGGAAGTGCATTTGGGCTTATCCCATAACATAACCAAACTCCATCATGCGGAATCGAATGGCGTCCTCAGAGCATCTATTGGCAACAATGCTGTATCGGCTTCAAGCTTGGATAGCAGCTCAGGACAAGATACCTCACAAGAATTTGGATTGAAGAACAATGGAATACAGCAGGACGTTGTCAGCTTCGTATCATCTCTCAGCAACAATGGTACTATGCCTCAAAAACCAACAGCCAATCCTGTCCGTTCAGCTTTGGACACCCAAGAGCATAGGAGGTCGAATACGGACTGGTCCGTCAGTTCGGCTCCGGATGGGAGCACAGACGAATCGACGAACTGTTCTGAAGATGCCATTTTGAAAGATGGGTTGCAGGGTTTAGATGTCTCCAGTGAAAAGCTCAAGAACGAGATTGGTGTGTTGGCAAGGCAAGCAGAAGTGTCGGAGCTGGAATTGCAGACTCTCAGAAAGCAGATTATGAAGGAGAGCAGAAGAGGAGCAGATCTCTCAAAAGAAGTCTGTAACCTGAAAGAGGAGAGAGATGCAGCTAAGAGAGAATGTGAAAGACTCAAGGCAGTGCAACGGGAAATTGATTTTGGAAAGGTTTCGAATAAGTCGCAGTTTGACAGTCAGGATCACAAGCATTTGCTAGAAGAAATCAAACAGGAGCTGAATTATGAAAAAGATCTTAATGCCAATCTCCGATTACAGCTGCAGAAGACACAAGAATCCAATTCCGAGCTGATTCTTGCTGTGCAGGACTTGGAAGAACTTTTGGAGAGGAAAAATAAGGAAACGCCATGTGTTTCCAGTAGTGAAACAGCTGCCAGAGCAGCAGCCCATGAGAACGGTGGCCCATTTTTGCACCGATCTGAAATCGATCGGGAAGGATGGGGAATGGGATCTAAGCATGAATCGGAAGATGAAGAGCAACATGCGCTGGAAGAATTAATTAGGGAGCGCATTGATGCTGATGTAGCGTATTCGCTCGAACAAAAGATCATAGACCTGTCCTGTGAAATAGAGATGTATAAGAAAGAGCGGGAAGAGCTAGAGATGCAGATGGAACAGCTTGCACTGGAGTATGAGATTTTGAAGCAGGAGAATCATGACATGTCTTCGAAGCTGGAACAAAATCGGCTGCAAGAACAACTGAAGATGCAATACGAATGCTCAGCCTCTTTGGCTGTTCTAAATGACCTTGAAATCCATGTTGAGAGTTTGGAGAAAGAACTCGAGAAACAGGCAGAAGCATTTGAAGCAGACCTTGCAGCGATGACACGTGCCAGAGTTGAGCAGGAGCAGCGGGCCATCCAAGCAGAGGAGGCATTGAGGAAGACAAGATGGAATAATGCTAACACAGCTGAAAGGCTTCAGGAGGAATTCCAAAGACTTTCCATGCAAATGGCTTCGACATTCGATGCGAATGAGAAGCTGGCCATGCAAGCATTAACAGAAGCTAGTGAATTGCGATTGGAAAAGTGCCATCTGGAGGACTTATTGGCGAAAGCTAATGAAGAGCTCCAATTGATGAATGATCAATATAAAGTAAAAATGGAAGAGCTTTCAAAAGAGATAGACTTGAAAGCAAAACAAATAGATCAGCTGATATTGGAACTCGCAGAGAAATCAAAGGAGATTGAGAATCAAAAGCAATATGGGGAGGAAAGTGAGAAGGCACTCTCAGAGGAAACTTTACTGCTTCGGACTGAGATCGAAAAGCTGAAGGGAGAGAAAACTGACCTTTCTGAACAGGTAGAACTAAATGGAAAACTGAGAGCTGAGATTGAACGGATGAAAACATCAATTGACGAGATGGAGATGTTGTTGGAAAGAGGAAACGAGGAAAGAGAAATACTGGAGAGGAAAGTCAAAGAAGCGGAGAAATCGCTGAAAGAATTAAATGATGTGAGACATCTAAAGGACAAAAAGGAGATGGTGGTTGAAAGTCTACAATCAGAGGTGGAAACCCTTCGAGCTCAGTATAATGATTTGAAGCATACCTTGTTTGAAGACGAGTTTGAAAAAGAGAACCTAAGGAAACAGGTATTTCACCTAAGGGGCGACCTTCGGAAGAAGGAAGATGCAATCACAGTTATTGAGAAAAAACTCAAGGATAGCAGTGCAAGAGTTCCAGTTTCAGATGGGGCTACAAAGCCAGCTTCACGGAACAATAAAACTAGCCGAGCTCCTCCTGCCACTAAGGAAGTTTCTAATTTGCGAGAGAAAATCAAACTACTCGAGGTAGATGTTCTACTTTGTACAGTACATAGCATTAGAAAACCAGGATGGAAGCTAATCCCACTAACATGTATAACCCATCCACCATCAACGGGTGCCAACATGGCAAGAATGTGGAACACCCAATCTGTCCAGCAGTGGGCCCCACTAGTGTAGATGACCTGGCCCAAATATCAGGATGGACCACTCATCTATGGTCCCTAAGTGAGTGGACTGGCTTGATTTGGGCAGGGCATTTACATGGTGGAACCTAGCTGATGGAACGTTCCACTTGTGCAATGTTCGCCTATAGATGGATGTGGGATCAGAAACCTCTGGAACTAATGTCCACGTTTTCTTGTTCTGTTTTCAACAGAAAATATTATTCATGCTGACAATAGTTTGTATGTTTGACAGGGAGAGATAAAGCAGAAGGAAGCTGCATTTGAAAACTCAACACTTTCATTTCTAAAGAAGGAAAAGGATCTATGCAATAGAATTGAAGAACTGGAGAAGAGTATGGGAGATCTCAGTCAGAAGAATAGCCTATGTTTCTGTGATGACAAATTCCAAAAGGTCAGTTACCTTTTAATTTATATATTCCGTTCTAACACATGCATTCGCTTAATGTAGTATCAGTATGTAGTTTTCAATTTACTATTTATGAATATCATTTCTCCAAGCAATGCTTTCAGGTGATACGTTTGATAGTCATGAGGTCATTGTTATAGGTGTTTTGAACACAACTGCATGCTCATCAATAACAACGGGGACAAAATCATTCAAAGATGCATCTTTCAGATTACATAGTTTTCTTGACCGGCTGACCTTTAAGGCATGAAGCTGGAAATTGATTCTTCAACTTATCTACTACATGGGCAAAGGGAAATTGGAGGCAGTCAACATATAGAAATTCATCATTTTTTTTCTTAAGTACTTGTTGTTTGGTCATTGCTCTAGCCAAGGCCTTCTTCATGTTCGACTTGCAAAGACACCAACCCAAATCCTTAGTCCAGCTCATAGTTGCCAATTTCACTCTTAATCCCACTTCTGCAAACTAATTAGCTAGTTTAGGCTCTTTTTTTTTTTTTTTTTTTCACTTAAGTTAACTGGGAATGTGGAAATCTACAATCGACATAGCATGGTTCTAAATGTTGGTTTTAGAGTGCGACTCCCCCAGAGACGAAAATGCAGTCTGACCTACCCTGGTTTGTTCTGACTTGGTCTGGTTTTGGAGTGTGACTCGCCCAATGACTCTCTCTCTCTCTCTCTCTCTCTCTCTCTCTCTCTCTCTCTCTCTCTCTCTCTCTCTCTCTCTCTCTCTCTCTCTCTCTCTCTCTCTCTCTCTCTCTCTCTCTCTCTCTCTCTCTCTCTCTCTCTCTCTCTCTCTCTCTCTCTCTCTCTCTCTCTCTCTCTCTCTCTCTCTCTCTCTCTCTCTCTCTCTCTCTCTCTCTCTCTCTCTCTCTCTCTCTCTCTCTCTCTCTGGGATTATAACAAGTACTAATACTATCTGATGTATCTTGTCATCTAAATAGATTTATCGATTGTTACAAATCCCATAATTAGTAAAAGGAAACCATTTTTTCTTGTGCAAGTCATCATTGTTTTGAAGAGGAAAAATGGAGAGATAGCTAAGGATGAAAAGGATGTTTTGGCTAAGTTCGAAAAACAAGCTATAGCCCACTTGCAAGTGCAATTCATATATTTTTTAATCAAGCATTCATGAAATTGGTTCACTTGCGCGTCTAGAATGTCAAATGGTGTGGCTCTTACAATTCAATAGTAACTCATGCATGCCATCATGTTCAAGATGCAGAATGCTAACGATGTCGAGAATGGAACCATAAATTCTGTGAAGTCAAAAGACGGAAGAAATATGGATGAAAGTTTGTTGGGGTCCAAGTTGGGGTCTAAAGAACATATTCCTGATCAGAATGGCATTGACAGAGCACCAATCAGAAGGTAGACATTCATCAACTACTCATTTATCTTTCCTATTGCATGCTCGCTTGGAGTTTTGCTAAACACAAATGCACTCATCCTTACATGGCTACACATGTCAATCTATCTTGGAGATGACCTATACCAAAATGACATTAGTCCACTCATTATATTATGCACATTTTATGTTGAATATGGACCATTGTTTTTGTACATGAATGGCCTACTTGATGAGTTGATGGCCTGATTTTTTTGGGCCCAAGTCATCTAAATGGCGGAGCAAACATGATGCACGGTTCAGATGCTCCAGATTGGTGCCAAGTTAGCATGTTTGGCCATGCATTGAGGTTTGCGTGGCATTAGCAAAGTACATAATACTGAACAATAATTACATGACAGATGTGGTCAAGAACATGTCACCACAAAATTAAACGAACTCTCATTTCATTCTCCTGATCATTCATTCGATTTTACAGCACCATCGGGACCAACTTGGAGAAAGAACCGAAAATCTCCACTCCACATACCAAAGATCAAGGTGACGACACTGAATTGTTAAGTCAAATGGCATTACTGAAGGAGAGAAATGAGTCTATGGAATATGAGTTGAAAGAAATGCAAGAAAGATACTCCGAGATAAGCCTCAAGTTTGCAGAAGTAGAAGGTGAAAGGCAGAAGCTTGTAATGACCATCCGCAATCTTAAAAATGCTAAGAAGAACTAGTTTTTTTTTAATTCATTAAGATTCCATACATTAGATAGTGTGTATAGGTGAAGCAGCTGGCAATGCTAAGCAGCAGGTCCAGGTCTTGGAATGCCATGAGATCTTGATAAGAGAAATATAAATGTATATCAGTAATATTTTTTTTTTTTCACATGTTAGTGCTATGTGCTTTTCTCTTTGACAAGTACACAGCATTACCAAGTTACTATCTGAAGCAAGATATTATACAATGTCGGGCTGAGAGGTTGTACAGTACCGCGCCATTGCTTTGACTTTCAATATGTACAAGTGGTGGTCATGCTTGTTCAGTGATCCAAACCGTTGGTATGATGGGCTTTCATGTGCATGCACAAAAATTCTAGCTATATTGTGTGGCCTTGTTTTTGGTTGAATATGAACCATTGCCAACTTGCCGTATATTAGGATTCTTCCAAGCTGGGGGATTTTTTATGCTTGGGCCAGTGCATGTGGCATTTATTGGGCCTAGAAAGCTCCCAGACCCAAACTTGAACTAAGATGTCTGGCTTATCTGGCCAGGCTTATACAAAATAGATCATGGGGCCAATAATATTAACTGCCCTGGACCACTGAACCATCAGCCTCGCTTAGACAAACTTAAAACTCAATTGGTACTGAACAAACTTTCAGCCTCCTGTGGCAATCCTTTGTTTGGAATAATAAGAAACATAGCTTTTATCTCTTGTAATGATTTGGAATGTGAAAGGAAATACAAAGTTATCACAATCTAGCCAAGTACAGAAGTTCTTTTTTAAAAGTTTTGGATCTCAATCTGTTGCATTTTTGGTTCACCTAATGTTTGTCAATATTCTCTAGGATCAAGAAGCTCACATCCTTGGCAAAGGAAAATGCATGCTAGAAAAAGATACCATCCAAAATACATAAAGATAAGCAATCCACTATTTACACCCCTCAATGTTGATCCATGTACCCCCTCTTTTCTACTTTTAGTGTTGAGGGGTGTATAGATCAACAGGTAGGTTTGTTAACTGCGGCTTCCTAAAGATAACTGGAGAGTTGAATGAATTGAAGTGTGCTTCAGTTGTACCGGTAACACTGTAAGCTTACGGTGGTACGGAACAGATGTGGGGCCTATGTGATATGTTCAGGTCGCCAACCTGTCCATCCAAGACATCACCTCATATTAACCCGAGTTGCCAAAGATCAGCACAATCCAACACTCAGGAGGGCCAAACACAGGGAACAATGTGAGAGAGGATGCCCACCCTTGATTTTCACATGGGACCACCTCAACTGGAAAGCAGCCTGAGTTTTGGTCTGACCCTTCATCCAGGCCACATATGAAGGGTTGGAAGGTCTACATTCCATATACACAACATGGTGGGCCCTCCATGTAAATCAAGGGTGAGCATTCCTTCCCTCGTATACTGTGATGTGGCTACAGAGGTACCGGTTCCACTGGAGCTCACCCCAAATGAATTTAGGAAGAAAATTGTAATGAAATATGAAAGATACAGAACCGTACCAGCAGTGCTGGCACTTGCCCATTGATTTAAGGTTCATCTTGATATCTCTTTCTCAGACTGTGAACATTCCTGTCGCTCCAAACCAGCTTACTTTGCTTGTCCTTTCCATCCCTTGAGAAAGATAGGTTCTGCAAGTATTTGAATGTAAGAAGCTGATTTCCATCTTAACCAGCCTATCACAGAACATACAAAGGAGTTTCATTTTGACAAACCTGTCTTGCTCTCTTGTCAATTGGTGTCCATGTCGGATCAAAGGACAGAGCCTTCTTCTCATTGGCAACTGAATGTAATGGTTTTCTACTTTGTTTTTGCCACTTCTGCTGTATTGTTTTCTTGATCTGGCTGCCTCCTTGGTACCTGTAATTATCAATAGTAGATGGACTCCGCCTCTTGAAAAATTTGTCTATTTTCTTTGAACTCCGAGGACAATCAATGCATGTGTTGCATGGAAGCGATGACTTGTTATTTCTTTCTTTCTTCTTCTTGATTCTATTTAGAAACTCGACTGTCCATGGTGACCCTTGTTGCAGTCGTGATGAATGAATGGCATTTGGGAGCGGTGTCTCCCCATAAGGGGGTGTAACTTTCTGTCTGGAAGATAATCCGAGGGCATTTCTCGTAGATTTCTGCATTTTGCTCTCCTCCAAGAATTCCCCTCGACGTTTCATGGGTGGAGCTTCCCCATAAGATTTTATATCTAGCTTTCCACAAATATTGTCATCCAACCGTTGGTTGTGATCCTTTAAAGAGAACCATATGTCCGAGTCACAGTTGATCTCTGAAGAGGTTGGGAAGGTGGCAAGATTGCCTGTATTAAATGATGATCTTCTAGTAGCCATAGAATTTCCTACTACTGCTTCTTTTGATACTTGTGTTGCTCCCCTTGAGAAACTTCTGGTGTCTGCGATAGGGGACAAGTCATTGTCCAAGAGCAAATTATCTTTGTTAATTATATTACCTCTGACATCTTCATCCATGGTATCAAATATCTTGATGTCATTCCAATCCAGATCTTCCATGAAGAAAGTATCAGCACCCTGCTTCTGATCTAATGGTTGATCCTTCAGAGAGACGTTGTGGGCCTCAGATTTCTCGAATACTTCACCACAATTGTAGAAAATCCTTCCTTGAAATGGCCAGGATTCTCTATAAGGCTTTGGACTTCCATCTTCGGATCTGTTTAACGGCTCAAATTGCAAGTACTCATCAGTTGGAATGTCAACAGATTGAGTATTAATGGTATATTTTTGCCTTTTCCTCTGAGACTGCATTTTACTGCTATTGTAATCTGACTCAATAGCAGAAGATACTGCAGAGGAGCACTCAGTCATTCCAGATTTCGATTCCCCCAGCTCCCCATACTTGCAAAGAGCACTGAAAAGAGCAATACTTTCATCAGGAACATGATACTTCCCAATGGCCTGAATTCGTTTCTCCTGTGACCATTCAAGAAATTCCGCAAGCGTGCCACCAGAGGACAGTATTGCATGAGCCGTGAGTGGATTGATTGAAGGAAACCTGGTAAGAAAAGATTCTGCAAGGGTTTCCGATTCCAGCATTGCTGGATAAAGGCCTCTGTTCAGCTTCGTGGCATATTTAATGCAATTCAGAATTATTTCATCGGTTAACTCAGATGAATATGAGCAGAATAGCTGCAAATGCATATCCAGGCTAGCTGCTGCTGCATAGAGTCCATCTGATGCTTCCATTATGGCCGTGAGGAAGCTTCTATCTCCCTCAAATACCTGTCAAGGAAAGGGATCAAAGTTCTTATTGATTGTCCACAGGTGACATGCATGTAGGCGACAAAAGTGACTACTTCCTGCATATTTTACATAAGATTTGGCAATCAAAAGATGTAAAGTTTAATTGTTGATTTTGGCAATCAAAAGATGTAAAGTTTAATTGTTGATAACAAATAAACGAGAGCTCATCAGAAGTAACCAGAAATGTGTCGATGGAGATATCAAGATCAGGTTTTCTTCTAGAAAATGCTACTCCCTGACTTGTTCGAAATAATTTTACCTAAATCTTCTATGAGCTGCTTTATATTTATATCAGAGTTGCACTCCTCTCTAGTCTTTGGGATCAGATATATTTTATCTCAAGAGTGTCTGGATTCAAATAGTTTTTCTCATATTTTAAAGAATTTGTGTAAACATTGAATCACCCAAAGCTACTTTGTTATTTTGGAGGCCTTCAAAGCACTCCTACCATATTTTGTTCACTTATATCAGAGTTGCACTCCTCTATGTTCATGTGTATTCTTAAATTGAATTTGTTTTAAATGAAAAATCCAAGTTTTCAACCTCACCAATCAAACAGAACCAGCACTAACCCACAAAATCCAGAACCTTGCCATTTATTTTGTAGCAGGTAACTGTTACATCATGAAGATCACTTGAGAGGATATTTCCCAATAGAAGACAGGTTAGTGGTCTCCAATATTCCTAAATTAAAAATACAAAGAAAAAAAAATAAATTTGTGGTCCTAAACGAAAAAGTCTGTTTCTCCACCTTGAATTACTTTAGAAGGAAAATGATTGAACATGAAGCTTCTCTGAAGGAAAATCTAAAGAAGGAAAAGTTAAAGAAATTACCAGTACACAGCAACTGAAAGCAAAACTCAGTGACATTAAAACGTTGGTTGCAATGTTCTCCATGCACTCAGGTATGCATGAAGAAGCTTTCTCTGCAGATGTTGTATTGATGCCAAAGTTTCTGGCATCATACCATACAAGGCAAATTGCTGCATTGAAGATAAGGTCCACAGGCAGATTGAACTCTCGCTCAACAACTTGCACTCCACCTTTCTCCATTGCAAGAATCTTTTGATATGAGCTTCTCCGGGATATAAACATTTCTTTATCAGAACTGTGTGTGTTCACAATGATGACTATATCTGGAAAAGAGGACATGCTTGAATGCATATCACCAGATTTTATTGTAAAGGGCACCCTTGACATTGAGTTTAGTACTTGGGAGGCTTCAAGTGTATCTGCAACCTCCAGAGATGCCATATCACTACCCTTCTCCACAACGGGTATAAAGTTGAGGAGTCCTACAAACTGCTGGTTGTTGCAACTTTTGTGCTGGTCAGGCACTGAAGCACCTTCCTGGGACAAATCTAGTAGTCAGACTGTATTTCTGTGTAAAGATTGATAAGTTCTAATCATCTAAACATGTCCCACATTATCAACTCAATCTGGTAAATGTTTCAGTTTGTTTTCTTTCTCAAAGAAGTGATTGAAGTTTTAAGTTATTCAGGAGGACACATTGTACTAGCAAGATGACTATTAAACCATCTCAAGCAACACATATGAGGAAAACAGGTTAATCTATACAAAAATTGTATTTATCATGCATATATGGGAAAAAGAATTGTTTTGTAGGATGAAGGTGCAGGAAGACTATGCCTTGAACATTTACATACTATGGATGCAAATAAGAGAAAGGTGATATCTAGTAGCATGTTTACTATATGCATGAACTAAAGTCATCTTCAATTACTTAGGACTTTTAATAACCTTCAGCACATCATTGATTCCCAATTGGACATGTAAAGTAGCTAGGCACAAAATACAACCATTTGTCCCAAAGTATCAGTTTATAATCAAGAGCTTATAATATGCAAGAAATGTGAACAGGAAATATTTATTTTCTACTGAACAGAAAATATCAGTATCGTGTCAGCCAATGTGGGCATATTGAATCCATATCAGCTGTACCAATGCTTGATACGGGGGTGAAATGGTTCACTTCAAAAATCAGTAGGCGTACCAGCTTGTATTGGTACCAATACACCACTTCGTACTCTTCCATGGCTGATACACCCATATCGGACCATATCAGACCCATACCATTCTCTATAAGAGGATATTCTGGAGAATTAGTTACAACGTTTGCTATGGAAAGAGAATCACCATTGCAAATGCAAGATGCTGAGAGGCATCAAAGCCTTCGCAAAGTGCTTTGGGAACACCAGATTCCTCCAATTTCATCTTGAGGAAGTGAATATGAGGCAACCCAACTAATTTTGAGGAAATTGTTGATATTCTAGATGAAGCGCATGAGCCTCCATATTCCAAGATGATGCTGAACTTGTTGAATGGGAATGATGGAAATACATGCCTGAAGAGTAAAAGGAAATAATGTTCAAAAATATGTACCGCATAAGGATAACTGCTCATTAGCTTAAAAGGGTACGTCATAGTTAGCTCTGCACAAAAAAAATCAGTAATGATAATATAAAAAACAAAATACTTGGAGATATATCCTAAACTTGTGCATCTGATTTAGGAAACTTTGAATAGTGTCACAAAAGTGAACCATATTTTAATTATACTAATAACAAATATGTTGTCAAGCAAAATTACTGGTCTAGGTTTCCAAAAGTAAACCATTAGTCCTAAATACAGAGCATGGATCCATACTACTTGAAGAAAGATGGTACCCTCTTTAGACTTTATAAGGTCATGGGAAGTGATTACCAAAATAAACTAATCATAGGATCACAGTTAAGGGAATGACAATAAAGCATCAACTCATCGAGGAATGATCTTTTCCCAACATATAGATGCTTTGAATCTTGACTTCAATTGGACACCTAATACAAGAAGCCCATGAAGAAAAACCATAAATTATCTGTGATTTGGATCACTTGGAAACACCTTACAGGTATTGCATAATAGTAAGCTAATTACCGCACTGTTACTTGACATATCTCAAGAAGTGGTGTGTCCATTCATGCAATGCTCCTGCAGACCTAATCCAAATGGTTCAAACCATTTTTGAGATTTGGGATCTATGAATATTGCTAGAAGAGTCTCTCCTCTAAAACTTTGTTCCAGTAGGTTAAACAAACTTTGGGGAAGCCCCGAAACTCTAATAACATTATCTATATCTTAATTGGGGAAGTTTAATATCATTGAGATGGAAGAAAATAAATTGGAAATGCTTTACCTAATGAAGAAGAATACATGGCAAATTCGCTTATGATATGGAGACCATATGGCTACAGGCTACCCATTGTGGTGTGTGTGTTAAAAACAAAAAAAAAAAAACAAAAAAAGACCCATGTGGCTAACTCCCTACTTACACATATTGCAATTCCTCTTTTTAATCCATCGTAAGTATTAAGGTATGCAAGTTGTTTTCAAGAATGCATGCATTCCAGATAAAAATGGCAACTTAGCACCTATACTATATGTTTACAATAACTTCATCAGTAAGATAACTAGTGTTCAGAGTATCGGTATTGTTACATGTTTCGGGGTATGGAAACATGCATTGGTATCATCGATACCTAAAAAAATATCGTTGTCTAAGGGAAACTTTGGGAAAAAGTATAACTTTTCTGTGAAACTTTAGGTAATGTTAAAAGACACGTGTTTACAATGTAGGAATCAAAATATTGTATAAAAAGAACTATACATAATAAGTTTCTATTTTATAGGGGCCTAACCATGTGTTGTTGAAAAAATCAATATAAAATAAATATATAAAATTTGTAGCCAATCACTAGATTGGCCAACAATCATTAATATTTAAAATTTCCACATTATTTAACAGTGAAGAACAAATTTTCCCATATAAAAATGGAAAAAAAAAGGATTTTCCCAATTTCCCCCATTTTCACTTAAATGTTAATTAAATTTTTTTTTTTTTTTGTCACAAATCCATGTCAAGCCATGAGAATCATGCATAGACATGGATTTCCATTGCAATCCATGCTAACATTTTGATAATAAAAAAGTTTCTATGCATTTTTCGTCACCTTTGAGTTTCAGCTCATCTTCGTTCGAATTGAGATTTCTCCCCAAGTCCAAACTCTTATTACATAAAAACCAGGAAGGGTTGAAAACACCTCAGAAACAAAATTCCAAAAAAAAAAAACTTAAAAATAGAGGGTTTTTTTTTTTTTTTTTTTTATGGGGGGGGGTTTAAATTTCCCAATTTTCTGTTAGTTTTCACCTATTTACTAATGTCTCACTGGTATCGGGGATATAATCCATGGTATTTGCCAATACTGGAGAACTTTTATAAGGAATTCTTCTCAAAGTATCACTAATATGGATAATATCACAAGTATTGTCAGTATTATTAAAAAATATCAGCAAATTTTGATTTTTTTTTTTTTTACTTTCAGTAGTTTCGGTATCGTTAACCTGGCCACACCAATAATATCGACGATATTCGATAATATCACCAATATTTGGAATACTAAAGATAACTATATGTGTTAACACGACATGCTACATTAGAAAGGAAGATCAGATTCTAGCAATTTCTTTACACAGATTACTATAGAAGAACATGGCATTTGTTAAGCAAACTAGGAATGATGGAATCCACTATCAAGCGAGAGCTGATCACCTATGGGCAACAACACTGTAACTTGCGGTGCCACACCATCTTTCCCACCAACAAGCCACTTGGGTAGGGGTGGTGTTTTAAATAGCAAATAGCATGCAGCATAGCATTTACTCATCTGTAGCATGGGGCATAAGCTACTAAGCTACATAGTGTGTAGTGTAAACTACACCCTGTTTCTAGATTTTTAATTAAGGGTTGCACCAAATATCATGAAATTTCTAATTTGGTGCAAAATATCATGAAATTTCATGATATTTGGTGAAACCAAATATAACCTATAATAGGAAAAATAGTGCAAAAATACAAGTATAAAGATAAATAAATAACAACGGAACTAATTTAATTTTGTTAATTATATTATTTCACTAAAATCATTGAAAACATTAACTAACTTTTAGTGAAAATGTAACAAATCATTGAAAACATTAATCGATTGTAATGTTCAAGTGAAAATTAACTTGTGGTATAAGCTACATAGCATGTAGCGTAGGTTATGTAGCCTGTAGCATATGCTAATTAGCTTGTAGTGTAGGTCGCATATGACTTAAAGGTTATTTTCATGAGCTACATAGTGTGTAGGCTATGCCACTCTACATGGCGTAAGCTACGCGCTATGTAGTTTAAGCTATTTAAAACACTTTGTAGGACATCCTGCTGTGAAAAAGGGAGGCCACACCATGAAGATCACCTATCATAAAAATCAGGGTGGTCTGCTCATCAAATGGGCCGCACTATGGAATTAATGGACAACCGACGGTCTGAATCAACATAAGGTGCTGATCCCTAGTGAATGGATCATCCATATTTTCAAGAAAGGTGATCTTCATGTTGGTGCCTACCGTTTTCATGATACAGATGTCCTACACAATTGGTATGTTAGCGAAAACGATGGTATGGCAACACAAGTTGTGGTGCCACTGCCTGTAGGTTATTGGTTCTCTTATCCAGCTTGGGGACAGTGGCACAACTCTGATGTGTATGTAATACATGTATGCATGCATACATGTATACATAACCATGCATTTATGCAAGTATAATCGGGGCAATCCTTGTAAGATATTGGAGTGTATGGTAACCCTTAAATCACAAGATTGGTTTGAAAATGCAGATCAAATCCTAATTGTTTCTCTAAGGCACTGTTTCGTAATTGCCAAAATCAGTTCACAGGCCAGTCAAAATATAATTTGTGAATCTTTCAAAATTTATCTCCACGTCTGTCATGGTCATGGATACAATTCCGTCAGGCTCCCTCTCCTAAATGCATTCATGTATCAGGAGCAGCAGCAGCATACCCTGCATAGGAACCCCTCTATAAAATTCAAGGAATTATGAATTTTTTGATGAATTTTTTGTGATTCTGTTAAGAAACATTTTTTTTTTGTCCACTTAGCATGGATGTTGTGCCTACATATGACACTTCAATTCTGAGTGATGGAATCCGGCAGTTTCTGTGCTGAACTACTTCAACAAATTTAATATATATTCAGAAATAACCATGAGGAACGTGCATTTTATATACCTATTTTCGTTTCAGTAAAGTCTTTGTAACCTTAAAAAACTAGTACTTCCAATCTAAATCTGCA
This sequence comes from Magnolia changhungtana, assembly GCA_030180095.1. Classification (NCBI taxonomy): domain Eukaryota; kingdom Viridiplantae; phylum Streptophyta; class Magnoliopsida; order Magnoliales; family Magnoliaceae; genus Magnolia; species Magnolia changhungtana. Next base: position 20,885,967 of record JASAUF010000676.1, read on the forward strand.
GATAGGTTAAATGATGGAACATGGCTTGTTAGTTGCCGCAGTGTGGTGATCGGAGGCCCAGAAATGGGTGGTTAAAACCAAAATAACCATACATTGACATTTGGCAAGAAAAATCCTCCAAATGGATGATTAGGACTGTCTGATCACTGTAAAGTTTGGGCAGTTATGCAACCATGGTGGGACCTACTGGATGAGCATTTTTACATCTCATACATGTGTTTTAGGTAGAGTGAAGCCAATTTCATAACCCTCAAGGACATGGAGGACATCTGCTTTTAGTTTTGCACTTCTTCCTTTTCACTTGTTTTTCGGTGTTTCTTACTTTGTTTCTCAAGCAAGCAGGTTCAAAGCCAAAAGTAACTGACAATTTACCCATAATCTCTAGACAGAATATTTATAAGACAAATATGAAAACAGAAAAAATCTCTAAACAGAATATTTCATATGCAAGCTAACATCAGCATCATGGACTAGAAAAAGAGAGGTCAATCAAATGCTAATGCCAGTTGGTTACAATATCCCTGGCAATTTTCATTGAAAATCAGTTTCAGACAAGTTTCAATTACTACAATACAATCAACAGCCCATACCTATTGAGAATAAATGAAAATAATCCTCTTCCAGTAAGCATTCAAGGGAATCAAAACTTACTCATGGGATATCAGTATGCAGTCTGTCTGCGGCAGAGAATCCAATATAGATTTCATAAACTCGTCACTGTCCAGGGCACCTAGTTGATTCGAATATGAGTGAACATTTCTTACTTCATGAAATGATATACTCATTGCATTCAGCTTCCTATTCAATGGCCACCAGAAGACTCTCTCAGAGACAATCAATATTTTTCTACCATTTCGAGAAGTGTTTAACCGCAGGATCCCCTCAACCACAGATAAAGATGGATGTGATTCAATGATTCCTTTTTCAGCTGTCATGTATGCATCTTCAATCAGAGAAAGAAGAGGACTTAATTTGGCTTTCATATATTCGAGGCTTTGAGATAGATTTCTTGCATACTGATGACTTGAATGGATCCCATAAAAACACAAGTAATAAGCCATCTGTTTAATAGCATATAATGCAGCATATGCCATTAGGGTTTCATCTTCACTGGCTGAAGTGGTTCTCGGTGCATTTGTATTCATAATCAAGTCCATTAGCTTTTGTTTTGGAAGGCTCAACAGCTTAAAATTGTCTACAGCCTGGAATTGGAAATGCTTCTTTTTTAAATCAGTATCATTTTCCAAAATGATGAAATATCTCTTTTGCATGTTATCGATGAGGCCCAGAATATGATCGGACAGCTTAACCTCATGGATCTCAATATCCCAGGGCTGAAAATTCACTTCAGGAGGAGAGCATATCATGATCGGATCACTTGAGCAGACACCATGGAGTGAAGCTTTGCTATCAGTTTTGTTCTGGATCACATCTTCACTGTTTCTACCAGAAGCAACCTTCCGGGCCTTCAGGAAGAAATCGAGATCATTGAACTGCGACATTGACTCCAATAACAGAGATACCTTTTCAGGATTTATTGTGACTGCTGGTTGTCCACCTTCAGTCTTCTGGTTTTCATCTTTAAGCAGATGACTCGTAGTAGTTTTACTAAGAGGCTCAATAACCACAGAGTCAGAAATAGCACTAGGAAGCTCAGTGAGTATTTCCCTGCATTGTACAGTGTTTAACTCATCTGGTGAATCATCATAGAAGACAAGTTCAATCACCACCCTCTCATTCGTAGATTTCAGCGCGGAAGGAACATCACAAGTATCTACCTCCTCCAACAAGTTCCTGTAAGTGGAACACATATCACTGTCACATGTATCATCCTGTAAAAGATGCCAATCTAAGTATATCCCATCAGATGCGGATGAAGGATGCATCTTTAATTTGTCTAAAATGTCTTCAAAAATATCAGAAAGAGACATTGTCTCTTTATCATCACATAGAACTGGAATAGGCAATGTTTTGAATGCATCATCCACCAGAGCGAGCTCAGTGTTAACAATGGATTCATAAAACCTCCCAGCAGAGTTCATATCTTCTCTGAACATCTGCCCTGATGTTTCTGGTTCACTGGCAACTTGTGAGCTGGCAAATTCTTGGAAGGATTGAAAACATTCCAAATCAAGGATCTCAACCTCATGAAATTGAATCACGCTAGCCATTGAAAAAATATCATCAACTGACGTCTTTGGACAGATTATCGAATGCCTTCCCAGATGCACGTTACCCCTCGGAATCATGAAGTCTGTGTCTATGAGTGAGTGAAGGCACATGGTTTGAGGTTCAAGACTCTGCACAGATGGACCATGTCCTGACAAAGACTCCAAGATGTCAACATCTGGAGATACCAAAAGCTCCTGACAATTGACCATCAAGTCATCCATTTCAGCCCAGTTTCTTTGGCTGATATTTGAAAGTAGAGAACGGAATTCATCTTCCATGGATGGAAATGTAGAAATCTCCAATCCAATCTCATTTATTTCAAAGTTCAATACTGTTTTAGTATATGGAATAATCCTGTTCTGAAGAGAGCAGGATTCTGCCACATAGAAACTCTGGTCCTTATGGTGCTCAGTAGGTATGTCTTCAACTGAATAAACTGATCTGGAAATCTCGTAGGGATATGGGATTGTCTCTCCCAGTTTGACTTTGAGAATATCCTAAAAGAAGGGAAAAAAAAAAATAGTTACAAGGTGAAGTAAGAGTCTGCCACAAAAAGAAGAAACAAAGTTGAATACACTGACTAAACTAACCATCATAAACTTCAAGTTAAGTGTAGGATCAACTATATCAAAAGAACCAGCTAAATCATCAGTTGTTCCCTCAACAAGCATAAAACAATAACAGCGACAATGACAACATAATAGTAATAACAAATAAATAAATAAAATCCTATGGTTCAAAAAATTCATGTAAATGAAACAGTGAACATATTTCTTTGAACAGAATCAAACAATGCAAAGATTTCCTCTACCCATCAGTTCTCATCAACACACAAAAAATGTTAAATAAAAAAGCTATAATAGGCAACGACCTAAGTTTCATGTAAATAATGCAGTGAACAGCGTTACGAGTCTCCATTTCTTGAATTAAATGCTTTTAGTAGTCATCATTGGTGTCAGAATCATTTTTTCCAAACATGTCAATATTAATAGAGAGTATAAAGTGATTCTGTCAAAAGGAGTAGCTCAGGTGAAACGCCAAGGTCCAAAGCATGCTAACACTCTAATCAACAAGTACCATGACGATGAGGACTAAGGAGATACAGTCCATATCGTTAAGTAAAAAAAAATATATTACAATGAAGGTGGGAAGTTAGGGACTCAAATTAATGTTTAATACTGACTGCTTACTCCTCTTATGCCAAAATCTTACAAGACATTTTGGTCAGACCTATTTCTGGATAATTTTAATGTGGTGTGTAGTTAGTAGATGCAGAGTAACAATATCTATACAACTAGTCTTAGTAATCATTCCATCTAGTTGAGAATCTGTGAGATGTACAACTGTTCACTTTGTCATGGCAACTAAGAAGCAAGATATGTCATAGTCCAAAATGCTCAGAAGACATGAGTGGCTTGTCTGCCTTGGTCCATTAACTAACAAAAGTGACAAAAAATGTATGGATACTTCTGACTTTGTTGAATTGATTAAATAAGTTTTGAAGTTGGATTCTTTGGGGGCATCACAGAAAGATGGAGAGAAACCCTCTGACTTTGTAGAGCTCTGTAGGAAGAGATTGCTTGTATTGGTTCTAAGAATCAAAGATATACAATTTGGAAGATAATGTTGAATTTCATCTAAAAAGGGGGGAAAAAAATCTACAGCAGAAATTCTAGAAGATACTAACATAGAACTTGGAAATTTGATTGGAAATTTAACATATGGACAACAACTTTCAGTTCTGCTCTCCATTGAGCACCAAAAATGACAGAACAGAAAATAGAGAATTGTAGCAATACCCACTAAAAGGATGTTAATCAGTTGACAGTCCTTTTTTAAGTCTTGGGTAAATCAAAGTGAAGCTTTAAGGATTATCTTTACTTACATAAATTGCAGTTTTCTATTTAACTGTTGATTTTTGGATTTAGACGGACTCTTTGCAAGTAAATAACAGTGCTAACCATCAAGCTATTTATAATTACAACTGGAAATTTTTGGTGTCATACATTTCTTTGAAAAAAAGAATGGCATTAGCAATCTTTTTCTTCTGATAGGAGAAAGAAATGCACAAGATAGCACTCCCACAAAAGTTGCTCAGAGAACTCTCCGTGCATGCGTGCGTGCGTGCGTGTGTGTGTGCATGTGTGAATCTTCATTGAAGGAATAGAGATTTTACTACAGGAATTTTGAAGTCTGGAATTTCAAAGTGAACTCGTCCATCCTCTCCATCACAGGAGCAAACACTCTGCTCCTGAAAACCAAACAAACCATTGCAAGCAGAGTTCACAAAATGATGGAAACCGTACAAAATTTAACCAAAGTAGCCAGAGTTAACACCTTACCGGTGGAAAATCCACCTCTGGTATTTCAAATCTAATTTCTTTCAGCCTTCTTTCATTCTTTTCTCCATCAGAGAGTTCATTTTCCTTCTGCAATGAAGGTTAACTAGAGATGGTTAAAAGAAAAACTGGGAAAAGGGAAAAAACAGCCAATGTTCCATTGACAAATTCAATGTCCCGCTAGACTTTCAGATCTAAGAAGATTGTCTCTACTAGTGCTCTATGTGTCAATGGTATTCGCGGATATGTGTTCTATGTGTCAGTGGTATTTGCCGATATGTCCTATGTGTCAATGGAATTTGTGGATATGCTCATTGTATCAATGTTATTTGTTGAGATGTTTTGTATCAATAGTATTTGTTGATATATTGGCCGATATTTTCAGTTTCACAAGTCAGTGATACAAAAACATCTGGGAATAATAAAATTCCCATTTATCAACAATATACATAATGATATTCGTGATATTTTGTATAAAAAAAAAATGCAATATTTGAATATAGTCATTATTTGTGCAATATATTGATTGAAATTAATGTAGACCGGTGAAAATTAGAAAAGACAAACTATTTTTTGCTCAAAACTTTTTGGGGATTCTCTTTGTATTTTGTGTTTTAACAACTCCACTTAAGTTGTTTCATGTCAAATCAGGAATTTCGTGAAGAAACTGCAAAAATAGAGGGATTTCAAAGAATAACTTTGTCCAACAAAGCATAGTTGTACCCTAAAGAATGGGAAACTATTATGCATTTCTTTTTGCAAGGTTGTGAGTTCTTAGAGTGTAATCATGCAATGACATTATGCATGTGGGAGTTTTATGTTCTTATTGCCAGTCGCCAGCCTAGATATTGCATCAGGTTGGTAGCTGGCGTCAAGCTTATGCGAAAACTTCCAACATGAATCAAACAATATGGCATTCTAAACTCATACTAGGGCATTCCCTGTAAGTGATGTTGTGTCGGAACTTGAGTGCAATGAGAAATTGGCAAAGGTTGGCTAGGGTATTCCCTAGAAGCGACGCACTACAAAAACACCTAGTTATTATGAGAAGTAGGTAAGGGTTCCTGCACCATTTTGGAAAGGTGTGGGTAAAGAAGCTGATATAGGAGATAAGATTCATCTTGCCACATGAAAAATAGGAATATTGATGGGTAAGCATATTGAGTTAGTAAATATGATGAAATGAAGTAGCTTGTATTTAGGAGAACAAGTGGAAAGGGATCAAAACTAGAGAAATTAGTGAATATAAACTTTAGTATATAGGAAAGAACAATAATGGAGATGGGGTAGGGACTGTTGTAGATAAAGTTGTAAATGTTAAAAGAGTAAGCGATATGATTTTATTAATAAAACTTGTGTTAGGAGAGGAGCATGGTGTGCCCTAAAGGCCGTTACGGGGCCGTAAAGGTAACGGTGTCAACTGTTACACGTTATGGGGTCGTAAAGGCCGTAACAACCGTTATGGGAAAAGGACTCATAAAGGCCATTACAATCCCCCGTAATGGCCTGTTACGCCCCCCATAAAGACCATAACAGCCTTGTAACAATCCATTATGGGGCGTGTGTAAAAAAATATAAATAAATAAATAAATAAAAATAAAAAATCCATTATGGGGCTAATATTGAGTTTTCAGGTTTTTTAATTTAATTTATATATATATATATATATAAAAACACACACACATAGAGAGAGAGAGAGAGAGAGAGAGAGAGAGAGAGAGAGAGACCATAACAGCAGTTACAGCCCCTGTAATGGCCATTATATCCCGTAGCACAAAGGTAATGGTGGTGGCCATTACGGCCATTGTTACCATTACTGTTATAGCCACCGTTACTGTTATAGAATACCTTGGAGAGGAGAAGTAAAGGTTATATGGAATGACATTGTTGAGTGCATTAGGAAAGTGGCAAAAGATTTTTTTTTTAAGTATCGAGAGGGAAAAGCCAATTATATAAGGAAACTTGGTAGTGTAATGACAATCTACAAGAAGCTATTAATAAGAAATATGCATGTTTCAAACCCTTGCAAGAGACTAGAAACAACGAAAATCTTGAACAATACAAAAATGCTTAAAAGATTACTAAAAAGGTTGTAAGGATAAATTTAAGATTTTTGATGGTCTTTACAATAGATTGGAGACGAGAGAAGGCAAGGAAGATGTTTTTCAAATGCAAAAATAAGAGAGGAAGAGCAGAGACATAAATTATGTTAGATGCATTAAGAGCGATGACCAGAGTTTATTAGTAAAGGACAATGAAATTAATAGAAGGTGAAGAAGCTATTTTTAGAACTCGTTAAATCAATCACTTTGAGAGCATAGAGATAGGAGGAACCATAAACTCAAATAATGTTAGAGTCCATAAATACTTTCATGAGCTTAGGATATCTGAAGTGAAAGTTGGACCATATGGTATACCAATAGAGGTTTGGATGTGTATAGGAGATACTGGTTTATTTTGGTTGACAAAGTTGTTCAACAATATTGTAAGATCAAAGGAAATGCTAGAAGAATGGAGGAAAAGTACCGCGGTGCATAAAGGAGATATACAAAGATGCATTAACTATTATGGTATTAAATCTTAGGAACCATACTATGAAACTTTGAGAAAGAGTGATTGAACAAAGACTAAAGCATGAGACGAATCTATTATAAATCAGTTTGGTTTCACGCTAGAGAGGTTTACCACTGAAGTTATTTTCCTACTCAGATCATTCATGGAAAAATATAGGAAGAGGAGGAAGGATCTCCACATGATGTTTAGTGACTTAGAGAAAGCTTACAATAAGGTCTATAGATAGTTAATCTGACGGGTGTTAAGAGACGAGTTTCAAGAGGATATATTGACATGATTAATTATATGCACGAGGGAGCAGTAAAAAATGCGAGGACCGCTAGCAGAGACACAAGTGAGTTCCAATTACTATAGGCTTCCACTAGTGGTTGGCATTGAGCCCATATCTTGCGCATTGATAATGGACGAGTTAATGAGGCATTTGCAAGAAGTGATCCCATGGGAATGAGGAATTAGTAAAGATTGTTGACCAAGAAGTTTCTCAAAGTGACCACTTTCGATATTTTGGGTTGATAATTCATAAGAGTGGAGAGATTGAGAATGATGTTGCCCATACAATTCGAGCGGGGTGGAAGAAATGGAGATGTGCCTCTAGAGTTTTATGTGATCATTGTGTACCACTAAAATTAAAAGGGAAACCTTATAGGATGGTTATAAGACCAGCCATGCTTTTATGGGACAAAATGTTGGGCAATTAAGGAACAACATGTCCACAAGATGAGTATAGCTGAAATGAGGATGTTGAGCGAGATGAGCGGCAAGACAAGGATAGAACTAGAAATGAATGCATTTGAAGGAGTTTAGGAGTAGCACCAATAGGCAACAAGATGAAGGAAAGTAGAATTATATGGTTTGGTCATGTGCAACGGAGACCAAGAATTGCACAAGTTAAAAAAATGTGAGTTCATACAAGTTGAAGGCTCTAAAAGGGCAAGGGAAAGGCCCAAAAGGACGTGATTCGTGAATGGAGGTAGTAAGATAAAAGTCTTGATGACCTATGGTCTTACTGAAGTTATGGCCCTTGATAGAGTGGAATGGTGGAAAAGGATTCATGGAGCCAACCCCAATTAGTTGGGATAAGGTTTATATGATGATGCTAGAGTGTGCGATCATGTGTCTTTTAACATTTGCTGAAGCTTTTTTTGAAAAAATCCACCATTTTCGTTAATCTCACAATGTTCACTCAAACTGCAATACATTATGCAATACGTGCAATATTTCCCCATGTTTCCAGTGATATTTTTTGTATCCCATAGGTGTTTGGACTCTCTCTTTATCTTTATGAAGGATGTAGCTTTGCTCTGCAGAAGAATATGAATGAAAAACAGAAAAAAGAAGCTTGAAGTTTCACATCTATGACTTTGATTCTCAAACATGTCTAGAAGTTTGAAGTTTCTTTACTTTACAATAGCGAAAGAAACTCCAAAGAGTGAATCTAAGCTAAACTTCTAGAAATCACATTTTACCTCCACGATTTCAATTTCTGGAGATTCTGATCTGAAATTCCTCTGTTTTCTGCCATTCTTTTCAACGAAAGAGTAGGCATTTCCCTTCCGCAAGCAAATAAAAATGAGAAATTGCAGAACAAACCCTGACAAGAGAATTAAAGCAAATAAAGAAAACAAATGAGTTTCATGAAGAAAAAAAAAGGGACTTTCACCTCAATAATCTCAAGCTCCGGAGATTCAGATCTGAAATTCCTGCATTTTTCCTCATTCTCTTCAATAATGGAGCGGACATCATCCTTCTGCAAGCAAATAAGAACTAGAAATCGCAAAAGCAAGCTCCAACAAGAGAATTCAAAATAAAAATAAAAATCTACTACTCATCACAAACAAAAATAAGATTTGAAAAGAGAAATCAAAGTAAAACAGTGTAATTTCCATCTCTTTCAACAACATTTCTGTTCTACCTCTGGAATTTCAATCAAACTAGCTCCAGATTCGAAATTCCCCTGGCTTACCTCCTTTGGAGTTCTAATTAAGTAAAAATAACAATAATCTCAATCTACAGCTCATTTCAAACAAAAATGAGATTTAATACGAGAGATCAAAGTAAAACAGTATAATTCCATCTCATTCAACGAAATTTCTCTTCCACCTCAGGATTTTAAACTAAACTAGTTCCAGATTCGAAACTCCACTGTTTTACCTCATTCCGAGATCGAATTAAAGTAAAAGAAAAGAATAATCTATGGATTATTTCAACAAAAATAAGATTCGAAAAGAGAAATCAAAGTAAAACCACTATTTCCATCTCATTCAACAAAATTTCTCTTCTACCTCTGGAATTTCAATCAAACTAGCTCCGGATTCGAAATTCCTCTGTTTCACCCCGTTCAGAGATCGAATTACATGAAATTCGTCACAGATCGAAGGGAGAACGGCGCAGAGGAACTGAGAGAGAGCGTTTTCAAAAGGAAGCCGGTCAACTTCGGAGGAGTTGCAGGAAATGAGATCTCGGGAGGAGATTTCAGTCTCGGGAGGGAGAATTGGAGCAGGGAGATGAGGGATTGGAAGGCGGAAGATGGAGATGTTTTCTAGGGTTTGGTTTGGAGAGGGATGGAAGAAGTCGACGTTGAGGAAGCGAGTTCGCATCAGAGAAGCAGAGACAGAGAGACTGAAGAGTGATTTTGTAAACTGCCGCGCTCACCTGTTTAAATACACACGGGAGAGAGCTGCTAAAATGCGCCGCATGCGGAGTGAGCACGATTTTTGTTGGCTGCTATCGTGTCAGCACGACACAGCAGAGTATCCTGGTGGGAGTGGATAGGTGCGTCACTGACCGTGTGGCCCACCTTGATGTATGTATAGTATATCCACTCCGTCCATCCGTTTTTCCAGTTCATTTTAGGGCATTAGAGAAAAAACTAAGCAGATATAAATCTCAGGTGGACTACACTATAGGAAACCGTAGTGATTGAACGCTTACCATTAAAAACTTTCTAGGGCCCACCGTAATGTTCTTTTTCCATCCAACCTGTTGATAACATCATATAGATTTGGATGAAAGTAAAAAAAATTAAAAAAATAAAAATCGGTTTGATCCAAAGATTTTGTAGGTTACAAGAAGTTTTTAATCGTCAATCACGCTTTTTTCTACGGTGTGGTCCTCCTGATATTTTTATATATGTTTATTTTGTAATATTATAATAAAATAATATGGAAAATTGGATGGATGGCTCGGATATACTACACATACAATAATGTGAGCCCCACGTTCGGGGCAGCACCGCACAGGAGGTAGCGCCCCTTGGCTGCGACGTGCGTGCGACGCTGTCCGTAGGGTCCACCTCGATATATTCATTGTATATCCATGCCGTGCATCAGCTTTTACAGCTTATTTTACGGTCTGATCCAGAAAATGAAGTAAGTAAAAATTTCAGGTGGACCACACCACAAGAAACAGTGGTTATTTTCCTTTGACCTAGTAAGTTCTAAGAAGTTTTTAATGGTGACCTAGAAAAACTGGTGGACGACTACATCGAATGCATCGAAGTGGGCCCTGTGAACAGGGTCGCACCAACGTCACTGGTTTGGATGGTCGTGCTCAGAGACGTCAGTAACAAATCCACTACGTCCATCTTTTTTGCAAGACCACGTTAAGACAGGATCTAAAAAGCAGGCAGATCCAAACCTCGTGTGGGCCATATCACACGAAATAGTCAGGACTGAGGGAAGCGGATTGGCTGGTGTACCGCACACCAGTGATATGTCTGGTGTGGGTACGTGTCGTGCGAAGACGATCGTTGCAGCTGCTGGAGGTCGGAGTCGTAGGAACAGTTCAAAGGAGATCAAGTTACATGGTCTTATAAAAGATGTATTTATTATATCCATACTGTTCATCCATTTTATGAGATCATTTTAGAGTGTGATACCAAAAATGATTCAGATCCAAATCTGAAGTGGACAACGCCATAACTAGCAGTGGGACAATGATCCTCACCGTTAAAACATTCATAGGACCCATTATAGCGTTTATTTTCCATCCAATCTATTCATAAGGTCAGACAGACATGGATGAAGAGGAAAACCAAATATTATAACAATCCTAATCTCCAAAAGGGTTTCAATAGCAAATGCCCAATCCCTCACAACTTTTTTCAATACGGTTCACTTGATCTTTGGATGTCTTATTTTCCTGTTTAAGCCTTAGGATGAGCTCACCAAATAAAAGTACGGTTGAGATATAACACATACTTGATGGGACCCATAGAACTTGGTGACGTCAACACACCGGTAGACGACAGATGAGGTGGACCACATTACAGGAAATAGTGTTGAATGAACTTCGACCATTAAAAACTTTTCGGTGGCCATAAAAGTTTTGGATCAAGCATATCTTTGTTTTTTCCCATCATTTGGGTCTAAATGACTTAATCAACAAATTGGATGTCAAATAAACAGTACAGTGGGCCTTAGGAGGATTTTAACAGTGGATATCCAATCACTATTGTTTACCTGTGGCATGGTCCACCTAAGATTTATATACCTCTCATTTTTTGGATCAAGATTTATATACCTCTCATTTTTTGGATCAAGCCCTAAAATGATAGGTAAAATTAAATGAACGAAATGGATGAAACACATACATTATGGTGGGGCCCACGTAGCATTGACTACTAGCCCTACCAGCTCTGGGCTGGTGGTAGGGAAGTAGCCCATCCATTTCCAACTTATCCATGGTAAGGGCTTGTTTGTTAAATCTGAAGTCTGAAGTCTGAATCTAAAGTCTAAATTTGAAGTCAGAAACATAGTAGTGAATCTAGAACATCCGACTTGTTAATTGATGGGTTTTTTTGACCTGTCTTTGACCGGTCGTGAGCCCTGCTCGACCGGTCATGGGCTGGTGTTCGACCAGTCGTGGGTTCGAATCGTGGTACGACTCAAAGTCCAGTGAGTTCGGACTATTTTTCTCCGCAGTCTTCGACCAGTCGTAGGTGAGCTTCGACCAGTCGAAGGTGGGCTTCGACCAGTCGAAGGAGGCTAAGACCAGTCCTGAAATTTCCAGGACTAGTCGTAAGTTACGCAGTTTGTTCCGCAATTTTGCGCGAAACTGCGGATTTGAGTCCTTTCGCAACCGGGATGCGAAATGGAAGTTTTCTAAACTATAAAAGGGATTGCCTAGGGTTTTCTAGAAATAACAATAGGGTTTCCTAAAGCTTTACAAGAGATTTGTTAAAGGGTTTAAGGCTATCAAAAGGTGTGAGAGAGAGAGAGAGAGGAAGAGAGAGAGGAAGCTTATAGAAGGGAGGTTCTGCTCGTGGAGGTTATCATAGCAATCTATATCTCAGCGCTTCTATGTCCTCATAATCGGTTAAATCTCTCTGTTTCTCTATTTCTCTTATTGTTTATCCACTCCTGCGTGAGTGAAGAAGGTTGTAACGTTCTACTTCATGGTGGATTGTTGATCTAGACAAGGTCCCGTGGTTTTTACCTCTTTGAGGGTTTTCCACGTAAAAATCTCTTGTGTGGTGTGTGATTGATGCATTGATTGTTTTCATTGCTTTATTATCCATAATTCTGGTTTGTTCTGGAGGGCTAGATCCTAAGGTTTTGTGCAAGGCCCCCAACATTAATTAATGTATGAAATATTTGAAATATGTTAATTTGACACATTTACCCTTGTTGAACAGTCATGATTGAATCCCCACCATTAAAATTTTCATGGATTTAATCGGAATGTTTATTTGCCAACCTATTGATAACATATAAAACACTTGATAACGTTTAAATAAATTTTATTTTATTTTATTTATTTATTTATTTATTTAAAAAAGATCACTTAGATGAAGAGACCACACAAATATTATCTTAATCCAAAGCTTTTGTAGCCCACAATAAATTTTTAATGGTCATTTATCACTTTTTCACTTCGTTTTTTAGATTATATCAAAATTGAGTTTTCAAAAAGGATAGACAATACAAATGTAGTCACATACATCACAATGGGCCTCACAGTTTTGGGATTTTGGGAAAGCTTATAGGCTAAAAAGGATTTGGGATGCTGTGATTGGGTGAGGGTATGGTGTGTCATGTGGCAACACCTAATTTGCTAATGGGCTTGGTGATATAGAGCGGGTCACAGATACTTTCATGTCCGAGATGGACCAGAGAAGGCCTGATCGGAGGTGGAGGTCATCAAGACCGTCAGAACCTTAAAACAGGCATATCTCACAAACTGAAATGAGTTACTCGACGTACTATATATAATTTTGGGGTAGAACGAGCTACCTTAGCCAGCCAACATGGAATATCTGGGTTGCCCATGCCGAATTTGCGAGATTCCATCAGATCGACGGTCGAATTCCATGTTTATTTCCGTTTTTACTATTTTTATTAAGTTTTAGCTTGATTATAACTCTTCATTCGTTGGGCTTTTGGAATTGTGTCCAACATGAAAAGTGTTTAGAAAAATTAGGAGAATAACGTGTTTAAGCCACATGAAACACTTACTATAAATAGAAATTTACTATTTATATAAGTTATGAATTTTAGGGAGTTTTTGTTATAGTTTAATTCCTAAACTTCTTCGTCTTGATATTCCTATTTAAAGGGTTGTAAACTCGTTTATCAATCGATCAACAAGTTTTTTTTTTATATTTTAAAATTATTTCTATTTCTTTTTCTCGTGAATTGAAGAAGTCTTTGTGAGAAGCTTTGTGGATTCAGAGTAGTTATCCTTGAGGAAGACAATGATCGACCTCATTATGTTCATCCCCGAGTCACTTGGTATAGGGTGTTATCGTAGAAAACTAACGGCAGAAGGGTCATTTTAGCCCAAGCGGGACTCTCGAAGTGGAGTTTCATTTCTCTCTTCTATCTACCGTAGGATAAAATATCGTGAAAATTCACATTCATTTGGAGCCCTGGTGAGATCTGAGTATCCCTTTTCTTTGGTTTCATTTGCTTTATTATGGTGGATAACTCATAGTTAAAAGATCACCAGTGAGAATATTTTAACATTTTGATCTTTCAATCTTTTCTTCTCATATGACCTTTAAATATGTAAGGGTTTACATATTTCAATTTGAAATATTATTTTGATATCTCCCACTCACGCGATGAGGCTCACCCTATAAACTTTTTAGGTCAAACTGGTATATTCCTCCATGTACTTCAATAAATTTGGTCTTGTTGCCATATTTACGCGAAATCCTCTAGCATGAAGCTCCTACCTGTAACCTAGGTGGGGCCACCATTATGTTTGTGAGAAATCCACGATACCCGGTTGTTTCTTTAGCTTATTTTAAGACATGGGACAAAAATTGAGCTGGATCCATTACTCTAGTGGGCCAAAAACGTAACTACGAACGTATACATTTGAAATATTCGTGGGGTCATTTTCAATTCATCCCAATAGGAACGACGTCACGAATGGTGTGGATGGAATTTAAACATCATTGTCAACCAGGGAAGTTTAAAAAAAGGAATTTCCCTGCCTATCATTTCCTTTAGTGCGGCCCACTTAAGTCTGGGATCTTGTTCTATTTTGGTCCTTACTCTTGCTGGGGTGGTAGACTCACAGGAGTTTCAACTCCCGGTCAAGGGTTCGAGTAAGTGAAATACAACTAGCGTGAGTGCGTGGGGGTGTGTGCGCGTGTGGGAAAAAAAATAAAAAAAATAAAAAAAATCCTAAAATGAGCTTAAAAAATATATAGACGGGGTACATTTACAGCGCAGCAACTTTATGCTAAAGGCTTCCGCACATAATGCGTCCTACCCCTCCGTAATCCATCTGGGTAGGGCTATATGGCGCCACCATGATGTAAGTGCTTTATCCATGCCGTTCACCGCTTTTATCAGATCATTTTAAACTGTCAAAATAAAAGTGAGGCAGGTGAAAGGCTTGAGTGGACCACAAAGTGGGGGATTTAACGACCACCGTTGAAAACTTCCTGGGAGCTAGAGAAGTTTCGGATGAAGATGATATTTAATTTTTCATTCATCCACGTCTACATGACCTTATGAATAGGTTGGATGGTAAAAGAACATCACGGCAGCCCTTAGAAAGTTTTCAACGGTAAGTGTCATTATCACTGCAGCTTCCTTTGGCGTGGTCCACTGGAGGTTTGGACCTGTCTCATTTTTAGTATTGCATCTTAAAATGATCTGATAAAAGCGATGAACGGCGTGGATAAAAAAATTACATCACTGTGGGCCCCACAGATCCCTGTCCGGACGGAAACTGTCTGGCGGGGTAGGACGCAATCTTTGCCGTATTTACGCTACGCAGATTACAATGTTAGTTTACCACTATTCTAGTGCCTCATCATCTCACACTTGCCATCGTTGAAGAGAATCCAGACCATCCAAATCACAAACACAATTATGGAGTATAAGATATATACTGATAACAAGCTATTGACCGTCAGATCTCCCCCTTGGAATTGGGATCACTGGCTATTTTTCTTCAACCATCCGTTTGACAGCCATCAATTGGACGGCTATGATTGCCTGATCAGTGTAAAATTACAGATAGGCTCTATCCACAATGTCCCAACCATTCTAACGATGTGGATAGCCACACGTGTTGAGTCACCAAGGTTACCAAAGCGGTGGTGCAACTGTAGCGAGTGTGTGGTATAATTGGACGCGGTTTAGCCAGTGACGCTGCCATCAGCCAGTGGCTAGTGGTCGGTGGTATGTGGACCCCACCATGATGTGTTGTTTTATCCACGCCGTACATACATTTTGAAATATAATTTTAGGGCTTGATCATAAAAATAAATTATATATAAATCTCATGTGGGTCACACCATGGGAAAACAGTAGTGATTGAATGTCCACCATTAAAAACCTCCTAGGGCCCAATGTAATGGTTATTTGACATCTAACCTGTTGATTATGTCATACAGACTTGGATGAAGGGAAAAAAAATTATATTAGCTTGATCCAAAACATTTGTGGCTCCAAGAAGTTTTTAATGGTGGGCGTTCAATCAACACTATGCGGTCCAGTTGAGATTTGGATCAACCTCATTCTTGGGCTGTTACAATAAAATAATCTGAAAGAATGGGTGGACGGAATGGATGAAGCAGATACATCATGATGAGGCCCACAGAGCACCGATGTCAGTATCCAATTCGTTGCAGGACGTGGATTCCCTGGAAAGTCTTTCGCAGGAAGTTCTTGCGCAAGGATACGGGGTGGGCCCTCTTCAATGTATGTGAGAAATCCATTCTGTCCATCCATTTTACGAGGTAATTTTAGGACGTTCAACCAAAACTTAGGTGGATACAAAACTCAACTGGGTCACACGAGAAGGAAAATTGGGAAAAGAAATTCCTACCGTTGAAACCTTCATGGGATCTACCTTGATGTTTATATGCTATCTAAACCGTTTATAAGGTCATTACCATTGGGAAGAATTGAAAAAACTGAAAATATAGCCTGATATAAAACTTTTATGTCCATAAGAATGCTTCAACGGTGCTCACTGAATTCCCACTGTTTCCTCTCGTTTGACCCACTTAAGTTTTGGATACACTTTATTCTTCGTCACACGTCCTAAAATAAGCTAATAAAACGGATGGACGGGTTGGATTCCTCAAAAACATCACGGTGGACCCCACCCAGCATCCTTGCGCAGGAACTTCCCTTCCGCAGGAAATCCGTTGCAAGTGACCGCATGAACCAACACAACACTATAAATAAAAGCATTACCAGCCTCCAATATCCAAAAAAAAATCACAATGGCGAGAATCGCCCTCTCCATCATTCTCTCGTACGTGTTCATCACCATCATTGCATGCCCCGCCCACGCCCACGATACGTCGCAGTTGAAGAAGAAGTTCCCCGCCGTTCTAGTCTTCGGAGATTCTACTGTCGACACCGGCAACAACAACTACATTGATACAATGTTGAAGGCTGACCACCAGCCCTATGGTGTGGATTACCCTCATTATGAGGCCACGGGCCGCTTCTCGGACGGTCGGCTGATGCCCGATATGCTGGTGTCCGAGCTAGGCATAAAGGAATCGTTACCGCCGTTCTTGAATCCATTGCTATCGGATGATGAGATCAAGACCGGTGTTAACTTCGCATCAGCAGGTTCTGGTATCGATGACCTGACCACGGTAGCGACTGGCGTGATACCGGTGTCGCGGCAGCTATCGATGTTTAAGAACTATATAAATAGACTTAAGTCAATTGTCGGTGATAAAGAGGCTAATAAGACAATTAGTAATGCACTAATCTTGATTAGTGCAGGGACTAATGACTTTACATTCAACTGGTATGATATTCCGTCAAGGAGGTCGCAGTTCCACAACATTAGTGGGTACCAAGATTTTCTACTGCAAAGGCTACGTAATCAGCTCAAGGTTCTATTTCTCTCTCTCTCACTCTCTCTCTCTCTGTCTTAGATCCGATAGTTCATTAGGTGAGCCTACCAAATGAATATTTGGTTCTAATGACAGCTAATCTGCAACACAGATTGGGTAATACCCCTACCAGGACCTGGCTAGAGACAGATGGTCCTGGCAGGGATTCTTTGGGGCCCACCGTGATATATTTGTTTTATCCAAGCTCAGCTTGGCTCGAACTCAATTTTTACATTTTCTATTATGATCATGTGCAGCAATTATACCATCTTGGCGGTAGAAAGTTCGTCGTGGCAGGCCTTGCGCCGATCGGCTGCGTCCCATTTCAAGTAACTACAAAATTCAAGAAGAACCCATTGCAACGGGCATGCATTGAAGAACAAAACTTGGATGCTACCATCTACAATGCAAAGCTCAAGAATCTGTTGCCTGAAATCCAGTCTTCGCTGCCTGGAAGCAGATTCGTCT
This sequence comes from Magnolia changhungtana, assembly GCA_030180095.1. Classification (NCBI taxonomy): domain Eukaryota; kingdom Viridiplantae; phylum Streptophyta; class Magnoliopsida; order Magnoliales; family Magnoliaceae; genus Magnolia; species Magnolia changhungtana. The sequence continues at coordinate 20,903,844 of JASAUF010000676.1, forward strand.
ATGCTGGTGTCTATGATCCAATTACTGACATGGTCAATCATCCCGACAAATATGGTAATTCTCTTCATTTTTATTTTCTCAGAGGTTTAAACAGTCCGTATTAAACAGTGGTCTAGTAATTAGAACCATTGAAGGGTGGTTCCTTGAGGAACCATTCTCTACGGATGGGCCATAGATCAATGATAAGTTACAGTGACGAATCCATTCTCTCAGATTAGAGATTGTTGATCTCTCTAAAGAATCGCCTTGATCCAGCAATTCTAACCGTTCAATCCGTGTCTAGGACAATGTTAATTTCCCTTACGAATTCCAATTCCATGGATCTTCGATCGTTAATTTATTTGGTTATTTATTTTGATGGGCAGGATTTGTGGACACCAAGAGAGGATGTTGTGGGACCGGTTTTCTTGAAGTAGGCCCACTTTGTAACATCCACACTCCTACTTGTAAGGATGCTTCTAAGTTCTTATATTGGGACGCCGTACACCCAACCGAAGCAACTTACAAAGTACTTTCAAAACATCTACTCGAGCTTCTTCCGGCGCTGTATTGAGGCCATTATAGGAAATTCTAATAATATCAGTGTATGCACAAGATAAGCTAATCTATACCGTCCATTTATTGATTGAACACACCCCATCTATTTTCTTTTTCTAGAGTCTTTTATTTTTTTTTATTTTTTTTAATGAGATGTATGCAGTGCAATTTACAAGTTTAATGGAAATAGTAGTTTTTTTTAAAGATGGGACCCATTACACGCAACAGCAGACAGATGATCGCTGCCGTTTATTTGATGGCCATCAATTGGACGACTAAAGAAGTATCTTTTCATTATCATCATTTGTTATCTCCATCTATAGTGGATTGGACTATATGAACGGTTTGGATTTGTCTACACATGGGAATACATTTGCATGTGTGGATGGTCAGATGGTGCCTATATTTTAAATTAGATTTATGATGGGCCACCCAAGCTCGAACTGTGATGATTGGGCACGATCTTTGCTGACCACCCTCTTTTTTTTTTTTGCAAGATCTGGGCTGTTCATAAGGTGGGCCTGGATTCCAATGCAAGCCCAGGCCGAAAGCCTGAAAGTCCAATCCGTCCAGATTGATCTTACCATCAACTTCAAAAGTGTTAAAAAAAATCATTTTCCTACTTATCATTTGATCCCACTTGGTGATCAGATCAAGATGAATGGTTGGATTTGAACACGTTTGCCATGTTACCAATTCGGGAAGCCCTTGTATGAGAACTGTTTGGTCTTTCAATAACCCACAGATTGTGTGTTTTCCGTATGCCCGAGCCGTGTTGGGCGCACGTGGCTGATACATTATACAGATGGGTTATGTGATGCTCAATAATATGGTGGGCCCAATAATATTTCCCATATCAGATGATCACTTTTGTACAACAAGAAATGGACAATTGAAACCAATAGCTCAGATGGGGGAGAGTTATTGGTGGAATACTTTCGCTTGATGAAATCATCAGTGAGTATAAAATGAACATGTTTTACTTGTCTACTGCATCCAACCTTGCCAGAGTTTTTCACCATCCTCCCAAAGAAGATCATATGGTGATTGCTTCTCATCTAGCCTGGTAAAGAAACATCCAAATGAGAGAGAGAGAGAGAGAGAGAGAGAGAGAGAGAGAGAGAGAGAGAGAGAGATCCCACAGTTTCAAGATCCCAGCCCAACCACAGACAACAACCTGGCCTTTCATCTGGAATTCAAGCCATTCATCAATGTGGGGCTAAAAACTAGCCATCATCACTGATACTATAGAGAGCAAGGGGTGTTTGCATGTGGGATTGTAATCTAAGAACTAGCCCTTTTCATGGCTGCATGTAGAATTCAATAAGCTTGGAAAAAGAAAATCCAGGATTCAAATTATAGTAATGAATACTTTATTAAGATTAAAGGGGATTAAGCTCCAAAAAAAAAAAAAAACCACCTACTAAAGGTCCCAAGATAAAAATCCTTGTTTCCCACAACCCGACCGATTCATCAAGCTTGCCATCTCCCATGTTGATGATGCTTGAAAAACAGGTCAGAACAGAGGTTTCAGCATGTAATCACTTCCTTCCTAGAGAAATGGGTGTTGAAAACGAAGGAAATTTGAAAGACCTTGTGACGCCACGATGCATTAAGCGCCTCTAGAGAATCCATGTATGGACTAATTATTATCCATATACATTAAGAAAACCATGCACATACCATTGAGCCATCGGAAAGTTGAGATCTTCACTTAAGCTCCTGTATGTTGCCATTATTAGGTAACACCAGACATTGCTAAATATTCTCCGAAAAAATAGAAAAGAGAAATAATGAGACTGGATTAATCCAACCTCTGCAATAAAAAGTATTCTCAATGTGAACAGCAAAGATTGGAAAAGAATCTGAACTTTAAACAAAAGGATGAATATGTACCAATTTGAAGCTCAAATCCTACACCAACTTCACAATCAGCAAAAATGGTATAGAAAGGATAAGTACACAGGAACAGCACCACTCAAACTCAATGGCATCGCACCAAAGGGGCTCTACGGTGTCGTTTGGATGCTAGTAAAATTGTTTAGGTATAAAGGGTTTACTAGTGTTTGGATGGGAAATTTTGGGCATAAAGCAATTACAACTTTCTTTAGCTAAGAGATTTCATTCAACCATTTAAGGACTATGCTCCAATTGCAGTTATATTACCTTCCTCTTTTAAAGCTAGGATTCTAACTGTGGTTTGAAGGCTACTTCCTCATTCCGGATACTAGGAAAAGCCATTGCAGTTTCATTACTTTGCCTTAGTTGAACTGAATTTTCACAATCAAATTAAATCGTGTATCCAAACATGATCTTGGGCCATTTCAGGTTTGAATGTTTTAATGCACATTTTTATCCAACCATTAGAAGTTTACAAAGACAAAACAAGAATTCTTGAAATTTTGCAAGATTTTCACAAAATGATCAAGAAATGAGATAATTAGCCATACCCGAGAAGCTTCTTCCCAAAAAATATGACCAAATATGAACCCCAAGACGAATCTGAATTCAAAGATACAATACACACAGGCAGCCAGTCAGTCAAAACAAGAAGTACATAACCACACAAATTGAGTAAGAGAGTGAAGGGATTAAAAGAAATCAAACAAGAAAAGACCAAAATATTGATTAGTTAAAATTATCCACTAAAAGCTACATACAAGGAAACCTTAATATTCAAATCATTTCATGAGCAATAGATTCACGTTTCAATGCAACAATTAGAAAAAAGGTAAAAGCAGAAAAAGCTAAAGATCATTTACCTTTTTCTTTCTTGCCTGTGGGTTTGGTCAGGCCACGCATGTACACCAGTTTCTTTGGCTGATATTTGAAAGTAGAGAACGGAATTCATCTTCCATGGATGGAAATGTAGAAATCTCCAATCCAATCTCATTTATTTCAAAGTTCAATACTGTTTTAGTATATGGAAAAATCCTGTTCTGAAGAGAGCAGGATTCTGCCACATAGAAACTCTGGTCCTTATGGTGCTCAGTAGGTATGTCTTCAACTGAATAAACTGATCTGGAAATCTCGTAGGGTTATGGGATTGTCTCTCCCAGTTTGACTTTGAGAATATCCTAAAAGAAGGAAAAAAAAAAAATAGTTACAAGGTGAAGTAAGAGTTTGCCACAAAAAGAAGAAACAAAGTTGAATACACTGACTAAACTAACCATCATAAACTTCAAGTTAAGTGTAGGATCAACTATATCAAAAGAACCAGCTAAATCATCAGCTGTTCCCTCAACAAGCATAAAACAATAACAGCAACAATGACAATATAATAGTAATAACAAATAAATATATAAAATCCTATGGTTCAAAAAATTCATGTAAATGAAACAGTGAACATATTTCTTTGAACAGAATCAAACCATGCAAAGATTTCCTCTACCCATCAGTTCTCATCAACATACAAAAAATGTTAAATAAAAAAGCTACAATAGGCAACGACCTAAGTTTCATGTAAATAATGCAGTGAACAGCGTTCCGAGTCTCCATTTCTTGAATTAAATGCTTTTAGTAGTCATCATTGGTGTCAGAATCATTTTTTCCAAACATGTCAATATTAATAGAGAGTATAAAGTGATTCTGTCAAAAGGAGTAGCTCAGGTGAAACGCCAAGGTCCAAAGCATGCTAACAATTTAATCAACAAGTACCATGATGATGAGGACTAAGGAGATACAGTCCATATTGTTAAGTAAAAAAAATATATATATTACAATGAAGGTGGGAAGTTAGGGACTCAAATTAATGTTTAATACTGACTGCTTACTCCTCTTATGCCAAAATCTTACAAGACATTTTGGTCAGACCTATTTCTGGATAATTTTAATGTGGTGTGTAGTTAGTAGATGCGGAGTAACAATATCTATACAACTAGTCTTAGTAATCATTCCATCTAGTTGAGAATCTGTGAGATGTACAACTGTTCACTTTGTCATGGCAACTAAGAAGCAAGATATGTCATAGTCCAAAATGCTCAGAAGACACGAGTGGCTTGTCTGCCTTGGTCCATTAACTAACAAAAGAATGACAAAAAATGTATGGATACTTCTGACTTTGTTGAATTGATTAAATAAGTTTTGAAGTTGGATTCTTTGGGGGCATCACAGACAGATGGAGAGAAACCCTCTGACTTTGTAGAGCTATGTAGGAAGAGATTGCTTGTATTGGTTCTAAGAATCAAAGATATACAATTTGGAAGATAATGTTGAATTTCATCTAAAAAGGGGAAAAAAATCTACAGCAGAAATTCTAGAAGATACTAACATAGAACTTGGAAATTTGATTGGAAATTTAACATGTGGACAACAACTTTCAGTTCTGCTCTCCATTGAGCACCAAAAATGACAGAACAGAAAATAGAGAATTGTAGCAATACCCACTAAAAGGATGTTAATCAGTTGACAGTCCTTTTTTAAGTCTTGGGTAAATCAAAGTGAAGCTTTAAGGATTATCTTTACTTACATAAATTGCAGTTTTCTATTTAACTGTTGATTTTTGGATTGAGACGGACTCTTTGCAAGTAAATAACAGTGCTAACCATCAAGCTATTTATAATTACAACTGGAAATTTTTGGTGTCATACATTTCTTTGAAAAAAAGAATGGCATTAGCAATCTATTTCTTCTGATAGGAGAAAGAAATGCACAAGATAGCACTCCCACAAAAGTTGCTCAGAGAACTCTCCGTGCATGCGTGCGTGTGTGTGCATGTGTGAATCTTCATTGAAGGAATAGAGATTTTACCACAGGAATTTTGAAGTCCGGAATTTCAAAGTGAACTCGTCCATCCTCTCCATCACAGGAGCAAACACTCTGCTCCTGAAAACCAAACAAACCATTGCAAGCAGAGTTCACAAAATGATGGAAACCGTACAAAATTTAACCAAAGTAGCCGGAGTAGACACCTTACCGGTGGAAAATCCACCTCTGGTATTTCAAATCTAATTTCTTTCAGCCTTCTTTCATTCTTTTCTCCATCAGAGAGTTCATTTTCCTTCTGCAATGAAGGTTAACTAGAGATGGTTAAAAGAAAAACTGGGAAAAGGGAAAAAACTGCCAATGTTCCATTGACAAATTCAATGTCCCGCTAGACTTTCAGATCTAAGAAGATTGTCTCTACTAGTGCTCTATGTGTCAATGGTATTCGCGGATATGTGTTCTATGTGTCAGTGGTATTTGCCAATATGTCCTATGTGTCAATGGTATTTGTGGATATGCTCATTGTATCAATGTTATTTGTTGAGATGTTTTGTATCAATAGTATTTGCTGATATATTGGCCGATATTTTTGGTTTCACAAGTCAGTGATACAAAAACATCCGGGAATAATAAAATTCCCATTTATCAACAATATACATAATGATATTTGTCATATTTTGTAAAAAAAAATGTAATATTTGGATATAGTCATTATTTGTGCAATATATTGATTGAAATTAATGTAGACCGGTGAAAATTAGAAAAGACAAACTATTTTTTGCTCAAAATTTTTTGGGGATTCTCTTTGTATTTTGTGTTTTAACAACTCTACTTAAGTTGTTTCATGTCAAATCAGGAATTTAGTGGAGAAACTGCAATAATAGAGGGATTTCAAAGAAGAACTTTGTCCAACAAAGCATAGTTGTACCCTAAAGAATGGGAAACTATTATGCATTTCTTTTTGCAAGGTTGTGAGTTCTTAGCGTGTAATCATGCGATGACATTATGCATGTGGGAGTTTTATGTTCTTATTGCCGGTCGCCAGCCTAGATATTGCATCAGGTTGGTAGCCGGCGTACGCGAAAACTTCCAACATGAATCAAACAATATGGCATTCTAAACTCATACTAGAGCATTCCCTGTAAGTGATGTTGTGTCGGAACTTGAGTGCAGTGAGAAATTGGCAAAGGTTGGCTAGGGTATTCCCTAGAAGCGACGCACTACAAAAACACCTAGTTATTATGAGAAGTAGGTAAGGGTTCCTGCACCAATTTGGAAAGGTGTGGGTAAAGAAGCTGATCTAGGAGAATAAGATTCATCTTGCCACATGAAAAATAGGAATATTGATGGGTAAGCATATTGAGTTAGTAAATATGATGAAATGAAGTAGCTTGTATTTAGGAGAACAAGTGGAAAGGGACCAAAACTAGAGAAATTAATGAATATAAACTTTAGTATATAGGAAAGAACAATAATGGAGATGGGGTAGGGATTGTTGTAGATAAAGTTTTAAATGTAAAAAGAGTAAGCGATATGATTTTATTAATAAAACTTGTGTTAGGAGAGGAGCATGGTGTGCCCTAAAGGCCGTTACGGGGCCGTAAAGGTAACGGTGTCAACTGTTACACATTATGGGGTCGTAAAGGCCGTAACAACCGTTATGGGAAAAGGACTCATAAAGGCCGTTACAATCCCCCGTAATGGCCTGTTACGCCCCCATAAAGGCCATAACAGCCTTGTAACAATCCATTATGGGGCGTGTGTAAAAAAAATAATAAAATAAATAAAAAAATCCATGATGGGGCTAATATTAGGTTTTCAGGCTTTTTAATTTATTAAATTTTAAAAAAAAAAAAAAAAAAAGAGAGAGAGAGAGAGAGACCATAACGGCAGTTACAGCCCCTGTAATGGCCGTTATATCCCGTATCACAAAGGTAATGGTGGTGGCCGTTACGGCCATTGTTACCATTACCGTGACAGCCACCATTATTGTTATAGAATACCTTGGAGAGGGGAAGTAAAGGTTATATGGAATGACATTGTTGAGTGCATTAGGAAAGTGGCAAAAGATTTTTTTTTAAGTATCGAGAGGGAAAAGCCAATTATATAAGGAAACTTGGTAGTGGAATGACAATCTACAAGAAGCTATTAATAAGAAACATGCATGTTTCAAACCCTTGCAAGAGACTAGAAACAATGAAAATCTTGAACAATACGAAAATGCTTAAAAGATTACTAAAAAGGTTGTAAGGATAAATTTAAGATTTATGATGGTCTTTACAATAGATTGGAGACAAGAGAAGGCAAGGAAGATGTTTTTCAAATGCAAAAATAAGAGAGGAAGAGCAGAGACATAGATTATGTTAGATGCGTTAAGAGCGATGACCAGAGTTTATTAGTAAAGGACAATGAAATTAATAGAAGGTGAAGAAGCTATTTTCAGAACTCGTTAAATCAATCACTTTGAGAGCATAGAGATAGGAGGAACCATAAACTCAAATAATGCCAGAGTCCATAAATATTTTCATGAGCTTAGGATATCTAAAGTGAAAGAAGCTTTGAGAACTTGGACATATGGTATACCAATAGAGGTTTGGATGTGTATATACTGGTTTATTTTGGTTGACAAAGTTGTTCAACAATATTGTAAGATCAAAGGAAATGCCAGAAGAATGGAGGAAAAGTACTGCGGTGCATAAAGGAGATGTACAAAGATGCATTAACTATTATGGTATTAAATCTTAGGAACCATACTATGAAACTTTGAGAAAGAGTGATTGAACAAAGACTAAAGCATGAGACGAATCTATTATAAATCAGTTTGGTTTCACGCTAGAGAGGTTCACCACTGAAGTTATTTTCCTACTCAGATCATTCATGGAAAAATATAGGAAGAGGAGGAAGGATCTCCACATGATGTTTATTGACTTAGAGAAAGCTTACAATAAGGTCTATAGATAGTTAATCTGACGGGTGTTAAGAGAGGAGTTTCAAGAGGATATATTGACAAGATTAATTATATGCATGAGGGAGCAGTAAAAAATATGAGGACCGCTAGTGGAGACACAAGTGAGTTCCAATTACTATAGGCTTCCACTAGTGGTTGGCATTGAGCCCATATCTTTGCGCATTGATAATGGACGAGTTAATGAGGCATTTGCAAGAAGTGATCCCATGGGAATGAGGAATTAGTAAAGATTGTTGACCAAGAAGTTTCTCAAAGTGACCACTTTCGATATTTTGGGTTGATAATTCATAAGAGTGGAGAGATTGAGAATGATGTTGCCCATACAATTCAAGCGGGGTGGAAGAAATGGAGATGTGCCTCTAGAGTTTTATGTGATCGTTGTGTACCACTAAAATTAAAAGGGAAACCTTATAGGATGGTTAAAAGACCAGCCATGCTTTTATGGGACAAAATGTTGGGCAATTAAGGAACAACATGTCCACAAGATGAGTATAGCTGAAATGAGGATGTTGAGCTGGATGAGCGGCAAGACAAGGATAGAACTAGAAATGAATGCATTTGAGGGAGTTTAGGAGTAGCACCAATAGGCAACAAGATGAAGGAAAGTAGACTTATATGGTTTGGTCATGTGCAACGGAGACCAAGAATTGCACAAGTTAAAAAATGTGAGTTCATACAAGTTGAAGGCTCTAAAAGGGCAAGGGGGAAGGCCCAAAAGGACGTGATTCATGAATGGAGGTAGTAAGATAAAAGACTTGATGACCTATGGTCTAACTGAAGTTATGGCCCTTGATAGAGTGGAATGGTGGAAAAGGATTCACGGAGCCAACCCCAATTAGTTGGGATAAGGTTTATATGATGATGCTGGAGTGTGCGATCATGTGTCTTTTAACATTTGCCGAAGCTTTTTTTGAAAAAATCCACCATTTTCGTTAATCTCACAATTTTCACTCAAACTGCAATACATTATGCAATATGTGCAATATTTCCCCATGTTTCCAGTGATATTTTTTGTATCCCATGGTGTTTGGACTCTCTCTTTATCTTTATGAAGGATGTAGCTTTGCTCTGCAGAAGAATATGAATGATAAACAGAAAAAGAAGCTTTCAACAAGCCAGTTTGAGCAAAAAGAAAAAAATAATAATAATATCCAGTTTTTTAACAAAAAATCTCATTCTTGTCTGAAAATTCACAACATCTCTACTTGTGGTAAAAGAAGCTACAATAATAAAATTAGCAAACAAAACAACATCTCTACTTGTAGTCAGGAATCAGATTTATTATTATTATTTTTTAAATCTCAGTTATGCTACTTCGTTAGAGAAAACTAAGGTCAAAGAGCAAATCTTAGAAGAAAGATACCATATGGCAAATCCTTCAATCGCATCTCAGTTTCACATCCATGACTTTGATTCTCAAACATGTCTAGAAGTTTGAAGTTTCTTTACTTTACAATAGCGAAAGAAACTCCGAAGAGTGAATCTAAGCAAAACTTCTAGAAATCACATTTTACCTCCACGATTTCAATTTCTGGAGATTCTGATCTGAAATTCCTCTGTTTTCTGCCATTCTTTTCAACGAAAGAGTAGGCATTTCCCTTCAGCAAGCAAATAAAAATGAGAAATTGCAGAACAAACCCTGACAAGAGAATTAAAGCAAATAAAGAAAACAAATGAGTTTCATGAAGAAAAAAAAGGGACTTTCACCTCAATAATCTCTAGCTCCAGAGATTCAGAGCTGAAATTCCTGCATTTTTCCTCATTCTCTTCAATAATGGAGCGGACATCATCCTTCTGCAAGCAAATAAGAACTAGAAATCGCAAAAGCAAGCTCCAACAAGAGAATTCAAAATAAAAATAAAAATCTACCACTCATCTCAAACAAAAATAAGATTTGAAAAGAGAAATCAAAGTAAAACAGTGTAATTTCCATCTCTTTCAACGACATTTCTGTTCTACCTCTGGAATTTCAATCAAACTAGCTCCAGATTCGAAATTCCCCTGGTTTACCTCCTTTGGAGTTCTAATTAAGTAAAAATAACAATAATCTCAATCTACAGCTCATTTCAAACATAAATAAGATTTGATACGAAAGATCAAAGTAAAACAGTATAATTCCATCTCATTCAACGAAATTTCTCTTCCACCTCAGGATTTTAAACTAAACTAGTTCCAGATTCGAAATTCCACTGTTTTACCTCATTCCGAGATCGAATTAAAGTAAAAGAAAAGAATAATCTATGGATTATTTCAACAAAAATAAGATTCGAAAAGAGAAATCAAAGTAAAACCACTATTTCCATCTCATTCAACAAAATTTCTCTTCTACCTCTGGAATTTCAATCAAACTAGCTCCGGATTCGAAATTCCTCTGTTTCACCCCGTTCAGAGATCGAATTACATGAAATTCATCGCAGATCGAAGGGAGAACGGCGCAGAGGAACTGAGAGAGAGCGTTTTCAAAAGGAAGCCGGTCAACTTCGGAGGAGTTGCAGGAAATGAGATTGAAGGAGGAGATTTCAGTCTCGGAAGGGAGAATTGGAGCAGGGAGATGAGGGATCGGAAGGCGGAAGATGGAGATGTTTTCTAGGGTTTGGTTTGGAGAGGGATGGAAGAAGTCGACGTTGAGGAAGCGAGTTCGCATCAGAGAAGCAGAGACAGAGAGACTGAAGAGTGATTTTGTAAACTGCCGCGCTCACCTGTTTAAATACACACGGGAGAGAGCTGCTAAAATGCGCCGCATGCGGAGTGAGCACGATTTTTGTTGGCTGCTATCGTGTCAGCACGACACAGCAGAGTATCCTGGTGGGAGCGGATAGGTGCGTCACTGACCGTGTGGCCCACCTTGATGTATGTATAGTATATCCACTCCGTCCATCCGTTTTTCCAGTTCATTTTAGGGCATTAGAGAAAAAACTAAGCAGATATAAATCTCAGGTGGACTACACTATAGGAAACCGTAGTGATTGAACGCCCACCATTAAAAACTTTCTAGGGCCCACCGTAATGTTATTTTTCCATCCAACATGTTAATAACATCATATAGATTTGGATGAAAGTTATTATAAAAAAAAGCAAAAAAAAACGGCTTGATCCAAAGATTTTGTAGGCTACAAGAAGTTTTTAATCGTCAATCACACTTTTTTCTATGGTGTGGTCCACCTGATATTTTTATATATGTTTATTCTGTAATGCTATAATAAAATAATATGGAAAATTGGATGGATGGCACGGATATACTACACATACATCAATGTGAGCCCCACGTTCGGGGCAGCACCGCACAGGAGGTAGCGCCCCTTGGCTACGACGTGCGTGCGACGCTGTCCGTAGGGTCCACCTCGATATATTCATTGTATATCCATGCCGTGCATCAGCTTTTACAGCTTATTTTACGGTCTGAACCAGAAAATGAAGTAAGTAAAAATTTCAGGTGGACCACACCACAAGAAACAGTGGTTATTTACCATTGAAAACCTTTTATAGGCTACAAAAGTTTTAGTTCAGGCTTCGTTTTTTTCATTTCATCCAGTTCAGTGCGACTTATCAATATGACGGTTAATACACATTACGATAAACCTAGTAAGTTTCGAGAAGTTTTTAATGGTGGCGTGGAAAAACTGGTGGACGACTATAATGAATACATCGAAGTAGGCGGGTCCTTACTCTCGCTCAGGTGATAGACTCTCAGGAGTTTCAATTCCCGGTCAAGGGTTTCGAATGCCCATAGGTGGTGAAATTCCACTAGCGTGAGTGTGTGGGGGTGTGTGCGCGTGTGTAAAACCAAAAAAAAAAAAAAAAAAAAAAAAAAAGAATACATCGAAGTGGGGGTTTCAATGGTAGACGTTCAATCCCTCACAACTTTTTTCAGTGTGGTCCACTTAATCTTTGAATGTCTTATTTTCCTGTTCAAGCCTCAGGACGAGTACAGTTGAGATGGACCAGTAGATCTTGGTGACGTCAACACTCCAGTGGACCACAGATGAGGTATATCCCAATCTCAAGTGGACTACCTTACAGGAAACAATGTTGAATCAACTTCGACCATTAAAAACTTTTCGGTGGCCAAAAAAGTTTTGGATTAAGTATATCTTTGTTTTTTCCCATCATTTGGGTCTGGATTAGGTCTGGACCTAATCAACAAATTAGATGACAAATAAACATTACAGTGGGCCTTAGGAGGATTTTAACAGTGGATATCCAATCACTATTGTGTTACCTGTGGTGTGGTCCACCTGATATTTATATCCCTCTCATTTTTGGGATCAAGCCCTAAAATGATAGGTAAAATTAAATGAACGAAATGGATGAAACACATACATTATGTCAGGGCCTACGTAGCATTGACCAACAGCTACGGGCTGGTGGCAGGGGAGTAGCCCATCCATTTCCAAATTATCCATGGTAAGCGCCTGTTTGTTAAATCTGAAGTCCTAAGTCTGAATCTAAAGTCTAAATTGAAGTCAGAAACATTGTATTGAATCTAGAACATCCCACTTGTTAACTAATGTCTGAAATATTTGGAATATGTTAATTTGACACATTTACCCTTGTTTAACCGTCATGATTGAATCCCCACCATTTAAATTTTCATGGATTTAATGGGAATGTTTATTTGCCAACCTGTTGAGACCATATAAAACACTTGATAATTTTATAAAAAATAAAAAAATATATAATAATAATAAATAAATAAAGATCACTTAGATGAAGAGACCACACAAATATTATCTTAATCCAAAGCTTTTGTAGCCCACAATAAATTTTTAATGGTCATTTATCACTTTTTCACTTCATTTTTAAGATTATATCAAAAATGAGTTTTTAATAGGGATTGACAATACAAATGTAGTCACATACATCACAATGGGCCTCACGGTTTTGTGATTTTGGGAAAGCTTATAGGCTATAAAGGATTTGGGATGCTGTGATTGGGAGAGGGTATGCTGTGCCATGTGGCAACACTTTATTTTCTAAGGGGCTTGGTGATGTAGAGCGGGTCGCAGATACTTTCGTGTCCGAGATGGACCAGAGAAGGCCTGATCGGAGGTGGAAGTCATCAAGACCGTTAAAACCTTAAAACAGGCATATTTCGCAAATCGAAATGAGTTACTCGACATACCATATACGATTTTGGGATATAACGAGCTACTTTAGCTAGCCAACATAGAATATTCGGGTTGCCCATGCCGAATTTGCGAGATTCCATCAGATCGACAGTTGAATTCCATGTTCATTTCCGTTTTTACTATTTTTAGTAAGTTTTAGTTTGATTATAACTCTTCATCCGTTGGGCTTTTGGAGTTGTGTCCAACATGAAAAGTGTTTAGAAAAATTAGGAGAATAACGTGTTTAAGCCACATAAAACACTCACTATAAATAGAAATTTACTATTTATATAAGTTATGAATTTTAGGGAGTTTTAGTTTGTAACGCCCTGAAAAATCGGGGGTCGTGCATACGCTCGACTCCCGAGTCTCCGAGTGTCACTTATCATCAATTTTATGGTTTTATGACTTATCAAGTTTAAATGCGTAGCATGGAATTAATTGAAACATGAGGCACATCCACAACTAGTCTACTGAACTGAAAAAAACAATATATATAGGTTCAAAAGAATATAAAAGGGTCGCACAAGGTAAAACCCAACAAAATCGTAAAGAAAATCATATGCCCATAAGAATGGTACGTTGAGCCCACGACTTAACGCTCTAGAATCCAGTCTCCTAAGCCGATGGAGAGCCACCCATCAGATGCAAGTAGGAGAGTCCGTCCTCCTTGTTCAAGCTCGCCTCGCCAGGCTCCTCATGCCCTGAGTCACCTGCATCTATGAATGGGTCTGGTTGGTGTTTTAAAACACCGTCCCAGAGTGGGAGTGAGTGATCAACTCAGTGTGAACTATTAGTCTCAAGTTGTCACAAACATCGGTTATATTCTGATTTAATGAAAAACAATCATTCACAATTAATAAACTAATCTTATTAATGTGCATGCATGATGGATGAAATGATGCATGCCCTCGCCACAACTCTCCCTCAAGCGACTCCATCTTACGATCGCATATGACAACACTCCCTCGTAGCGACCTCGACCGCCGAGTCGCCACCCTAACTAATGCGATGCAATGATATGTTAGCCAAGTTCTTAGTTAATTCCGTTCATCCAGCGGGTTTGGGAAACGGATTCACCCCACGTATCAATGCCCTCAACTAGTTGCGGTGCGAGACCCCTCAATGCGCGAGGCCGTGGCACCGCGATCGGTGATCCGTCGGGTTCCTCATCCCCGACTCCAGGCACATGAGGAGTGTCAAAGGAAGGGATCGCTCGCGGTCACTACGGGGAGGCGCGGTACCCCAGCGTAGGCCGACAGCTCGGACACAGTGTCCCATTCCACCATGCCCGGCTCACGAGGCTGTGGACCAGTTACAAGTGGATTATCAATGGACTACAATGGTTGCAAGGTGGTTCAGGTTCCATACATATGTGAGCACACAGGTTAACAAACAGGATTTGTCAGTAAGTAGACTAAACCGCACGAGTCAGGCGAGCACGAGATGAACGACATCGGGTGCTAGACCCATGCAGTCGAACTGCTGCCGCCCATACGCACTCGTCCAACTTACGTGGTTAGTCTTAGGATAGTCCAACCAATGGAACTCCCGTCTAACCTCGAGTTCCCGACAATCCAAGGGTTTGACGATGAGATATAGCATACTAACAACAAGCTTATCAACCAACATTCCAGTGTCATGTTGCATACATTCCACCATACAAGTCTATTTACCTAATAAGCATGATAAATTAGTAGAAACAAGTGTATGTGTGTACGTAGGTTAGAGAGGAAGCTAGGCACTTCCAACATTTCGAGGGATCAACCACACACAAGAGTCAAGATTACTATGCACTATGAAGTAACTCATTGTGGAAAACAATCACAAACAAGAACATGAAGTCATCATAAACCAAAATAACATATGAGGGACAAGATCAACATCAACAAGAGTTAAGCATGTAAATCCATGTAGTTTCAACAAACACCCATTCCTAGATTCCTCTAGATTTTTCAATACACAACCAAGCAACCAAAATCATTAAACCCATACTATAAATGGTGCTAGGCCACCTAAGATCAATAGTCCGCACCTAGGATCGTTGGAGGCTTGGGAAAAACACGTCCTAGGAAAGAGGGCTTTGCGGTAGATCGGCCGGAATCCCTAAAATAACTTCACATGTTAGATTTTACAAGCAAAACCCCCCTCCTTACAAGGGTTTTCAAAGAAAAAAAGGGTTGGATCTTACCTAAACGATCCACGAGATGAAGAGGACGATTTTCGGATGGGTTTCCCCTTGGAGAAGGTGTAGGGAGAGGAGAGATGATTCCCTTAGGCCCCACCTTGATTTAGGGTCCACCTTGTCTTCTCCCTCTCTCTTTCTTCTCCTTTCTCCTCTTTCTCTTCTCCATTTTCTCTCTTCTAGGGCAAAATTCATATGGGGAGAGGGGTGCCCAAATGAGGCCCTTTTTTATAATTCCAGATTTGGTGCAAATGGCCCCAAGCTTCCCCAATTTCCTAAAATAGAGTTATGGGACTCCCTATTGGTGTTGGGGTGGCCCTAACACCCCTCTGGCCACCAAATTCGGCGTGTAGGTGCCTTTTGGCCCGATTAGGGCCCATGCAAAAATTGAGGACGAACGGATGAACGGATATATGATCTGAGAAAGCGTTTCTGACCTTTAAGTGGTCCTGTGGGGGCCATTTTGGTAATTGGAGCATTTCTGATGGCCCTCTGGCCATAAAATTTATAGGATAAGTGGTCCATGGCCCGATGAGGGGCCTTACAAAATTTGGGAACGAACGGATGCGGGGTTTGGTCGTACGGGTCCGATTCGCGATCAACGGTTATCGTGCCACGATCGGGGCCCAGATTTGGTGGAAATGCGTTAAAAAATACATTAAACCTTCACCGTAAATTTGGAAGAAATCCGACGGCTGGAAGACCCGGAGTCTCAGTTTCTTTTATCAGTGCCAGATTTTAATCTGGCATTGGTGGGGCGCATTGGGCAAGCGCCAGATGGTACTTCTGGGTGTCCACTGGGTCCACAGTCCGCGATGGACCACAAGCCCAGTGAGATCTATGATTTTCTAAAGTTTTAGATTTTTTTGACCCTTCTCGGTCGCTGGGTGGCCCACACGGGCTGTTGTTAAGTGTAAACGGGCCATCTGGCTTGGCGGCCCGCACTTGGTCCCATCATAACTAGACTGGTCCACCCCAGTATAAACTAACATTGAGTGTTAATGGTCGTTAAGTGATATTATAAGTTAATAAAAATAAATAAATAAATAAATAAATAAATAAATCTCAAGGATTTTTGGAGATCCGAAACAGTGAAAATTCGGGATGTTACATAGTTATAGTTTAATTCCTAAACTTTTTCATCTTAGTATTCCTATTTAAAGGGTTGTAGACTAGTTTATCAATCATTCAACAAGTTTCTTTTATATGTTTTAAAATTATTTCTATTTATTTTTCTCGTGGATTTGAGAAGTCTTTGTGAGAAGCTCTGTGGATTCGAAGTAGTTATTCTTGAGTAAGACGGTGATCGACCTCATTACGTTCATCCCTGAGTCACTTGGTATAGGGCGTCATAGTAGAAAGTTAACAGCAGAAGGGCAATTTCAACCCGAGCGGGACTCTTGAAGTGGAGTTTCATTTCTCTCTTCTATCTACCGTAGGATAAATTATTGTGAAAATTCACATTCATTTGGGGCCCTGGTGAGATCTGGGTATCCCTTTTCTTTGGTTCCATTTGCTTTATTATGATGGATAACTCATAGTTAAAAGATCATTAGTTAGAATATTTCAACATTTTGATCTTTCAATCTTTTCTTCTCATATGGCCTTTAAATAATGTGAGGGTTTACATATTTCAATCTAAAATATTATTTTGGTATCTCCCACCCACACGATGAGGCCCACCCTATAAACGTTTTAGGTCAAACTGGTAGATTCCTCAATGTACTTCAATAAATATGGTCTTATTGCCATATATACACGAAATCCTCTGGCATCATGAAGTTCCTACCTAGAAACCTAGGTGGGGCCACCATTATGTTTGTGAGAAATCCACGCTGCCCGGTTGTTTTTTGAGCTTATTTTAAGATATACAAAAAATGAGCTGGATCTAATACTCTAGTGGGCCAAAAATGTAACACGTAACATACACATTTGAAATATTCGTGGGGCCATGAAAGTGTTGAATCCAGGTAGTATTTGTGTTCTCAGTTCATCTCAATAGGAATGACGTCATAAATGGTATAGATGGAATTTAAACATCACTGTGTTAGGAGATGTCTTAAATCTGGAAAATATTTACGTGCACGACCGGTCGTGAGCATGGCTCGACCGGTCGTGGGAGTCTGTTCGACCAATCAAGCAGTGCACGACTCAAAGTCCAGCGACCAAGTTTTTTGGGGTCCGAGGTGCTCGACTGGTCGTGGCCTGTGTACGACCGGTCATAGGGGTCCTTCGACTGGTTGTAGCCTTGGCTGACCAGTCGTAAGTTATACAGATTCATTTCCGAATCCGATGCGGACTGCGGATTTTGGTGTCGCCTTTCGTAAGGGTGCGAAAGGGAAGTTTCATAAACTATAAATAGGGGTCCCTAGGGTTATTCTAGAGTAGGCTAAGGCTTCCTAAAGGTATTCTAAAGGGTTCTAGGGTTATCAAAGGGTGTAGCAAGGGTGAGATTTGAGGTTGTTCGAATCGGGTAAGTCCTCTCTCTTTGTAATTGATGCTTTCATAGTAGAATTCTGTCGCTTTGTGCTGTGGTTTTTTCCCGAAAGAGTTTTCCACGTTAAATCTGTGTGTTCTCTTGTATGCTTGGTGCCATTGGATTGCTATCCTAGATATAGATCTGTGTGATTCCGCAGGCCAAAAAACCCAACAAGTGGTATTAGAGCCAAAGTTCAGTTGGGGCACAAATCTGAATCTGAGGGACTAGTAATAATGGCGAGCACCAGGTATGAGATTGAGAAGTACACAGGGAAAAATAATTTTGAGTTATGGAAGATCAAGATGATGAGTTCCTTAATCAAGCAAGGCGAAGATGGTGCTCTTGAGGAGCGGAAGTCCACTATGACTGATGATGAGTAAAATACTCTTGATAAGAAGGCTTTATCATCGATCCATTTATGTCTCACGGATGAGGTTCTCTACAACGTCATGAGGGAGAAAATTGCGGTTAAGTTATGGGCGAAGTTAGAGGATGTTTATGCGAAGAAATCCTCTGAAAATCGCCTGCACTTGAAGCGGTAGTGGTATAACTTCAAGATGGCAAAGGGTGGAGTTCTGGAGGCTCACATCAGTAACTTTAATAAATTGGTTTGCAAATTGTTGAATATGAAGGAAGTGATGAAAGATGAAGAACAGGCATGTATGTTGCTGAATTCTCTCCCGGCGTCTTTTGAGGCATTCAAGGACACTGTGTGCAGCACGAACAAAACCCTGAGTGTCGATACCGTTATCTCAGCTCTTCGAGGGAAGACAATGAGAAATCTTAACAATGACATAAGGATATTTTCTGATGCACTGTTTACAATGGGTAGGAATTCTCAACAAGGTATAGGTTCTTCAGGTTCTAGTTCCAAATCCAAGGGCAAGGGCAAAGGAAAGGTAAAGTGCTGGAATTGTGGGAAGGAAGGACATGTGAAGAAGGATTGTGAAAGTCTTAAATCGAGGAGAGAAGATTCTAAGGCTTCGTACAGGGAGGCCAATGTTGCCACGTCAGATGAATGGAGTGGATGTGATGGTGATGTTTTATCTGTGTCTACACTTAGACGGTCATACGATGATCGTAGGAATAAGTGGATGCTAGACACAGGGGCATCTTTTCACATGACTCCTCATCGGAGTTGGTTCACCAGCTACAGGGAGTGCAATGGTGGACAAGTATTTATGGGCAATGACATTGCCTGTAATGTTGTGGCTGTTGGTTCGATGCGCATCGAGATGTTTGATGGGGTGAAGTGTACCTTGACTGAGATCAGGCACATTCCTGATTTGAAGCAAAATCTGATTTCTCTTGGTGTGCTTGAGGCAAAAGGATGCAAGTACATAGGAATTGATGGTGCTCTTACAGTATCCACGGGGGCACGGGTAATCATGAAAGCACAACGACTCGGTAACTTGTACAGGTTGATTGGGAGCACTTCAAACAGTGGAGCTACAGTAGATGTAGCGGATTCCACCTCTGCACGTGTGTGGCATAATGGGCATGGCCACATGAGGGGGCAGGGTAGGAAGGCTGAGACATACAGACAGGGATACAGAGCAGGTGAAACATCCACCTGTAAGAAGAATCACACGGCATGATTGCAGGTATCGGCGAGGTACATGGACGACTCCAATATCACAGGGGATTCATCTTCTATTCAGATGGCTCTAGGTGAGCCTGGTGCTGAGAAGTGAAAGGTGACTATGGGCGATGTGATGGATTCGTTGTACCAGACCGACATATGGGAGCTGGTGGAGCTTCTAGTGGGCCGGAGAGCGATTGGATGCATGGATCTTCAGGAGGATACAACATATATACAAGGCGAGGTTGGTAGCGAAGGGTTATGCTGAGAGAGAAGGGATCGACTTCTCAGAGATATTCATGCCGACAGTATAACAGGTGTCTATTAGATCCATGATTGGCACTGGTTGGCTAATGTGATCTTGAGCTGGAAGAATGGATGTAGAGTTTGCACTTCTGCAAGGGAAAGTGAAAAGCAGACTTACATGAAGCAACCAGAGCGGTTCGAAATTAAAGGGGCAGAGAAAAGACTTTGCAGGAGGTCGTGGTTCGACCTGTCGCTTAGGGAGTGATTTGATTCCTTCATGGATAAAGGATTGGGGGGATGCAAAGATGG
This sequence comes from Magnolia changhungtana, assembly GCA_030180095.1. Lineage (NCBI taxonomy): Eukaryota > Viridiplantae > Streptophyta > Magnoliopsida > Magnoliales > Magnoliaceae > Magnolia > Magnolia changhungtana. The sequence goes on from JASAUF010000676.1 coordinate 20,923,962, forward strand.
TTCTTGGCATTGAGACTGAAGGAAGAGTAGACTTTGGTAATCACAGGAGGAATACCTTGTACGTAGGTATTGATCAAGGATGTGATGGGCCAGGTAAAGCCGGAGAGCGTTCCCTACGCATCTCTCTTCAAGTTTTCCTCAGGACATGTCCCAAAACAGATGAGGAAAAGCAAGATATCTCATGAGCCTTATTCGAATGTGATTGACAGTGTATGCCATGGTCTGGATTAGACCAGTTATTTCATAGGCTATCGGTGTTGTTAGCAAGCACCCCGACAAGCAATATTGGGTAGCGGTGAGATGGTAAGAAGACTATGTCGTTCTTTTGTGAAGACAGGAGCAAAGGTGTAACACCCTGAAAATCGGGGGTCGAACATAAACTCAACTCCCGAGTTCCAGAACATCACTTATGCAACAAAATGAATGATGATTGAATGTTGACTGTATTCGTGCATTGAACATGAGTGAGATTAAGCCAAAACAGCATATCATACTCCAGAGACAGTTAAATTTGCAAGCAGAAGACTGTGATAGATAGATAAAATATATAACTTATGATGAGTCTCCAGAGTGTGATAACATTACCAGGTTAAATAAATACAAGTGCAGTTCTAAAATGTACCAAATGTGAGGAAGTGTAATGCCTCCTATCCCATGTACCATAGCCCCGTCAATACAATATCAGGTCTTCATTGACCTGCCCAGAGAGATACAGATAGGAGAATTCCTCCTATCATCATAGAAAGTAGTCGGCTCCGCTTCACAAGCATCGCCACCACTGAAACTCAACAAATGGGTTGGTGTGTACAACACCGTCCCGTAACGTGGGAGTGAGTGATCAACTCAAGTGGAACAAGAAAGCATAGGTTAACATGTTATCAATTCAATCAAGCAATAATGATAAAGCAATACAAATCAAACATTTCTAACTACTCTTGTTAAGTGTGAAAATGAAATGACATGATGCTGTATGCCCTTGCCAAACCACCCTCAAGCGACATCATCTTACGTTCGCGAATGCTTACTCCCTCAGTGCGCCACATCTACAAAGCACATGCGGTGCGATGATGCTCATGATTACCAAGTTATTATTAGTCCATTTCAAACAGCAATATTGGGAAACTAAGGTACCTCCCTTGTATCATTCCCAAACATGATCCATTCTAGGGTCGTCAATCCTAGCTAATCTCATACGATAATATGGTTTGAGAAGCGTAGTGAAGGCATCGTCACCCGTCAGCGCGGATACAGATCTCACCGTATGCGGCTCAATTGCTGGCCATCAGCTCAAGTACATATCTCACCATACTTGGCTCAATCACTAGCCGTCAGCTCGAGTACAGGTCTCACCGTACTCGGCTCAACTCATACTCTAGTTGCTGTGAAAGACTCGTCGCCAATCACAGACACTTGGAGTATACTCGAAGATACTACGGAGGACTCGTCGCCCGTCAAAGCCACGAGCACAGTCTCACCGTGCTCGGCTCTCGCCGTAAGTATCGACAACTCGAATATAGTGTCCCATACCACCATAATCGGCTCACGAGGTTGGTTGCGCAATGGTCACTACGGGGAGGCACATGACCCCCGGCGTAGGCCGACGGCTCGACCACGGTGTCCCATACCACCATGCCGGCTCATGCGTCTTAGCGGATCGAGGTACCATGGTTAAAAGGGATTTCACTGGTAAGTTTGGTACCCCAGGTTCAAGCAGAGGCGACCAAACATGGTGAACATATATTAGACAAATCGGGTTACTTGACGAGCTCGACTAGCACGATCGCCGTTGAGCTGCACGACATGAAGTGCATAAACAACTTCGTGTGGCCTAGCCACCTGCCGACAGTAACGCACGACACAAGTTCGTCGAACACATCTCACGTGGCAAATGAATCTCACCACGAATTCAATCCCGTTACCGATTGCACGGACTATAATCATAGCCCCAAACACAATCAATTGAGATAGATAAAGCGAATGGATCAAGATTCAACTCATACAATCAAGATATGGTATTATCCGTTAGGGTCGCCAGTACATTTGCACGCACTCGTTGCTCGCTCCCCCATCACCCATGACGGATCATACAACATAAATATAAATTTAAGCATATGCATTACATAGTTAAAATCATAAAGCAATTGAGCATGTTATGAATCACAACACAAGCATGAGTTTGTACATGTTCAATTCCTAATCACACAACTATCAAAGGAGATCATACACATAGTAAAAAAAGGTTGAGAATCATATCTCAACACCCTTATACATTACACTTTGCTAACTACTACTCATTCAGACATTTCAAGAAACACTTAAACAAACATACATCGACATACATGACATATGTCGATCACATAGGCATTAGGCCAAATCCTTTCACTAGGGAGTTGCCCCAATCATAACACGCGTACACCCACGACGGATAGTCATGGCAAGCAGGAATCCAAGTTCCATATTCATTCAGTCATTCCCACAAACACTTGGGCCACACATTTTAGCATATATGGTGTATATTGGCCGTGGCGTGATTTAGAGAAAATCCTTTCGTCAAAAGGGTATCGCCAATACAACAATCATGAATCCATGACAATTAGTCATGGCGAGCACGAATGAGAATTCTATACTCATTCAGTCATTTTCACAAACACTTAGAATACACTATTACAACATACATGGTGTATGTTAGCAAAACATATATTAGGGCTATCCTTTAGCCAAGTGAGTATTTTACTCATGTATAATATATTACTATAACAAATAATCATGATAAATGCATCTCCAAAATTTATATGTATACAGTATTTTCTAGAATACGCATTTTCAACATACATAGTGTATACAAGCAAACATGTATTAGGCGATTCCCTTCACCAAGTAAATATTTTATACGCACATAATATATTTATACGACAATTAATCATGACAAACACATCGCTAAAATATACATGTATACGGTACTTCGTACAATACCGTATTTCTACATACATAGTGTTTGTTAGTAGACATGTATTTAGGCGAATCCTTTCGCCAAGCTAGTATTTTATTCATATATTGTATAATCATATATTAAATAAGTATGTCAAACATTATTCCAAAAGAAATACGTATACGGTATTTCTAACATACACAATTTCAACATACGTCGCATTTACAAGTGAACATGTATTTTGGCGATTCCTTTCACCAAACTAGTATTTTATTCATATATTATATAATCATACATTAAATAAACATGTCAAACATTTATCCAAAAAAAATACGTATACGGTATTTCTACGTATACCTAGAATATGTGAAATTCCATATTTCACAACGTTAATCAGAAACAGAAACGGAAAGCACTTTGTACATGTGCAATTGCATGCAGTCATGAATCTACCATTATCGACATTGAAAGCGTTGAAAACCGCAACTTATACACTTAAAGTCCTCACCTTTGCCTTTTGAAACTCAACGAATCAAGAAGGCAAGTAGAACTTCCGTATACGGGAGTTTTCTAGCCTAAAGAGCGGAATCGGTTAGTTGTTACATAAGCCTACAACGATCCTAACAAAATTCGGACCTAGGGTTAGGGTTTCTTACCTTCAAATGGGATGGACACCGTAGGAAAGCGCCTAGAAAAGGGCGGTGTAGGCCCTGTAACAACCCAAAGCAGGAGGAGGAAAATCGGCAACAAACTCCAAGCCTTTCTCTCTCTTTTCTCTCTCCCAAAACTCAAATTCGTATGGCTGTGAGAGAGGGTGCTCTAAGGCCCTTATATAGCCTAAAACATTCCCAAAATAGACTCAGGTTCAAGGGTTACTGCTAATATAGGATAGTCGTCACTTTTTCAGCTCAAAAGAGAGGTTCTGGTGGCCCTCCTTGAGCCAAACGTCAGACTTAAGCTCACCACACATGGATCTATGTGGGATTTCGTTTTCGACTCGATCAGATTCCCAGATCGCACGTGGCGGACCACTTTCAGTTCGATGGTCAGTGGGCCACGATCAGAAATTCTAAGTACATGTAAATGTTCCTGAAATTTTTCTTAATCCGAGGGTGTAATTTGGTCTGATTCTGACGGTCAGGTTGCTTAATACTGGCGCGTCAACGAATGATGCCAGATCACTATTCCAGATATTTATTTTGGAACGGGAATAGTGTTTTTCACACACCCTCGCTCCGGATCGAAGCGAATGGCCGTGGAACATCGGATGGAGCTGATTTTTGAGATGATTGTTAAGCCTAGTGGGGCGGTCCTAGTTCCTTAGCTTCGGGTTAATCGGACTCCCGATGTACGATCTAGACCTAATCGAAGTTTCGTTTCATTCGAGAAGCAGACGGGAAATGAGTTTGGTTCTAAACTTTAGGGTAACCTAGCGTCAATGATTCTGCAAGTTTTGGGTCTTGCAGATCGTATTTAAAGCGATTCAAATGGATTTCATGGCTAATCTAGTTTAACACCTAGTTCACTTTGTCAATTTCTAAAGGATTTAATCCTAAGTGATTTTCGTCTGAGGTGGAACTTAGTCCATTGTAGTTTGTATATAAAGTGATCCAAGTTATACTACTTAGCTAGTTTAAGATAGTGTCTAGGGCGAAAGTGCTTTGAAAAATTGAAAGCACAAGGTAGTGAAGGGTGGGATTTGTGAAGAAAATGGTTTAAGGAGCGATTTGAGGCTTTAATTGAGCGTTTAAGAAGTTAAACCTGTGTTAGGATTGACCCATTGCCTAAGGACGTCTAATCCCAAGTTAGCAAAAATCCGGGGCGTTACAAAAGGTGGTTGGGCATGTGGATTTAAATCCGGCAGACATGATCAATAAGAATGTTCCTACAAAGAAGTTCAGGTTCTGTGCAACTTCTCTAGGCTTGGCGATGACGGAAAAGAAAGACGGAGTGTGCACGAGAAGCTATGATGTGATGCAGAGATAAGAGAAGAAGTCTAGGAGCTACATGGTTAAAGATTGAAGACATGGTGGAGATTGTTAGGAGATGTCTTAAATTTGGAAAATATTTACGTGCACGACCGGTCGTGAGCATGGCTCGACCAGTCGTGGGAGTTTGTTCGACCAATCGAGCAGTGCACGACTCAAAGTCCAGCGAGCAGGGGTCCGAGGTGCTCGACCGGTCGTGGCCTGTGTACGACCGGTCATAAGGGTCCTTCGACTGGTCGTAGCCTTGGCTAGACCAGTCGTAAGTTACACAGATTCGTTTCCGAATCCGATGCGGACTGCGGATTTTGGTGTCGCCTTTCGTAAGGGTGCGAAAGAGAAGTTTCCTAAACTATAAATAGGGGTCCCTAGGGTTATTCTAGGGTAGGCTAAGGCTTCCTAAAGGTATTCTAAAGGGTTCTAGGGTTATCAAAGGGTGTAGCAAGGGTGAGATTCGAGGTTGTTCGAATCGGGTAAGTCCTCTCTCTTTGTAATTGATGCTTTCATATGGAATTCTGTCACTTTGTGCCGTGGTTTTTTCCTGAAAGGGTTTTTCACGTTAAATCTGTGTGTTCTCTTGTATGCTTGGTGCCATTGGATTGTTATCCTAGATCTAGATCTGTATGATTCCACAGGCCAAAAATCCCAACACACTGTGGGCCTAGGGAAGTTTCAACGAAAGGAATTTCCCTACCCACCCTTTCCTTTTGTGCGGCCCACTTAAGTCTTGGATCTTGTTCTATTTTGGTCTCAAATCCTAAAATGAGCTTAAAAAATACATGGTCAGGTAAATTTCCGCACGCAATGCGTGCTACCCTTCCCTAATCCATCTAGGTAGGGCTATGTGGGGCCACCATGATGTAAGTGCTTTATCCACGCCGTTTATCGCTTTTATCCGATCATTTTAAAGTATCTTACTAAAAATGAGGCAGGTAAAAGGCTTAAGTGGACCACAAAGTGGGGGATTTAACGACCACCGTTAAAAACTCCTAGGAGCTGGAGAAGTTTCGGATTAAGATGATATTTAAGTTTTCACTTCATCCACGTTTACATGACCTTATGAATAGGTTGGAGGGTAAAAGAACATCATGGCAGACCTTAGAATAAGGGTGGGTGTCATTATTACTGCAGCTTCCTTTGGTGTGGTCCACTAGAGGGTTGGACCTGTCTCATTTTTAGTATCATATTTTAAAATGATCTAATAAAAGCGATGAACGGCGTGGATAAAAAATTTACATCACGGTGGGCCCCACAGATCCCTGCCCGGACGGATAACTGTCTGGCGGGGTAGGACGCAATCCTTGCCGGATTTACGCTTCACAGATTACAATGTTAGTTTACCACCATTCTAGTGCCTCATCATCTCACACTTGCCATCGTTGAAGACAAACCAGACCATCCAAATCACCAACACAATTATGGAGGAGTATAAGATATATACTGATAACAAGCTACTGACCGTCAGATCTCTCCCTTGGAATTGGGATCACTGGCAATTTTTCTTCAACCATCCGTTTGACAGCCATCAATTGGACGGCTATGATTGCCTGATCAGTGTAAAATTACAGATAGGCTCTATCCACAATGTCCCAACCATTCTAAGTTAGATGTGTATAGTCACACGTGTTGAGTCAGCAAGGTTATCAAAACGGTGGTTGTTCACTCCCCAAGTATAGGGTTGTGATGTAGTAATAACTCGGTAAGATCGAGGTCGAATCCCACGAGGACTGATCGTCACAATTCAAATATGTGATCCTCCTTAACTAATTCAACAAATAATGGAGCAAATTACTAACACAAATTTATAGAAAATAACTATTGAAGATAGGGAAGAAAATTCAATAAGAGGAAGAGCACTAGGACTTTCGAATCCACCCCTAATTATCCCAACCCTTATTTTGTCTGTTAATTCACTTTAATATAGATTGATCTAACTTATCTAGAGAAAGCACAATCTGTGTCCTTAATCGGGCATACAGATTGTCTAATTCCTTCAAGCAATGCCATGAATAACATATCCCATGTCCAAATCGGGCATATGGAATATGCAGTTCAGTAAAGCACCCTGTTTCTTCCTCTACAGGAACCTGTTCATAATTAGACACAAGTACCTAGCATAAGCATCCAGACCACATCTATGCATAGACTCTGATCAAAGTTGATAGATGGAGAAGTATGGAATTTAAAACAATCAAGCGCACTAGAGAAAGAAACAAACCAATCTAATTAAAATAAAATCAACATAGAAAAAGAGGTGTTCAAATTAGGAGTTTCATCTCAGCCCTAGCTGAGAGATTAGTTACCCATAAAATCCATTAAATAGATGGATAAATAAAATTCAATAACAAACTTTAAACCAATTTCTCTCTTTCTTCTTTCTTCTTTTTCTTCTCTCCTTTGCTCTAGATCTGGAATTCTCCACTTTTTCTAATTTCTCCGAATGCCCTTCCTCATGTTTTGCAACTCTTTTTATAGCTGATGGAGTGGCTGGAGTGGTGAAATTCGGATTTGGGAAGCTGTCGCACGCGCAGCAAAATTCCTTTTCGCAGCCAAGTTCAGGACCTCAAAACACCATACTTTCCTCGTTCAAATTCCAACAAACACCGTCCCTTAGGACTTTCTTGGGTCCTCTACATGATAGACGGTTCAGATCTGCCATATGATCAAAGATGGTGGCCCACAACCGCCTGGAAAACCGGATTTCCAAATTTGTGCAACACTTTCGCACCCTTTCGCTGTCGTGATCGGTGGGCCCCATGGAAGTATTTTCTGGGAAATCTACCCCGTCCATTGGATTCAGGACAAAATTTCAGTCAAGAATAGGTAGTTTTAAACGTCCAATGATGTGTCCCAGAGAAGAAAACACAAAAAGATCAGATTTGGACGTTGCAGAGCAGCCCTTTTGTGGCCTCTGTACTGCACACGTGTGTACGCATGGGAGCAAAGTAGTAGCATGGTTTTGTAGTGCTCAAGCCCATCTTCAAGATGGACGGTTCAGATCGTCCGAAAAAACCACGTGTGGGGCCCACTGCCGTTCGCAAAAAGGACCAGCAGCGTCCGTTCGCTGACGCTAGAGCGGGGACGCGGATCCGCTGCGATGGTGGTGGGTCCCACTCCTTCACGTATTTTTGAAATCCACTCCGTCCATTGAACAGAGGACGAAATTTCAGGTGGGAAAGACTACTTTTGGAGTAAAATATGTGTGGCCCACAAGATGATTTGGTCCGCCGTCCAGATTATGTTTAACAAGAGATCTCTGTGTTTACCCACGCATGGGTCCAAAAGGACACCTAGGTGGGGGTAAACTCCGACCTCTGAGTACACTGAACGGTCCAGATTATCTTAATTCTCAAAGGGTGGGGCCCACAACTGCCAACCGACGGACGGCTGGAGAACCCCTGTAACGGCAATTGCCGTTTTTGAATTGGAAAGTCGCGGTCAGCGCTGCTGACCGCCCGACTTGGTTCGGTGCGACTCTGGAGAATAGTGCACATATGCACTTTACTTTTCATGCAGGGCCTGCTGTAATGTTTTCAAGAAATCCAAGCCATCCATCCTATTTCTTATATCATTCAAACCATTGAAACCAATCTTTAGGCAGTTTCAAATATCAGGTGGGCCCAGAATCAACGATTTATGGACTGATCTGTCAGTTGGGGCACTTCCCTAGTGATCCGAGGGCTGAAATTTGAAATGTACGGTTAATTTACGGTCCCCATCATATGTATAAAGTTTCGAGCCAATTGGATGGAGGGAACCATGTGATCTTTCATTCTGGACCAGTTTCGGGCCTCTTTAAACGTGAACGGCCTGATTTCCTCGGGTCCCAGGTATGCAAAATCTTCATTATTGGTCTTCTGAGGTTCATCCCGTGCTCTGGTGATTTTGGAGCATCAAATCCATGCCTTTAACATCAAATTCCAATTAACGTTCCTGATTTCATCCTGTAACGAAAATATAATTAAGATCCGGCATTAAACATTATCATGTATGTAAAATCAAGTAATAGTCGGGGTCTACTATGCAATATTCGACCCTCAACACAACCCCCAACCAGCATTTTGCTAGTCCCGAGCAAAACATGCGAAAAATAATTTCAAAAATAAAAGACAATTCCTGTAAACTCAAGTGACGGGTGAACAGATAATTGAGATGTGAAAATTCTAAGATTCAAGAATGGTGATAAGATTTTTCTCCTGAAATCAAGCTTATAGTAAACTACATAATCAAGTTTAAAATATTAATCCATTAATTAGAACAATTTTAAACATTGAGTTCCGTGAGCGAATAGTGTAATCTCGGCTTACAATCATTAAAATATCCAATTGTCAATTTCATGATATCATTAGTAATTCGTGACAACCAACCTGAAACCAACACTAGCATTTTAGATCATCTTTTCGTTTTATCAGCCTTTGATTTCCTTTATAAACAGTGGTGCCAAGGAGGGGAATCAAATCCGCACCTATAGGGAGCAAACCTATGGTGAAAACTTGTCGCCTAACTCTTTTCTCATGTCAACTATAGGGAATCGAATCTTCATCTATAGGGAGCAAACCTATGGTGAAGATTATGCGTCCTATTCTTTCAATTCTTCTTTATAAACTGATGCTAAAAATTTTATTTTTCAGGTTGGTTTCTTTCATGTTTAGTGATTACCAAGTTACCATTTAATATCAAACTGAAAACTTAATGTGTAAGTGAGATCTGATATGTGAAATCATGGCTCAATCAATGTTTACAACTTCTAATCATGGATTAACCATTCAAACTTCAGTGTGAAATCTGCCAGACAACCAAATCCAAGAGTCATAAATTTCTCACATTCTGTATCTTGTAATTTCAAAATTACAACTATCCTTCAAAATCACTTTAAAGTCAACAGAAAGTCCAAAAAATTTTAAAAATTTTCACAATTTTCGCTCAAGACCAAGAAAATACTGATTAGGTAACCTAATCTCCCACCCCCAACCTAAAATCTACATTGTCCTCAATGTAAAAGAAATAAGCATGCAATGCACATGAGACAACGAAAAGAAAAGAGGAGTAGGGAAAGATAGTACCTGGATGGAGAATCAAGAAGCTCTCAAAAATATCAGCGTAAAAGCGAGTCAGAACAAGAGAGAAATCAGGAAAATAAAAGATCCTACCTATACCACTTTCGCAGGTGCTCTCGATTGCATTTAGCATATGCAACAAGCCTTTAAACCCCTAGGTTACCCCTAGTGGACGAGTTGTAGTCTCGTGAGGGTTTGCAGTAATGTTACCCACAAACATTGAACTAACTAACAAGGAAAAAGAAATCAAATGAAATGCTGGGTTGCCTCCCAGGAGCGCTAAGTTTAACGTCTTCAGCCAGACAAGAACGGACCGTGAATTCATTAATCTTTAAGACCAGGGTCCGCCAAAGAACTTACCTCATCCTTAATTAACCGATCCCAGACAAGTGATATGAGTTCCCATGAGCTGTGCTATCTGAAAGGAGGTAACTGACACTGTCGTCAAATAATTTCAGGACTTCTGCTCGAACGACTTCTTCCATGTTAGGATCACGCGTCCTTTGTATTTCACGTGACATTTCCACAGCATGATCCTTACATACAGTAGGGCACACTCCTTGTATTTCTGCTATCTTCCGTTCAATTGCTGCCTTGTATGTTCGAAGAACATTAAGCAACCTGTTCTCTTTTGCCTTCTCAGAGTTAGAAATTGTGCTGTCAGGAAGAGTCTCAGAGGGATGAAGAGGTTCCACTTTTGCTCTCCATTTTTCAGTCTCCAATATAGGAGTAGAGTCGAGCAATGCATTGACTTCATGGATGGGACTATCAATGTCAAAATCCATGCCCGATTGTGCTAAGCAGGTCTCAAGAGGATCTTCAAAAGATGTACGGAAGGAGTCCTGCACAAGGCTCTCGATCATGTCCACTTCAAAAATGTCGTTCAAATCCGCGGGTTGTTGTCCTGCATTAAAAACATTGAGTTTAATATTCATGTTACCAAATGACAATTTCATAACTCCATTAAATGATTTATAATAGCATTAGATGTAGCCAAAAATGGACGACCCAAGATGACTGGGATCTGACTATGAGGATTCTGGACAGGCTGAGTATCTATAACTATGAAATCCACTGGAAAATAGAATTTATCAACCTGGATTAGCACATCTTCAATAATACCCCGGGGAACTTTGACAGATCTATCAGCCAGTTGTAATGTTACCTTAGTCGGTTTCAACTCACCAAGTCCTAGCTGCTCATAAACCGAATAAGGTAACAAATTAACACTCGCCCCTAAATCAAGCAATGCTTTCCCAATCTTATGATCTCCTATGCCGCAAGAAATGGTGGGGGCTCCTGGATCCCTAAATTTAGGAGGGGTGTTATGTTGGATCATGGAGCTGAGCTGCTCTGCAAGGAAGACTTTCTTATGAACATTCTGCTTACGCTTTTGAGTGCATAAATCTTTAAGAAACTTAGCGTAAGGAGGGACTTGCTTGATGGCATCAAGTAACGGAATGTTGACTTGCACTTTTTTAAACACATCCAGGATTTCATCAAAGTTATTTCTTTTCTTCATTGGTGCCAGACGTTGAGGAAAAGGTGCTTTGGGCACGTAGGGTGGCACATCAGTAGTTCCTGGAGAATCAGAGAGCTTTTGAATTTTGGATGCATTGGTGTGTCTCTCTGCTTCATCTTGATCTTCCGCTTTAGAATTTGATTCATCCCTAGGCATCTCTATTCTGTTATCAATCTGTTTGCCAGACCTAAGGGTAGTGATCGATTTGGCTTGCTCATGATATTGTCCTTGGTTAGAATTAGAGCCAATCTCATACTGTCCCTTTGGATTAGCCACAGGTTGACTAGGGAACTTGCCTTTCTCTCTCTCACTCAACGTGGCAGCTAGTTGACCCATTTGTACTTCCAGCTTGGCAATGGATTGTGCATTTGCATGTAAGCTTTCTTTGGTTGGCTAGTAAAGTTTGTTGGGTGTCTTTTTGGAATTGGAGAGAACTCTGCATAAAAAGATGGAGTGTATCCTCAAGAGATGGTTTCCGTGATTGTGAAGGGACTTGTTGATATTGCGGAAAGCTGTTGGAGTTGTTGATTGCCACTTGAGGGTAAGGTTGCATGGGAGGATTCCAGATGGTCCTCCTTGTTGTGGCCCTTTTGCCCAAGAAAAATTTGGATGCCTAGCCCAACCTGGGTTGTAAGTGTTTGAGTAAGGATCATTCCCAGGTTTCTGAAAGGTGTTCAAAGCATGAACTTGTTCAGAGAGGAATTCTGGAAATCTTTGTACAGATGGGCAAGATTGCGTAGGATGGGTAGAACTAGAACATATGGCACAAGCCTCGGCTTGAGTTGTTTGTGGAGGTCCATTATGTAACATCGAGCATCAACCTTCTTTGTCGGGCCATCAATCTTGGCATGGAGATCAGTGTGACTCCTATCTCATATATGCCACCTCTCTTTTGTGGTTGGGAACTTCTTTCACCTCTATCTCGAATAGTCCCATTCTTTGGGAATTTTCACACAAGGTTTCAAAGAATTTCCATGCTTGGTATCGCTTTTGGTCATGAAGGACCCTCCACTGGTGGCATCAACCATGCGACGGTTCTGGGGTGTCAAACCGTCATAAAAGTATTGCACTTGTTGCCACTTCTCAAAACCGTGGTGTGGACATTTAAGAAGCAAGTCCTTCCATCTTTCCCAACATTCATGAAAGTGCTCTCCCTCTTTTTGTGTGAAATTAGTGATTTCTCTACGGAGAGCATTAGTTTTGTGAACAGGGAAGAACTTGTTTAAGAACTTTCTAGACAATTGGTCCCATGTAGTGATAGACCCAACTTCTAGAGAATTCAACCATGCTTTTGCCTTATCCTTCAAAGAAAAAGGAAACAGGCGTAGGCGGATCGAATCATCTGAGAAGTTTTGGAATTTAAAGGTGGAGCAGATGTCTAGGAATTCTTTCACATGATGATATGGGTCCTCCTTGTCCAACCCATAAAAGGAAGGCAACAACTGTATGACCCCAGTCTTGAGTTCAAAGTGTGCTGCCGTGGTGGTGGGCAACACTATGCATGAAGGCGCATTGAATTGGACAGGAGCTGAATAATCTCTAAGAGTTTTAGTTCCATTCTCTTCTGCGATTTCAACTGAGATGTCTTTCAATCTTCTATAGAATGTTCTTTCTATTTCAGGATCAAAAGGTGCTAGTTCTTTATCTAGAGATCTACGTCCTAGCATAAACTAAGTAACAACCTAAGAGAAAGAAAACTAGAACTAGAAATTATGCTATTCAAAAAAAACAAGTTAAAACTATGTGAATAAGAATGGGAAGAAAGAACCCAGGAAAGGAGATGATTGATGTCAGAAGATTTAATAGCTTCCTTCCCCAATTCCTGTAAATAAAAACAAAAACAAATCAAGTTTCCTAAAATAATGATAGAAAAATCCTAAGCAACGGTTAATTTCTAAAAAAAGAAAGTTTCTAAAACTAGAAAATAGAAAGTTTCTAAATCCTAAGTTAGAAAATAGAAAATTCCTAAAAAATAAAAACCTAATTCTCAAAATAGAAAGTAGAAAAGATTGGAGAATTTAGAAAGATGTTACCAATTTGGAGATCTATGATAGAATCCTACAAAACAAAACAAGTTAGTTTCTAAAAAGGAAAGAAATCCTGGAATTAGAAAGTTACTAAAAATAAAAAGCTAAGTTAGTTTCTAAAAAGAAAAAAAAAAAAAATTTCTAAAAAGAAAGTTACTTAAAAGAAGAATCTAAATCTAAAATTAGAAACTAAAAATTTCTAAAAAATAGAATCCTAATTCTAAAAATAGAAATTAGAAAAAGTAAGAAACTTAGAAGGGATTACCCATTTAGAAGTTTATTTCAGGACCCTACAAAACAGGAAATAGGTTAGTTCTAAAATAAAAAAAAATTCTAAGTTAGTAAAATCCTAAGCTATGAATTATGATAAGAGAGAATCTTAAATTCAATTTGGATCGAAACAGTCCCCGGCAACGGCGCCAAAAACTTGTTCACTCCCCAAGTATAGGGTTGTGATGTAGTAATAACTCGGTAAGATCGAGGTCGAATCCACGAGGATTTGATCGTCACAATTCAAATCTGTGATCCTCCTTAACTAATTCAACAAATAATGGAGCAAATTACTAACACAAATTTATAGAAAATAACTATTGAAGATAGGGAAGAAAATTCAATAAGAGGAAGAGCACTAGGACTTTCGAATCCACCCCTAATTATCCCAACCCTTATTTTGTCTGTTAATTCACTTTAATATAGATTGATCTAACTTATCTAGAGAAAGCACAATCTGTGTCCTTAATCGGGCATACTGATTGTCTAATTCCTTCAAGCAATGCCATGAATAACATATCCCATGTCCAAATCGGGCATATGGAATATGCAATTCAATAAAGCACCCTGTTTCTTCCTCTACAGAACATGTTCATAATTAGACACAAGTACCTAGCATAAGCATCCAGACCACATCCATGCATAGACTCTGATCAAAGTTGATAGATGGAGAAGTATGGAATTTAAAACAATCAAGCACACTAGAGAAAGAAACAAACCAATCTAATTAAAATAAAATCAACATAGAAAAAGAGGTGTTCAAATTAGGGGTTTCATCTCAGCCCTAGCTGAGAGATTAGTTACCCATAAAATCCATTAAACAGATGGATAAATAAAATTCAATAACAAACATCAAACCAATTTCTCTCTTTCTTCTTTCTTCTCTTTCTTCTCTCCTTTGCTCTAGATCTGGAATTCTCCACTTTTTCCAATTTCTGAATGCCCTTCCTCATGTTTTGCAACTCTTTTTATAGCTGATGGAGTGGCTGGAGTGGTGAAATTCGGATTTGGGAAGCTGTCGCACGCGCAGCAAAATTCCTTTTCGCAGCCAAGTTCAGGACCTCAAAACACCATACTTTCCTCGTTCAAATTCCAACAAACACCGTCCCTTAGGACTTTCTTGGGTCCTCTACATGATAGACGGTTCAGATCTGCCATATGATCAAAGATGGTGGCCCACAACCGCCTGGAAAACCGGATTTCCAAATTTGTGTGAAACTTTCGCATCCTTTCGCTGTCGTGATCGGTGGGCCCCATGGAAGTGTTTTCTGGGAAATCCACCCCGTCCATTGGATTCAGGACGAAATTTCAGTCAAGAATAGGTAGTTTTGAACGTCCAATGATGTGTCCCAGAGAAGAAAACACAAAAAGATCAGATTTGGACGTTGCAGAGCAGCCCTTTTGTGGCCTCTGTACTGCACACGTGTGTACGCATGGGAGCAAAGTAGTAGCATGGTTTTGTAGTGCTCAAGCCCATCTTCAAGATGGACGGTTCAGATCGTCCGAAAAAACCACGTGTGGGGCCCACTGCCGTTCGCAAAAAGGACCAGCAGCGTCCGTTCGCTGACGCTAGAGCGGGGACGCGGATCCGCTGCGATGGTGGTGGGTCCCACTCCTTCACGTATTTTTGAAATCCACTCCGTCCATTGAACAGAGGACGAAATTTCAGGTGGGAAAGACTACTTTTGGAGTAAAATATGTGTGGCCCACAAGATGATTTGGTCCGCCGTCCAGATTATGTTTAACAAGATATCTCTGTGTTTACCCATGCATGGGTCCAAAAGGACACCTAGGTGGGGGTAAACTCCGACCTCTGAGTACACTGAACGGTCCAGATTATCTTAATTCTCAAAGGGTGGGGCCCACAAGAGCCAACCGACCGTCGGCTGGGAACTCCTGTAACGGCAATTGCCGTTTTGGATTTGAGAGTGCGCGGTCAGCGCTGCTGACCGCTCGACTTGGTTCGGTGCGACTCTGGAGAATAGTGCACATATGCACTTTACTTTTCATGCAGGGCCTGCTGTAATGTTTTCAAGAAATCCAAGCCATCCATCCTATTTCTTATATCATTTAAACCATTGAAACCAATCTTTAGGCAGTTTCAAATATCAGGTGGGCCCAGAATCAACGATTTATGGACTGATCTGTCAGTTGGGGCACTTCCCTAGTGATCCGAGGGCTGAAATTTGAAATGTACGGTTAATTTACGGTCCCCATCATATGTATAAAGTTTCGAGCCAATTGGATGGAGGGAACCATGTGATCTTTCATTCTGGACCAGTTTCGGGCCTCTTTAAACGTGAACGGCCTGATTTCCTCGGGTCCCAGGTATGCAAAATCTTCATTATTGGTCTTCTGAGGTTCATCCCGTGCTCTGGTGATTTTGGAGCATCAAATCCATGCCTTTAACATCAAATTCCAATTAACGTTCCTGATTTCATCCTGTAACGAAAATATAATTAAGATCCGGCATTAAACATTATCATGTATGTAAAATCAAGTAATAGTCGGGGTCTAATATGCAATATTCGACCCTCAACAGTGGTGTAACTGTAGCGAGTATGTAGTATAATTGGACGCGTGACGCTGCCACCAGCCAGGTGGCTAGTCGTCGGTGCTATGTGGACCCACCATGATGTGTGTTTTATCCACGCCGTACATATATTTTGAAATATAATTTTAGGGCTTGATGATAAAAATAAATTATATATAAATCTCACGTGGATCACACCATGGGAAAACAGTAGTGATTGAATGCCCACCATTAAAAACCTCCTAGGGCCCAATGTAATGGTTATTTGACATCTAACCTGTTGATTAGGTCATACAGACTTGGATGAAGGGAAAAAAAATTATATTAGCTTGATCCAAAACATTTGTCGTCCCAAGAAGTTTTTAATGGTGGGCGTTCAATCAACATGTGCGGTCCATTTGAGATTTGGATCAATCTCATTCTTGGGCTGTTAAAATAAAATGATCTGAAAGAATGGGTGGACGGTATGGATGAAGTAGATACATCATGGTAGGGCCCACAGAGCACCGATGTCAGTATCCAATTCGTTGCAGGAAGCGGATTTCCTGGAAAGCCTTTCGCAGGAAGTTCTTGCGCAAGGATGATGGGTGGGCCTACCTCAATGTACGTGAGATATCCATTCCGTCCATCCATTTTAAGAGATAATTTTAGGACTTTTAACCAAAAATTAGTGGATAAAGAACTAAAGTGGGTCATACAAGAAGGGAAATTGGGAAAAGAAATTTCTACCGTTGAAACCTTCTTGGGCTCCACCTTGATGTTTATATGCCATCTAAACCGTTTATAAGGTCATTCCGATTGGGATGAATTGAAAAAACTGAAAATATAGGCTGATATAAAACTTTTATGTCCATAAGAATGCTTCAACGGTGCTCACTGAATTCACACTGTTTCCTCTCTTATGACCCACTTAACTTTTGGATACACTTTATTTTTGGTAACACGTCCTAAAATAAGTTATAAAATGGATGGACGGGTTGGATTTCTCAAAAACATCACGGTGGACCCCACCCTGCATCCTTGCGCAGGAACTTCCCTTCCGCAGGAAATCCGTTGCAAGTGACCGCATGAACCAACACAACACTATAAATAAGAGCATTACCAGCCTCGAATATCCAAAAAAAAATCACTATGGCGAGAATCGTCCTCTCCATCATTCTCTTGTACGTGTTCATCACCATCATTGCATGCCCCGCCCACGCCCACGATACGTCGCAGACGAAGAAGAAGTTCCCCGCCGTTCTGGTCTTCGGTGATTCTACTGTCGACACCGGCAACAATAACTACATGGATACAATGTTGAAGGCTGACCACCCGCCCTATGGTGTGGATTACCCTCATTATGAGGCCACGGGCCGCTTCTCCAATGGTCGGCTGATGCCCGATATGCTGGTGTCCGAGCTAGGCATAAAGGAATCGTTACCGCCCTTCTTGAATCCATTGCTATCGGATGATGAGATCAAGACCGGTGTTAACTTCGCATCAGCAGGTTCTGGTATCGATGACCTGACCACGGTAGCGACTGGTGTGATACCTGTGTCACGGCAGCTTTCGATGTTTAAGAACTATATAAATAGACTAAAGTCGATTGGCGGTGATAAAGAGGCTAATAAGACAATTAGTAATGCACTAATCTTGATTAGTGCAGGGACTAATGACTTTACATTCAACTGGTATGATATTCCTTCAAGGAGGTCGCAGTTCCACAACATCAGTGGGTACCAAGATTTTCTACTGCAAAGGCTATGTGATCAGCTGAAGGTTCTATTTCTCTCTCTCTCTCAGACTCTCTCTCTGTCTGTCTTAGATCTGATCGTTCATTAGGTGGGCCTGCCATATGAATATTTGGTTCTAATGACAGCTAATCTGCAACACGGATTGGGTAATACCCCTACCAGGACCTGGCTAGAGACAGATGGTCCTGGCAGGGATTCTTTGGGGCCCACGGTGATATATTTGTTTTATCCAAGCTCAGCTTGGCTCGAACTCAATTTTTACATTTTCTATTATGATCATGTGCAGCAATTATACCATCTCGGCGGTAGAAAGTTCGTCGTGGCAGGCCTTGCGCCGATCGGCTGCGTCCCATTTCAAGTAACTACAAAATTCAAGAAGAACCCATTGCAAGGGGCATGCATTGAAGAACAAAACTGGGATGCTACCATCTACAATGCAAAGCTCAAGAATCTGTTGCCTGAAATCCAGTCTTCGCTGCCTGGAAGCAGATTCGTCTATGCTGGTGTCTATGATCCAATTACTGACATGGTCAATCATCCTGACAAATATGGTAATTCTCTTCATTTTTGTTTTTTCAGAGGTTTAAACAGTCCAGATTAAACAGTGGTCCAGTAATTAGAACCATTGGAGGGTAGTTCCTTGATGAACCATTCTCTACAGATGGGGCCATAGATCAATGATAAGTTACAGTGACGAATCCATTCTCTCAGAGTAGAGATTGTTGATCTCTCTAAAGAATCACCTTGATCCAGCAATTCTAACCGTTCAATCAGTGTGTTGGACAATGTTAATTTCCCTTACGAATTCCAATTCCATGGATCTTCGATCGTTAATTTATTTGGTTATTTATTTTGATGGGCAGGATTTGTGGACACCAAGAGAGGATGTTGTGGGACCGGTTTTCTTGAAGTAGGCCCACTTTGTAACATCCACACTCCTACTTGTAAGGATGCTTCTAAGTTCTTATATTGGGACGCCGTACACCCAACCGAAGCAACTTACAAAGTACTTTCAAAACATCTACTCGAGCTTCTTCCGGCGCTGTATTGAGGCCATTATAGGAAATTCTAATAATATCAGTGTATGCACAAGATAAGCTAATCTATACCGTCCATTTATTGATTGAACACACCCCATCTATTTGCTTTTTCTAGAGTCTTTTTTATTATTTTTTATTATTATTATTTTTATTTATGAGATGTATGCAGTGCAATTTACAAGTTTAATGTAAATGGTAGTTTTTTAGATGATCGCTGCCGTTTATTTGATGACCATCATTGTCATCATTTGTTATCTCCATCTATAGTGGATTGGACTATATGAACGGTTTGGATTTGTCTACACATGGGCATACATTTGCATGTATGGATGGTCAGATGGTGCCTATATTTTTAATTAGATTTATGATGGGCCACCCAAGCCCGAACTGTGATGATTGGGCACGATCTTTGCCAGCCACCCTCTTTTTTTTTTGCAAGATCTGGGCTGTTCATAAGGTGGGCCTGGATTCCAATGCAAGCCCAGGCCGAAAACCTGAAAGTCCAATCCGTCCAGATTGATCTTACCATCAACTTCAAAAGAGTTATAAAAAAAAAAATCAGTTTCCTACTTATCATTTGATCCCACTTGGTGATCAGATCAAGATGAATGGTTGGATTTGAACACGTTTGCCATGTTACCAATTCGGGAAGCCCTTGTATGAGAACTGTCTGGTCTTTCAATAACCCACAGATTGTATGTTTTCCGTATGCCCGAGCCGTGTCGGGCGCACATGGCTGATACATTATACAGATAGGTTATGTGATGCTCAATAATATGGTGGGCCCAATAATATTTCCCATATCAGATGATCACTTTTGTGCAACAAGAAATGGACAATTGAAACCAATAGCTCAGATGGGGGAGAGTTATTGGTGGAATACTTTCGCTTGATGAAATCATCAGTGAGTATAAAATGAACATGTTTTACTTGTCTACTGCATCCAACCTTGCCACAGAGTTTTTCACCATCCTCCCAAAGAAGATCATATGGTGATTGCTTCTCATCTTGCCTGGTAAAGAAACATCCAAATGAGAGAGAGAGAGAGAGAGAGAGAGAGAGAGAGAGAGAGAGAGAGAGAGAGAGAGAGAGAGAGAGAGAGAGAGAGATCCCACAGTTTCAAGATCCCAGCCCAACCATAGACAACAACCTGGCCTTTCATCTGGAATTCAAACCATTCATCAATGTGGGGCAAAAAACTAGCCATCATCACTGATACTATAGAAAGCAAGGGGTGTTTGCATGTGGGATTGTAATCTAAGAACTAGCCCTTTTCATGGCTGCATGTAGAATTCAATAAGCTTGGAAAAAGAAAATCCAGGATTCAAATTATAGTAATGAATACTTTATCAAGATTAAAGGGGATCAAGCTCAAAAAATAAAATAAAAAACAGCTACTAAAGGCCCCAAGATAAAAATCCTTGTTCCCCGCAACCCGACCGATTCATCAAGCTTGCCATCTCCCATGTTGATGATGCCTGAAAAACAGGTCAGAACAGAGGTTTCAGCATGTAGTCACTTCCTTCCTAGAGAAATGGGTGTTGAAAACGAAGGAAATTTGAAAGACCTTGTGACGCCACGATGCATTGAAGTGCCTCTAGAGAATCCATGTATGGACTAATTATTATCCATATACATTAAGAAAACCATGCACGTACCATTGAGCCATCGGAAAGTTGAGCTCTTCACTTAAGCTCCTGTATGTTGCCATTATTAGGTAACACCAGACATTGCTAAATATTCTCCTAAAAAATAGAAAAGAGAAGTAATGAGACTGGATTAATCTAACCTCTGCAATAAAAAGTATTCTCAATGTGAACAGCAAAGATTGGAAAAGAATCTGAACTTTCAACAAAAGGATGAATATGTACCAATTTGAAGCTCAAATCCTACACCAACTTGCCACAATTTAGGTTCACAATCAGCAAAAATGGTATAGAAAGGATAAATACGCAGAACGGCATCACACCAAAGGGGCTCTACGGTGT
Organism: Magnolia changhungtana; assembly: GCA_030180095.1. Lineage (NCBI taxonomy): Eukaryota > Viridiplantae > Streptophyta > Magnoliopsida > Magnoliales > Magnoliaceae > Magnolia > Magnolia changhungtana. The sequence continues at coordinate 20,945,049 of JASAUF010000676.1, forward strand.
CGTTTGGTTGCTTGTAAAATTGTTTAGGTATAAAGGGTTTACTAGTGTTTGGATGGGAAAATTTGGGCATAAAGCAATTACAACTTTCTTTAGCTAAGAGATTTCATTCAACCATTTAAGGACTATGCTCCAATTGCAGTTATATTACCTTCCTTTTTTAAAGCTAGGAATCTAAGTGTGGTTTGAAGGCTACTTCCTCATTCCGGATACTAGAAAAAGCCATTGCAGTTTCATTACTTTGCCTTAATTGAACTGAATTTTCATAATCAAATTAAATTGTGCATCCGAACATGATCTTGGGCCATTTCAGGTTTGAATGTTTTAATGCAGTTACATTTTTATCCAATCATTAGAAGTTTACAAAGACAAAACAAGAATTCTTGAAATTTTGCAAGATTTTCACAAAATGATCAAGAAATGAGATAATTAGCCATACCTGAGATGCTTCTTCCCAAAAATATAACCAAAGATGAACCCCAAGACGAATCTGAATTCAAAGATACAATACACACAGGCAGCCAGTCAGTCAAAACAAGAAGTACATAACCACACAAATTGAGTAAGAGAGTGAAGGGTTTAAAAGATATCAAACAAGAAAAGACCAAAATGTTGAATGGTTAAAATTATCCACTAAAAGCTACATACAAGGAAACCTTAATATTCAAATCGTTTCATGATCAATAGATTCATGTTTCAATACAACAATTAGAAAAAAGGTAAAAGCAGAAAAAGCTAAAGATCTTTTTCCTTTTTCTTTCTTGCCTATTGGTTTTGGTCAGCACACGCATGTACAAGCACTGCAACAAACTGACTTTTACTGGCGGTTAAAACCACCAGGAAATGCCCAGAAAACGGTCGGTAAAATTGCTGTTAGGTAAGTGCCAGTAAGGGCAGCGTCGATAAAAGTTTTGCCGGCGGTCAGCGGCATTTACCGGCGGTTGTGCTGGACGTCGTTCACCACCAAAAAGGGTCAAAGTCATGGATAAAATCCGCACCTATAGCTACGGTTATAGTCCGTAGTAAGACCGTGCCATTAGTACCATATGCTTTGTCTTTGAAGAAATGGCTACGGATTGGAGATGATCATTATGAATTAAATCCCTAGGTGATGTGGGAACAACACTAAGGCCGTGTTTTTTAACGCTGAATTTTGGATATGATTTATTTTTTAGAAAATGCTCTAAAATAATCATGAAAAATTTATGAACAGTGCAAAAATCTTGATCTCCTTTGAAACCTTCATACAAGGCGGACCTCGAGTAGCATCTTCGCCCGATACGTATCCACGTATCAACTGATTGGCTACTCCCCCATCCACCAGCCTGTGGGTGAAAGTCACTGTTGTGAGGCCCTATGATGTATGTGTTTCATCAATTCAGTTCATTTATTTTTTACATATCATTTTATATCTCTATCTCAAAAAATTCCACCACACTTCTACATACAAATCATTAATTTGCGATCTATATTTAGGAATAATGATATTTTAATTTTCTATTAAGTATTTTATAGTTTATTTGAATTAAATAAGGTAATTTTATTTTCATTTAATAAAAAATAATTTCTTTATAATGTAAAATATTTCCAAACAGGAGATAGGGGCAAATGTGTCAAATCAACATATTTCAGACAATTCATATGTTTGTTAACAAACAAATTGCTTCAAATTCAGTACTTAATTCTCAGATTTTAATCATAATTACCAAACAAGTTTTTTGACTTCAGATTTCAGATTCAGGCTTTAGATTTCAGATTCAGCTTCAGATTTCAGATTCAGGCTTTAGACTTCAGATTTAACAAACGGGGCCTAAATGTGTCACCTCATGAAATTCCCTAGGTGGCTTGATCCAAAAATCTGGTAGGCCATGTTAAAGTGGAAACTCCAATGCCTTTGATTTGCCTCCCAACACTAAATGTATTCACCACATGTATGTATGCACCACATACACCCAATTTCATTTCAAGTTAACAGCATATAAGCACACAAACATACAAGGCAACCATATCTCACCTGAACCTAAGATTGTGAGTATCCACCATTACCGCTGACTTTACTTTGCTAAACGCTCCCTGCAACGAAAAAGATCATATGAACACAACAATTGCCAGCACGACATGTATTTTCATTACCCAAGGGTGTGTGGGCGGATTTGATTCTTTAAAGAACAAATGCTTTCCAGCCAAATCAAGATCAACAAGGTTCAAGTTGAAACAAAACTTTCCATGATATGGGGTGGAAATCTGCCTCTTTAACTTACAAATTTAAAAGAACGAAAAAAAGAGAGCAACCGAACAAAAATAGAAGAAGAAGAAGAAGAAGAGCAACCCAGACAGCTAATTCTATAATTCTTATAAAGGAAAACTCTGGATACATGAACTTTGAGATTCAATCAGATGTCCAAATACACCGTACTTCAGAATATTTATGTGATCCTCATTTTTCATGGAATTGATTTAAGAAGATGTGAACATCAGTAAGAAAACTAATTCCTAGTTCAGAAAAGTACAAGTTAATCCATTTCTAGGGCTGTACATCGAGTCGAGTCGAGTCAAGGTGGATCAAGCTTGGCTTGGCTCGTCTATGCTCTCCTCGAGTTCGAGCTCGAGCTCGGCCTCGAGCTTACCATTAGAGCTTGGCTTGTTTGCCAAACCTTTCGAGTCGAGCTCAAGGTGAGCTAGTGGATCGAGTCGAGACAAGCTTACCTCGAGTCGAGTTAAGTCTGCTCCTAACTCGAATCCTTAATCTTGCTCCGATGGTAGACTCTCAGGAGTTTCAACACCCGGTCAAGGGTTCGAGTATCCATAGGTGGTGAAATCCCACTACGGCGTGAGTGTGTGGTGGTGCATGTGCGTGTGTAAATTTTTTATTTTAAAAAAAAAAAAGTCTGCTCCTAACCCGACCTAACACGCACCGGACTCAACCCAGCAACCCAACCCAACTGACCCAACCCCCAAATCAAATATTCAATTTTATATATATATATATATATATATATATATATATATATATATATATATCGCAGCACGCCAACAACGCAGGCCGAGATCTAATCTCAGGCCTCACCCACAAACGATAAACAAGAAGAAATATAAACTAGAAATAGATTAAAGCAATCCAAACAAACCACAAGACAAGATTTACGTGGAAAAACCCCAACAAGGGTAAAAAAACCACGGATGCAAACTTCCACTATGAAGAACAAAGATTACAAGGCAATATACTGACCTATCCCTTGGAAGAATATAGAAAACCCTTTGCCTAGACCTTAGAATTATTTCCCCAATATTCCAATACCCCTAGAAAAGCCTTAGAAACGCCTATATATAGTTTAGGCAACTTCCCTTCCGCATCCTTGCGAAAGGCGACACCAAAATCCGCAGTCCGCATCGAATTCTATAACGCCCTGAAAATCGGGGGTCGAGTAAATACTCAACTCCCGAGTTCCCGGTGTCACATATCATACATTTTATGGTTTCATGATTAGTCGATTTAAATTGCGCAATTTGGAACAACCTGGAACATGAAGCACAACCACAAGTCTGCTGAAATGGAAGGAGATAACATAAATATCTATATACATGTCCAAAAGAATGAAGGGGGCACACATAGCACCACACAACCAAAATCACAAAAATAATATCAAGTCCAAAAGAATAGGGTTGAGCTCCCAGCTCAGCGACCCCTCGACTCATCTACGGGTCCGGTGCAGCTCCGCCCATCAACTGAAAGTAGGAGCACTCCTCCTCCTCATCCAAACTCACGCTGCCCGGCTCCTCCTGATCATCGCCACCGCATCTGTGGAATGGTGTTTTAAAACACCGTCCCAGAGTGGGAGTGAGTGATCAACTCAGTGTGAACCATTAATCTTAAGTTATAATAGGCATCAATTATAATGTAAATTTAATGAAAAGCAGTCAATCAGCCACACCTACAACTCTTATTAAATGCGCATGCAATGCGATGATATGATGCATGCCCTCGCCGCAACGCTCCCTCGAGCGACTCCATCTAACGATCGCATATGGCAACACTCCCTCAAAGCGACCTCGACTGCCGAGTCGCCACCCTAACTAATGCGATGCAATGCGATCGTGTTAGCCGAGTTATTAGTTAAGTCCATTCATCCCAGCGGGTTGGGGATTCGATTCACCCTACATGTCACTGCCCTAATCTGGTTGCGAGGCCAAGGCCCCATCAACGCGTGAGGTCGAGTCCCCACGGTCCGTGATCCCGTCGGGGTCCTCATTCCTGACTCCAAGCACATGAGGAGTGCCGATAAGGAAGGGATCGCTCGCGGTCACTACGGGGAGGCGCGGTACCCCAGTGTAGGCCGACAGCTCGGACACAGTGTCCCATTCCACCATGCCTGGCTCACGAGACTGTGGACAAGTTATAATCTAGTTATCAATGGGCCACAAAGGTTGTAGGGTGCATCAGGTTCCATACATATGTGGGCGAATATGGTTAACAAACAGGGATGATCAGGTAGTAGGCTAGTCCGCACAAATCAGGCGAGCATGAGACGAATGACCTAGCGTAGTCCTACCGATGGGACTACCCTCTCTCGTCAGGTTCCTGACCATCCCAAGAGAGTGAAAAGGAGATCTACAGCATGCCCATTACTCATATTATCAACTAGCACATCCATATCATATTCTCATGCATCCTAACCATACAAAATAAATACCTTTAACAAGCAAGCAAGTATCATCATAAAATTAAGGTGCATGTGAGTGTGTGGGTTGTGTGAGGAGGTTAACACTTCTTTCATCTTGAGAAATCATGAGCATAATGGTAAATAATCACACACACAATAAAGCATCACATATAAGGGAAATGAATCAACAACCACAAGCATGTTATCATGCAACATAATATCATGTGAAAGACACAATCTATATCACATTTGAGAGTTAAACATGCACATTCCAACAATTCCAACAAACATGAAATCCCTAGGGTTTTCTCTAGAATTTTAAATATAACATCCAAGCACTCAAAATCATTAAACCCATACTAAAATTGGTGCTAGGCCACCTAAGAGCAATAGTCCGCACATATGGATCGTTGGCGACTCGAAAACCGTCCTAGGAAAGAGGCTTTCGGGACGACCGGCCGGAATCCCTAAACCAAACTCTTGCATGTTACCTTCCCAAGCCAATATCTCCCTTATTCATGGATTTTCAAGCATGAGAGGTGAAGGATCTTACCTAGACGGCCCACGGACGAATTTGGGGTTTGTGGTGGAGGGTTTCTTCTTGGAGGAGGGATATGGAGTTGAAAGGGTTGAGTTTCCTTGGCCCCACCTCGATTTAGGGTGCTCCTTTACTCGACTTCACTCTCTCCACTCTCCTTGGTCGTTGGAGATGGTGGGAGTTACTAGGGAGAGAGATGGGTTGTTGGAGTTTGGAAGAGGTTTGAGGGAGAGCTTGGTTGTTGGAAAATGATGGAGTTATGAGGAAGGGAAATTGGTTGTTGGAGGTTGGATGAAGTGATGAGGGAGAGAGAGAGCTTGTTGGAAAATGGAGAAGGGTTATGAGGAAGAGGGCCTTAGGGCTTTATTCTCTAGACTTGGCCCCTTTGGCCCCAAGCTTCCAAAATTCCCAAAATAGACCTATGGGGCTCCTTTTGGTGTAAGGGTGGCCCTAACGCTCCTCTGGCCACCAAATTCGGCATGTAGTTGTCTTATGGCCCGACTAGGGTCCATGCAAAAATTGAGGACGAACGGATGAACGGTATATGATCTGAGCAAGCACTTTCGTCCCATAAATGGCCCTGTGGGGGTCGATCTGGTGATCGGGGCCGTTCTGGCGGCCCTCTGGCTATGAAACTTGTAGCGTAAGTGCTCTATGGCCCGATGAAGGGCCATACAAAATTTGGGAACAATCGGATGCGGGGTTTGGTCGCACGGGTCCTATTTGCGATCAACAGTCACCGTTCCACGATCAGGTCCCAGATTTGGTGGACGGGTGTAGAAAAATATATTAAACCGTCACTACAAATTTGGAAGGAATCCAACGGCTGGAACGTCTGGTATCCCGATTTCATTTGTAAGTGCCAGATTCCAATTTTGGCATTGGTGGGGTGCATTCGGCTAGTGCCAGATCCCAGTTTTGGGTGTTCACTGGGTCCGCTGTCCGCGATGGACTACAAGCCTATTGAGATCTATGATTTCCTGAAGTTTTAAATTTTTCTGACCATCCTCGGTCACTGGGTGGCCCATACGGGCTGTTGTCAAGTGCAAACGGCCATCAGGCTTGGCGGGCCACGCCAGGTCCCATCATGGCCAGCCTGGTCTGTTCTAATGGGCTAATCCTAGGTTAATTTTACTGATGGTACCTCACCCTAAGCAGTTTAAACGGATGGTCTTGCGGCAAATCCGATGTGGACGCCCCAGGATACTGTGCGGGTTGAACGAGACGTTACAGATTCGGAAATAAATCTGCGTAACCACGACCGGTCAGTGACCCCTACGACTGGTCGTGAATGGGCCACGACCGATCGAGCACCTTGGGACCAAAAAACGATGCTCGCTGGACTTTGAGTCGAACCGCTCCACGACTGGTCGAGCGAGCCCCTATGACCAATTGAGCATAGCTCACGACCGGTCGAAGACGGCCCCAGATGTGGCTCCATATCTCAACAATCTCCCACTTGGAGACACATCGCCTTAAACCTTCGTCTTCTTCATCCGGAGTGCACCACCTCCCAGTCTTCAAGCCTGAAGACCAATCAAAGCTGAACAGAGCTTCAGCTTCTCTCGTGTGACCGCCTTGGTCAATATATCTGCAGGATTCTCATTTATATGAATCTTCTCCAGAGCAATCAATCCATCTTCCAGTAACGAACGTATGAAGTGATATCTGATGGCAATATGCTTGGTCCTTGAATGAAAGGCTGAATTCTCAGCCAAGTGTATTGCACTCTGACTGTCACTGTACAACTTGCAATCTGCTTGCTTCTTACCCAACTCTTCCATGAAACCTTGCATCCATACCATCTCCTTGCACACTTCTGTAGCCGCAACATATTCTGCCTCTGTCGTACTAATAGATACTATCTTCTATAACTGAGAGACCCAACTGACTGCAGCACTACCTAGAGCAAAGACATAACCTGTAGTGCTTCTTCTGCTGCCGATGTCTCCTGCCAAATCTAAATCCACGTAGCCTTGTAGCTTGATTTCTGATCCACCATAGCATAACCCTACATCCTTAGTACCTACCAAGTATCTAAGGATCCACTTCACAGCTTCCTAATGTTCCTTCCCGGGGTTGTTCATGAACCTGCTAACAACTCCCACAGCTTGAGCAATGTCCAGTCTCGTGCTCACTATAGCATACATGAGACTCTCAATGGCTGACGCGTATGGGACTTTAGCCATGTAGTCCCGTTCCTCCTGCGTCTTTGCACCTTGCTCCTTAGATAGCTTGAAGTGGTTCGCTAATGGAGTACTAACCGGCTTAGCACCTCCCATATTGAATCAATCAAGTACCTTGGCTATGTACTCTGCCTGTGACAAAATCAGTTTCTTATTTTCCCTGTCACGCTTTATCCTCATGCCTAGGATTTATTTTGCAGCTCCTAAATCCTTTATGGCAAATTCTTTAGACAATTGTCTTTTGAGATCTGAGATATCCTTCATGCTTGAACCAGCCACAAGCATGTCATCAACGTACAGAAGAAGGATGATGTACGACGTATCAAACTTTTTCAAATAACAACAATGGTCTGCTTGACATCTCCTAAAACCGTTTTTCGACATGAAACTATCGAACTTCTTGTACCACTGCCTCGGGGCCTATTTCAGGACATATAGACTCTTCTTCAATCTGCACACCTTGTTTTCCTTTCCTGGTGCCACGTATCATGTCGGCTGATGCATATATATTTCTTCTTCAAGGTCCCCATGAAGAAAGGCTGTCTTAACATCTAGCTGCTCTAGATGTAAGTCCTCTGTAGCCACTATACTTAAGACCATACGAATCGTAGACATTTTCACCACAGGTGAAAATATTTCAGTGAAATCGATACCTGCCTTTTGTTGAAACCCTTTTACAACCAATCTAGCCTTGTATTGTTTCGAACCATCGTGCTCCTCCTTCAGTCTGTAAACCCACTTGTTATGAAGAGCTTTCTTACCCTTAGGTAGAGTGACTAGCTCCCATGTATGATTAGACTCAAGAGAGTCCATCTCATCATCCATGGCCTGCTCTCACTTAACCCATGTATCTAACTGTAATACCTCTTCAAAATATTTTGGTTCACTATTATCTGTCAGCAGTAGATAATGTAAGGAGGGTAAGTATCAGACCGTGGATCTCCTCCCCCGAGTAGACCTCTTCACAACCGGTGTATGCAGCTCTGCCTCATAATGCTCTTGTGCATGATCATCCTGTGGCGTTGTAACACCCGTGTCCGGTAACTCTTCCAACTCTACAAATTCTTTCTCCTCGGCCTTATTTTCCTGCACACTGTCCTTATGCATCATTTTGTCATTGAAGACTACGTTCTTACTTCTGATGATTTTCCTGTTTTCTGCATCCCAAAATCTGTAGCCAAAATCATGCTGCCCGTAACCTATAAACGTGTACCTCCTGGACTTCGCATCCAACTTGTTTCTGTGCTATACATCAATGTGAACATATGAAGTGTAACCGAACACTTTGAGATGTCCAAGGTTCACTTATTTTCCAGTCCATGCTTCTTCTGGTAGCCCACCATCCAATAGTGCTGAGAGACTTCTATTGATGAGATATGTGGCAGTATTTATAGCATCTGCCCAAAAAATCTTGGGCAACCCTGCATGTAGCCTCATGCTTTTGGCGCGCTCAAGGATGGTCCTGTTAATGCGCTCAGCCACACCATTCTGCTGCGGTGTCCCTAGAATCATTTTTTGATGTTTGATTCCACTTGCTGCACAATACTCTTCAAACCTCTTATCACAATATTCTCCCCCATTATCAGATCTGAGACACTTTACTGTTTTACCTGTCTCATTTTCTACCATAAATTTCCACTTCTTAAATACATCAAATATATCAGATTTATGTTTTAAGAAATAGACCCACAGTTTTCTACTACCATCATCAATAAAGGAAACAAAATAACGTGAACCACCAAGAGATAATACCTGTGCCGGTCCCCACACGTCAGTGTGTACAAGCTCCAACAGATGCATCTTTGGAGCGCGTCCTATCTTCTTGAAGCTTACCCTCTTCTGCTTGCCATACACGCAGTCCTCGCAGAATTCCAAGTCAATAGACTTCAGCCTTGGTAGCTTCTCTTTTGACAATAACACTTTCATCCATTTCTCACTCATATGTCCCAGCCTCTGATGCCATAACTGCCCATTCACTCCAGTTGATGCGACTACGAGTGAACTATACGATCCTGAAGTCACATATAAAGTACCTTCCTTCTTTCCTCGAGATATTACCAAGGTACCTTTTTTTATCTTCCAGGAATCACTAGTGAATGTCGTCACATAACCGGTATCGGCCAACTGCCCCACTGAGATTAGATTCCTTCTCAAACTCGGTACATGTCTGACATCCTTCAATTTCAACGTCGTTCTGTCTTTCTGATTTATATGAACATCTCCCTTTCCAACAATATTGCACTGCTCATCATCACCCAGGTAGACTCTCCCAAAGTCACCTGACACATAATCACGCAAAACTTCATTACATGAAGTGGCATGAAACGAAGCACCCAAGTCTATAACCCAAGACTCATTCCTCGCATCAAGAGACAAGATTAACACCTCTGTGTCACTCTCCTCAAACAGATTCACAGAATCCTTCCTGCCTTGAGAGCTTCCTTCTTGTTTCTTGAGCGCCCTGCAATGATGTTTCATGTGCCCCTTCTTGCCGCAATGCCAACACCTGTCTTTATGTTTCGGTCCCTTGGACTTCTTCCTTGACTTAGAATGTCCGTGTTTATTGCCTCATTTGTTTAGCGATCTTCCTCTTCCTTCAACATTTAGAGCATTCCCTGAGTCCCCTGAAACTCCTAATGCCTTCCTTCTAGATTCTTCGCTGAGAATTAGACCGGCCACATCATCAAATTTCAGCTTTATCGACCCTGAAGAATTGATCACAGCAATCACCAAACCATCCTAATTGTCTGACAGACTGGACAAGATCAATAACGCCCTGACCTCATCTTCAAAAATAATGCCAACGGATTCCAACTGGCTCGTGACTGTATTGAACTCGTTTGGATGTTCAGCCACGCTCCCACCATCTGACATCTTCATGTTGAATGACTGTTTCATAAGATGAACCTTGTTGGATGCTGAGGGCTTTTCATACATGGCGGCTAGGGCTTCCATTAATTCTTTTGTAGTTTTCACCTTGGATATATTGAAGGCGACGCTCTTAGACAAAGAGAGTCGGATCGTTCTTAAAGCCTTCCTATCCAGTAAAAACCATTCATCATCTGTCATCTTTTCTAGTTTATTCTCTTTTCCTCCTAGAGGAACATAGAGGTCCTTCTGATACAGATAATCCTCCATCTGCATCTTCTAAAAGGAAAAGTTTGAACCATCAAACTTCTCAATTCTAGTTTTCCCTTCTTCTGTCATCGCTCCCAATAGAACTAAACCAAAAAGCTCTGATACCAGTTCTTGCGCAGCACACCAACAACGCAGTGGGCCGAGATATAATCTCAGGCCTCACCCCCAAACGATAAACAAGAAGAAATATAAACTAGAAACAAATTAAAGCAATCCAAACAAACCACAAGACAAGATTTACGTGGAAAAACCCCAACAAGGGTAAAAAAACCACGGATGCAAACTTCCACTATGAAGAACAAAGATTACAAGGCAATATACTAACCTCTCCCTTGGAAGAACATAAAAAACCCTTTGCCCACACCTTAGAATTATCTCCCCAACATTCCAATACCCTTAGAAAAGCCTTAGGAACACCTATATATAGTTTAGGCAACTTCCCTTCTGCATCCTTGCGAAAGGTGACACCAAAATCTGCAGTCCGCATCGGATTCGTAAACGAATCTGCGTAACTACGACCGTTCGTGAATGGGCCACGACCGGTCGAGCACCTCGGGACCAAAAAACGATGCTCGTTGGACTTTGAGTTAAACCGGTCTACGACCGGTCGAGCGGGCCCCTACGACCGGTCGAGCATAGTTCATGACCAGTCGAAGACGGCCCCAGATGTGGCTCCATATCTCAACAAGGAGCTCGAGCGCGGCGAGTTAGGTAAGGAAGGGATAGGGTAAAGAGTAGGGTATGGTTTAAATTTTAATTTTTAAAATTTTTAATTATAATAATATATAATATATATATATATCGAGTCGAACCAAGCTCGAGTTTCGAGTCGAGCCGGGTTCGAGTCGAGTCAAGCTCTACTATGTTCGAACTTGGCTTGTTTTCAAAACGAGTTAGGTCATATGAAGCTTGTCTAGCCTTGAATCGTGGTTCGAGTCGAGTCAAGTCAAGCTAGATCGAGCCAAGCCGAGCGAGCTTTTCGAGCTAGCTTCGCTCGTGTACAGTCCTTTTGAAAGATAACCGGGATTACTAATGAAAGCAATGAACAATCTTTAAACAAGTGTGAACTTTCATTGATGTAATTTCATGAAAATCAATACCAAACCATCACAAGCTAAATGCCAATTTCGCTCTTCACATGAACTTCTTACAAAAAAATGCCACATTCACAGAAAATTTCCATCATTCGACAAAAAGCCATTGCCTAATTGGCAAAAAGCTAAGTCAACATTCGTGTCGGTAAGAAATTCCAAAATGTTAAGCCCAGTTCTTAAAAATCACAACCTAAATCCATCAGATCATGATTCAAGCATCCACACAAAGACCAACCACAAGTGTCAAAGCAAAGGGAATTCCCACCATTAGGCAAAATTGAAGAGGACCATTACCAAAATTAATTAAATTTTGCTGCATAAATTTCCATAACAATTGCACAAATTTCCATCTTTAAGAATTTTGAAAAGAGCATGGTGTTTGGCTAACAATTGCCACTATATGAAAGACATTGACAGTATGGAGGCCAAATTCAAAAGGCAATGAGGCCCTTCTAGTATGGAGGTTGTCTTTAAAGATGGCTTAGGCTAAATACAAATATGTTTCTTGGGCCTATCGTGAGCTAAGCATAATTCAAAAACTTGATAACTTGACTTAAAAGCCTAGTTCATCTATGTATTGGCCTCACCTGATGCACAACTTATAAATCCACTATAAGTGCCAAGTTAGCCAGTAGTGCAGCATATGTAAAGGTGCTTCTGGGCTCATGTAAGTCTGCATTAATTTCTTTTACATGAACAATGAACTGTTGTAGCCGTAGCCACTTCATTTTAATATATATATATATATATATATATATATATATATATATATATATATATATATATATATATATATATATATGTTGTATTTCTTACCTCTGTTACATGCAACTGGTGTTTGTCAATTGAGCTCTAAAACAAGCAGCATAATATTGACAGAGGATAAAGGCTGTTTCCACTTTTTGCTGTTCAAATGGAATTTCAGAACAAAGATGTAGCAACTTGCATTGATAGAGTCCATGTATGAATCTAGTTGGAAATTCAGACATTATACATCCAAAAATAGATCTAATGGGTTTCCACCGTAAAATCCTTCAGGATACATTGCTAGCTATGCTCCTTTGTTTTCAGATGTTACGAATCCTATGTAATGTGCGTTCGGATGCATATTAAAGTGAATTCAAATAATTAGTGGAATAAAGTAATAACCAAGTTGCAAGTAACTTTCTTAGCATTCGTATTGCTACAAATTGCTACCACATTATTTCAAATCCGACTTCAATGAAACAAAATTGCAATTTGAAAGTTTTATCTGTTAATCTATCTTGGACATGTGTGGCCCACTTGATGAGTGGACTAGCAAGATTTGTAGGTGCAGTGGGCCCCACATAGTGTACGCCGTTGTTCTCATGCCATTTGTCCTCCCTGAAGCCATCCAATCCGACCACTACTGATAAGGATGGAAATGGGCCCGCCTTGGGCCTGGCCTACATGACCAGATCAATTGTCAGGTTGGGCTAGTCCCAGCTCAACCCGGCTTTATATCTACACCGTTGGTTCCATTCAAGTGGAAAATAGTGATTTTATGATTGATTTATTTATTATTTTATTTTTTTGGGTTTGGGAAGGCCGGGGTGGGTAGGGTGGGAAACGGATTGGCCTGGTGGTCAATGCTCTGTGGGCCCATCATGATGTATGTGTTTCAACCATACTGTTCATTCATTTTTACAGATAATTTTAGGGGTTCATATTAAAAATGAGAGGGAAATAAATCTCAGGTGGACCACACCACAGGAAAACAGTAGTGATTAGATATCCACCATTAAAATCCTCCTAAGGCCCACTGTTCTGTTTATTTGAAATCTAATATGTTGATTAGGTCATGTAGACTTAGATGAAGGGAAATAACAAAGATCAGCTTGATCCAAAACTTTCATGGTCCCCAAAAATTATATTACCTTGATCCAAAACATTTGTGGCCCCAATAAGTTTTTAATGGTGGGCGTTCAATCAACACTGGTCCAGTTGAGATTTGGATCAACCTCGTTCTTGGGCTGTTACAATAAAATGATCTGAAATAATGGGTGGACGGAATGGATGAAGCAGATGCATCATGGTGGGGCCCACAGAGCACCGATGTCAGTATCCAATTCGTTGCAGGACGCGGATTTCCTGGGAAGTCTTTCGCAGGAAGTTCTGGCGCAAGGATACTGGGTGGGCCCTCTTCAATGTACGTGAGAAATCCATTCCGTCCATCCATTTTACGAGCTAATTTTAGGACGTTCAACCAAAAATTAGATGGATACAAAACTCAAGTGCGTCACACGAGAAGGAAAATTGGGAAAAGAAATTCCTACCGTTGAAACATTCCTGGGATCTACCTTGATGTTTATATGCTATCTAAACCGTTTATAAGGTCATTCCCATTGGGATGCATTGAAAAAACTGAAAATATAGGCTGATATAAAACTTTTATGTCCATAAGAATGCTTCAACGGTGCTCATTGAATTCCCACTGTTTCCTCTCGTTTGACCCACTTAAGTTTTGGATACACTTTATTTTTGGTCACACGTCCTAAAATAAGTTAGTAAAACGGATGGATGGGTTGGATTTCTAAAAAACATCACGGTGGACCCCACCCTGCATCCTTGCGCAGGAACTTCCCTTCCGCAGGAAATCCGTTGCAAGTTACCGCACGAACCAACGCAACAGTATAAATAAAAGCATTACCAGCCTCGAATATCCAAAAAAAAAAAAAATCACAATGGCGAGAATCGTCCTCTCCATCATTCTCTCGTACGTGTTCATCACCATCATTGCATGCCCCGCCCACGCCCACGATACGTCGCAGTCGAAGAAGAAGTTCCCCGCCGTTCTGGTCTTCGGTGATTCTACTGTCGACACCGGCAACAATAACTACATTGATACAATGTTGAAGGCTGACCACCCGCCCTATGGTGTGGATTACCCTCATTATGAGGCCACGGGCCGCTTCTCGGACGGTCGGCTGATGCCCGATATGCTGGTGTCCGAGCTAGGCATAAAGGAATCGTTACCGCCCTTCTTGAATCCATTGCTATCGGATGATGAGATCAAGACCGGTGTTAACTTCGCATCAGCAGGTTCTGGTATCGATGACCTGACTACGGTAGCGACTGGCGTGATACCGGTGTCGCGGCAGCTTTCAATGTTTAAGAACTATATAAATAGACTTAAGTCGATTGTCGGTGATAAAGAGGCTAATAAGACAATTAGTAATGCACTAATCTTGATTAGTGCAGGGACTAATGACTTTACATTCAACTGGTATGATATTCCTTCAAGGAGGTCGCAGTTCCACAACATTAGTGGGTACCAAGATTTTCTACTGCAAAGGCTACGTAATCAGCTGAAGGTTCTATTTCTCTCTCTCTCTCTCTCTCTGTCTTAGATCTGATCGTTCATTAGGTGGGCCTACCATATGAATATTTGGTTCTAATGACAGCTAATCTGCAACACGGATTGGGTAATACCCCTACCAGGACCTGGCTAGAGACAGATGGTCTTGGCAGGGATTCTTTGGGGCCCACTGTGATATATTTGTTTTATCCAAGCTCAGCTTGGCTCGAACTCAATTTTTACATTTTCTATTATGATCATGTGCAGCAATTATACCATCTCGGCGGTAGAAAGTTCGTCGTGGCGGGCCTTGCGCCGATCGGCTGCGTCCCATTTCAAGTAACTACAAAATTCAAGAAGAACCCATTGCAACGGGCGTGCATTGAAGAACAAAACTTGGATGCTACCATCTACAATGCAAAGCTCAAGAATCTGTTGCCTGAAATCCAGTCTTCGCTGCCTGGAAGCAGATTCGTCTATGCTGGTGTCTATGATCCAATTACTGACATGGTCAATCATCCTGACAAATATGGTAATTCTCTTCATTTTTATTTTCTCAGAGGTTTAAACAGTCCGGATTAAACAGTGGTCCAGTAATTAGAACCATTGGAGGGTGGTTCCTTGATGAACCATTCTCTACTGATGGGGCCATAGATCAATGATAAGTTACAGTGACGAATCCATTCTCTCAGATTAGAGATTGTTGATCTCTCTAAAGAATCACCTTGATCCAGCAATTCGAACCGTTCAATCAGTGTCTTGGACAATGTTAATTTCCCTTACGAATTCCAATTCTATGGATCTTCGATCGTTAATTTATTTGGTTATTTATTTTGATGGGCAGGATTTGTGGACACCAAGAGAGGATGTTGTGGGACCGGTTTTCTTGAAGTAGGCCCACTTTGTAACATCCACACTCCTACTTGTAAGGATGCTTCTAAGTTCTTATATTGGGACGCCGTACACCCAACCGAAGCAACTTACAAAGTACTTTCAAAACATCTACTCGAGCTTCTTCCGGCGCTGTATTGAGGCCATTATAGGAAATTCTAATAATATCAGTGTATGCACAAGATAACCTAATCTATACTGTCCATTTATTGATTGAACACACCCCATCTATTTTCTTTTTCTAGAGTCTTTTTTTTTTTTTAATGAGATGTATGCAGTGCAATTTACAAGTTTAATGGAAATAGTAGTTTTTTTACAGATGGGACCCATTACACGCAACAGCAGACAGATGATCGCTGCCGTTTATTTGATGGCCATCAATTGGACGACTAAAGAAGTATCTTTTCATTATCATCATTTGTTATCTCCATCTATATATAGTGGATTGGACTATATGAACGGTTTGGATTTGTCTGCACATGGGGATACATTTGCATGTGTGGATGGTCAGATGGTGCCTATATTTTTAATTAGATTTATGATGGGCCACCCAAGCCCGAACTGTGATGATTGGGCACGATCTTTGCCGGCCACCCTCTTTTTTTTTTTTTTTTTTTTTGCAAGATCTGGGCTGTTTGTAAGGTGGGCCTGGATTCCAATGCAAGCCAGGCCGAAAGCCCGAAAGGCCAATCCGTCCAGATTGATCTTACCATCAAATTCAAAAGAGTTAAAAATAAAATAAAATCAGTCTCCTACTTATCATTTGATCCCACTTGATGATCAGATCAAGATGAATGGTCGGATTTGAACACGTTTGCCATGTTACCAATTCGGGAAGCCCTTGTATGAGAACTGTCTGGTCTTTCAAAACTGTCTGGTCTTTCAATTACCCACAGATTGTATGTTTTCCGTATGCCCGAGCCGTGTTGGGCACACGTGGCTGATACATTATACAGATGGGTTCTGTGATGCTCAATAATATGGTGGGCCCAATAATATTTCCCATATCAGATGATCACTTTTGTACAACAAGAAATGGACAATTGAAACCAATAGCTCAGATGGGGGAGAGTTATTGGTGGAATACTTTCGCTTGATGAAATCATGAGTGAGTATAAAATGAACATGTTTTACTTGTCTACTGCATCCAACCTTGCCAGAGAGTTTTTCACCATCCTCCCAAAGAAGATCATATGGTGATTGCTTCTCATCTAGCCTGGTAAAGAAACATCCAAATGAGAGAGAGAGAGAGAGAGAGAGAGAGAGAGAGAGAGAGAGAGAGAGAGAGAGAGAGAGAGATCCCACAGTTTCAAGATCCCAGCCCAACCATAGACAACAACCTGGCCTTTCATCTGGAATTCAAACCATTCATCAATGTGGGGCAAAAAACTAGCCATCATCATTGATACTATATAAAGCAAGGGGTGTTTGCATGTGGAACTGTAATCTAAGAACTAGCCCTTTTCATGGCTGCATGTAGAATTTGATAAGCTTGGAAAAAGAAAATCCAGGATTCAAATTATAGTAATGAATACTTTATTAAGATTAAAGGGGATTAAGCTCAAAAAAAAAAAAAAACCACCTACTAAAGGTCCCAAGATAAAAATCCTTGTTTCCCGCAACCCGACCGATTCATCAAGCTTGCCATCTCCCATGTTGATGATGCCTGAAAAACAGGTCAGAACAGAGGTTTCAGCATGTAATCACTTCCTTCCTAGAGAAATGGGTGTTAAAAACGAAGGAAATTTGAAAGACCTTGTGACGCCACGATGCATTAAGCGCCTCTAGAGAATCCATGTATGGACTAATTATTATCCATATACATTAAGAAAACCATGCACATACCATTGAGCCATCGGAAAGTTGAGATCTTCACTTAAGCTCCTGTATGTTGCCATTATTAGGTAACACCAGACATTGCTAAATATTCTCCGAAAAAATAGAAAAGAGAAATAATGAGACTGGATTAATCTAACCTCTGCAATAAAAAGTATTCTCAATGTGAACAGCAAAGATTGGAAAAGAATCTGAACTTTCAACAAAAGGATGAATATGTACCAATTTGAAGCTCAAATCCTACACCAACTTGCCACAATTTAGGTTCACAATCAGCAGAAATGGTATAGAAAGGATAAATACGCAGAACGGCACCACTCAAACTCAATGGCATCGCACCAAAGGGGCTCTACAGTGTCGTTTGGATGCTTGTAAAATTGTTTAGGTATAAAGGGTTTACTAGTGTTTGGATGGGAAAATTTGGGCATAAAGCAATTACAACTTTCTTCAGCTAAGAGATTTCATTCAACCATTTAAGGACTATGCTCCAATTGCAGTTATATTACCTTCCTTTTTTAAAGCTAGGAATCTAACTGTGGTTTGAAGGCTACTTCCTCATTCCGGATACTAGGAAAAGCCATTGCAGTTTCATTACTTTGCATTAGTTGAACTGAATTTTCATAATCAAATTAAATTGTGCATCCGAACATGATCTTGGGCCATTTCAGGTTTGAATGTTTTAATGCAGTTTCATTTTTATCCAACCATTAGAAGTTTACAAAGACAAAACAAGAATTCTTGAAATTTTGCAAGATTTTCACAAAATGATCAAGAAATGAGATAATTAGCCATACCCGAGAAGCTTCTTCCCAAAAATATGACCAAAGATGAACCCCAAGACGAATCTGAATTCAAAGATACAATACACACAGGCAGCCAGTCAGTCAAAACAAGAAGTACATAACCACACAAATTGAGTAAGAGAGTGAAGGGTTTAAAAGATATCAGACAAGAAAAGACCAAAATGTTGAATGGTTAAAATTATCCACTAAAAGCTACATACAAGGAAACCTTAATATTCAAATCATTTCATGAGCAATAGATTCATGTTTCAATACAACAATTAGAAAAAAGGTAAAAGCAGAAAAAGTTAAAGATCTTTTACCTTTTTCTTTCTTGCCTATGGGTTTGGTCAGCACACGCATGTACAAGCACTACAACAAAATCGACTTTTACCGACGGTTAGGTAAATGCCAGTAAAAGTTTTGCCGGCGGTCAGCAGCCTTTACCTACAGTTGGGCTGCATGTAAGCACTACTAGAAAAGGGTCAAACACTACGAATAAAATCCCTAGATAAAAATAGCTACGGTTATAGTCCGTAGCAGGACGTATTCATTTGTAACGTATGCATTGCTTTTGAAGAAGTGGCTACAGATCTAACCCGTAGCTATAGAAGCGATCACTACCAATTAAATCCCTGGGTGGTGTGGGAACAACACTAAATGTGTCACCTCATGAAATTCCCTAGGTGGCCTGATTCAAAAATCTGGTAGGCCATGTTAAAGTGGAAACTCCAATGCCTTTGATTTGCCTCCCAACACTAAATGTATACACCACATACACCCAATTTCATTTCAAGTTAATAGCATATAAGTAGACAAACATACAAGGCAACCATATCTCACCTAAACATGAGATTGTGAGTATCCACCATTACCGCTGACTTTACTCTGCTAAACCCTTCCTGCAACGAAAAGAAAATATAATAAAATGACTTAGTGAATAAGAGAAAATGGATACAAACTTTAGTAGGTCCACAAAAGATCATATGAACACAATAATTGCCAGCACGACACGTATTTTCATTACCCAAGGTTGTGTGGGCGGATTTGATTCTTTAAAGAACAAATGCTTTCCAGCCAAATCAAGAACAACAAGGTTCAAGTTGAAACAAAACTTTCCATGATTATGGGGTGGAAATCTGCCTCTTTAACTTACAAATTTAAAAGAACGAAAAAAAGAGAGCAACCAAACGAAAAAGGAAGAAGAAGAAGAAGAAGAGCAACCCAAACAGCTAATTCTATAATTCTTATAAAGGAAAACTTTGGATACATGAAATTTGAGATTCAAAGATGTCCAAATGCACCATACTTCAGAATATTTATGTGATCCTCATTTTTCATGGAATTGATTTAAGAAGCTGTGAACACCAGTAAGAAAACTAATTCCTGGTTCAGAAAAGTACAAGTTAAACCATTTCTAGGGTTGTACGTCGAGCCGAGTCAAGTCGAGGTGGATTAAGTTTGGCTTGGCTTGTCTGTGCTCTCCTCGATGAACGGTTGGATTTGAACACGTTTGCCACGTTACCAATTCGGGAAACCCTTGTATGAGAACTGTCTGGTCTTTCAATAACCCACAGATTGTATGTTTTCCGTACGCCTGAGCCGTGTTGGGCGCACCCATGCATCTGGATTTGGGTGCACTATTGAATTGAATTGTGAACACATGCAAAAAGATATGACATAGTCATGGAAATTTTTTTTAGACAGGTCATTCATTTTCAAAACCATTTAAACAGGTACATTGTCTAAATTAAGAAAGAAAGAAAGAAAAAAACATCAAGAACAATCCATAAATCTAAAAATCTGAACTCATTAACCTGAACGGTCATCTACAAATGGAGAGACGGATTGTAAAGATCATCTAAAAATCTGAACTCATTAACATGAATGAATATGAAAGACCCAGATTACAACAATCGTTTGATAATAAAGAAACGAAAAAAATAGGAATCATAGTGCAAAAACCAAATTTCAATGCCAACAACCAGAATTTTTTTTTTGCAAGGTCCAGATTGGTAGAATCTGATCAGCCGATCCACATGCAATATCAATGGTATCAGCCAATACTATCAATATCGCACGTGGCTAATACAATATACAATTGGGTTATGTGATGCTCAATAATATGGTGGGCCCAATAATATTTCCCATATCAGATTATCACTTTTGTACAACAAGAAATGGAAAATTGAAACCAATAGCTTAGATGGGGGAGAGTTATTGGTGGAATACTTTCGCTTGATGAAATCATTAGTGAGTATAAAATGAACATGTTTTACTTGTCTACTGCATCCAACCTTGCCAAAGAGTTTTTCACCATCCTCCCAAAGAAGATCATATGGTGATTGCTTCTCATCTAGCTTGGTAAAGAAACATCCAAATGAGAGAAAGAGAGAGAGAGAGAGAGAGAGAGAGAGAGAGAGAGAGAGAGAGAGAGAGAGAGATCCCAGCCCAACCACAGACAACAACCTGGCCTTTCATCTGGAATCCAAGCCATTCATCGATGTGGGGCAAAAAACTAGCTATCATCATTGATACTACGGAAAGCAAGGGGTGTTTGGATGGAGGAAAAACAAAACATGGACCTGGAAAAGTAAACTAGAATCCTCGGAAAATGGAAATGTAACCAATAGATTTTGAATGAATTGCATGTGGGACTGTAATCTAAGAACTAGCCCTTTTCATGGCTGCATGTAGAATTCGATAAGCTTGGAAAAAGAAAATCCAGGATTCAAATTATAGTAATGAATACTTTATTAAGATTAAAGGGGATTAAGCTCAAAAAAAAAAAAAAACTCTTACTAAAGGTCTCAAGATAAAAATCCTTGTTTACCACAACCTGACTGATTCATCGAGCTTGCCATCTCCCATGTTGATGATGCCTGAAAAACAGGACAGAACAGAAGTTTCAGCATGTAATCGCTTCCTACCTAGAGAAATGGGTGTTGAAAATGAAGGAAATTTGAAAGACCTTGTGATGCCACGATGCATTGAAGCGCCTCTAGAGAATCCATATATGGACTAGTTATTATCCATATACATTAAGAAAACCATGCACGTACCATTGAGCCATCGAAAAGTTGAGATCTTCACTTAAGCTCCTGTATGTTGCCATGATTAGGTAACTGCAGACATTGATGTCCTTGTAGACATTGCTAAATATTCTCTGAAAAAATAGAAAAGAGAAATAATGAGACTGGATTAATCTAACCTCTGCAATAAAAAGTATTCTCAATGTGAACAACAAAGATTGGAAAAGAATCTGAACTTTCAATTTGAAGCTCAAATCCTACACCAACTTGCCACAATTTAGGTTCACAATCAGCCAAAATGGTGTAGAACGGATAAATACGCAGAACGGCACCACGCAAACTCAATGGCATCGCACCAAAGGGGCTCTACGGTGTCGTTTGGATGCTTGTAAAATTGTTTAGGTATAAAGGGTTTACTAGTGTTTGGATGGGAAATTTTGGGCATAAAGCAATTACAACTTTCTTTAGCTAAGACATTTCATTCAACCATTTAAGGACTATTCTCCAACTTGCTGTTATATTACCTTCCTTTTTTAAAGCAAGGAATCTAACCGGGGTTTGAAGGCTACTTCCTCATTCCGGATACTAGGAAAAGCCATTGCAGTTTCATTACTTGCCTTAGTTGAACTGAAATTTCATAATCAAATTAAATTGTGCATACAAACATGCTCTTGGGCCATTTCAGGTTTGAATGTTTTAATGCAGTTACATTTTTATCTAACCATTAGAAGTTTACAAAGACAAAACAAGAATTCTTGAAAATTTGCAAGATTTTCACAAAATGATCAAGAAATGAGATAATTAGCCATACCCGATAAGTCTCTTCCCTAAATATGACCAAAGATGAACCTCAAGACGAATCTGAATTCAAAGATACAATACACACAGGCAGCCAGTCATTCAAAACAAGAAGTACATAACCACACAAATTGAGTAAGAGAGTGAAGGGTTTAAAAGATATCAGACAAGAAAAAGACCAAAATGTTGAATAGTTAAAATTATCCACTAAAAGCTACATACAAGGAAACCTTAATATTCAAATCATTTCATGAACAATAGTTTCATGTTTCAATACAACAATTAGTAAAAAGGTAAAAGCAGAAAAAGCTAAAGATCTTTTCCTTTTTTCTTTCTTGCCTATGGGTTTTGGTCAGCACATGCATGTACAAGTACCACAGCAAACTGACTTTTACCGGCGGTTAAAACCACCAGAAAAGGCCCAAAAAACTGCCAGTAAAATTGCTGTTAGGTAAGTGCCAATGAGGGTAGCGTCGGTAAAAGTTTTGCCGGCGGTCAGTGGCCTTTACCGGCGGTTGTGCTGGACGTCATAAAGCACTACCAAAAAGGGTCAAACATGACGGATAAAATCCGTCGTTAAATCCATATAGCTACGGTAATAGTCCGTAGTAATAGCATACCCATTAGTACCATATCCATTGTTTTTGTAGAAATAGCTACGGATTAGAGACGATCATTATGAATTAAATCCCTAGGTGGTGTGGGAACAACACTAAATGTGTCACCTCATGAAATTCCCTAGGTGGCTTGATCCAAAAATCTGGTAGGCCATGTTAAAGTGGAAACTCCAATGCCTTTGATTTGCCTCCCAACACTAAATGTATTCACCACATGTATGTATGCACCACATACACCCAATTTCATTTCAAGTTAACAGCATATAAGCACACAAACATATAAGGCAACCATATCTCACCTGAACCTGAGATTGTGAGTATCCACCATTACCGCTTACTTTACTTTGCTAAACACTCCCTGCAACGAAAAGAAAAATATAATAAAATGACTTAGTGAATAAGAGAAAACGGATACAAACTTTAGTAGGTCCATAAAAGATCATATGAACACAACAGTTGCCAGCACAACATGTATTTTCATTACCCAAGGGTGTGTGGGCGGATTTGATTCTTTAAAGAACAAATGCTTTCCAGCCAAATCAAGAGCAACAAGGTTCGAGTTGAAACAAAACTTTCCATGATATGGGGTGGAAATCTGCCTCTTTTACTTACAAATTTAAAAGAACAAAAAAAAGAGAGCAACCGAACAAAAAAGAAGAAGAAGAAGAAGAAGAAGAAGAAGAAGAAGAAGAGCAACCCAGACAGCTAATTCTATAATTCTTATAAAGGAAAACTCTGGATACATGAAATTTGAGATTCAATCAGATGTCCAAATACACCGTACTTCAGAATATTTATGTGATCCTCATTTTTCATGGAATTGATTTAAGAAGTTGTGAACAGTAAGAAAACTAATTCCTAGTTCAGAAAAGTACAAGTTAATCCATTTCTAGGGCTGTACATCGACTCAAGTCGAGTCAAGGTGGATCAAGCTTGGCTTGGCTCGTCTGTGCTCTCCTCGAGTTCGAGCTCAGCCTCGAGCTTACCGTTAGAGCTTGGCTTGTTTGCCAAACCTTTCGAGTCGAGCTCAAGGTGAGTTAGTGGATCGAGTCGAAGACGAGCTTACCACGAGTCGAGTTAAGTCTGCTCCTAACTCGAATCCTTACTCTTGCTCCAGTGGTAGACTCTCAGGAGTTTCAACACCCGGACAAGGGTTCGAGTATCCATAGGTGGTGAAATCCCACTACAGCGTGTGTGGTGGTGTGTGTGTAATTTTTTTTTTTTTTAAAAGTCTGCTCCTAACCCGACCTAACCCGCACCTGACTCAACCCGACAACCCAACCCAACTGACCCAACCCCTAAATCAAATATTCAATTTTTATATATATAATAATAATAATAATAATAATAATAATAATAATAATAATAATATTATTATTATTATTATTATTATTAGATAAAGCCATAGAGGGTACATTGTTTTTGGTTCTGAGAGAGATATGAGCTTGAGCACGGCGAGTTAGGTAAGGAAGGGAAAGGGTAAAGAGTCGGGTATGGTTTAAAATTTAATTTTAAAATTTTTTAATTATAATAATATATAATATAATATAATATATATTGAGTCGAGCCAAGCTCGAGTTTCGAGTCGAGCCGGGTTCGAGTCGAGTCAAGCTCTACTATGTTCGAACTTGGCTTGTTTTCAAAACAAGTTAGGTCATATGAAGCTTGTCTGGCCTCAAATCGTAGTTCGAGTCGAGTCAAGTCGAGCTAGATCGAGCCAAGCTGAGTGAGCCTTTCGAGCTAGCTTGGCTCGTGTACAACCCTATCCATTTCGCAGTCCTTTTGAAAGATAACTGAGATTACTAATGAAAGCAATGAACAGTCTTTAAACAAGTGTGAACTTTCATTGATGTAATTTCATGAAAATCAATACCCAACCATCACAAGCTAAATGCCAATTTCGCTCTTCACATGAACTTCTCACAAAAAAATGCCACATTCATAGAAAATTTCCATCATTCGACAAAAAGCCATTGCCTAATTGGCAAGTCAACATTCGTGTCTGTAAGAAATTCCAAAATGTTAAGCCCAGTTCTTAAAAATCACAACCTAAATCCATCAGATCATGATTCAAGCATCCACACAAAGACCAACCACAGGTGTCAAATCAAAGGGAATTCCCACCATTAGGCAAAATTGAAGAGGACCATTACCAAAATTAATTAAAATTTGCTGCATAAATTTCCATAACAATTGCACAAATTTCCATCTTTAAGAATTTTGAAAAGAGCATGGTGTTTGGCTAACAATTGCCACTATATGAAAGACATTGATAGTATGGAGGCCAAATTCAAAAGGCAATGAGGCCCTTCTAGTATGGAGGTTGTCTTTAAAGATGGCTTAGGCTAAATACAAATATGTTTCTTGGGCCTATCTTGAGCTAAGCATAATTCAAAAACTTGATAACTTGACTTAAAAGCCTAGTTCATCCATGTATTGGCCTCACCTGATGCACAAATTATACATCCACTATAAGTGCCAAGTTAGCCAGTAGTGCAGCATATGTAAAGGTGCTTCTGGGCTCATGTAAGTCTGCATTAATTTCTTTTACATGAACAATGACCTGTTGTAGCCGTAGCCACTTCATTTAAATATATATATATATATATATATATATATATATATATGTTGTATTTCTTACCTCTGTTACATGCAACCGGTGTTTGTCAATTGAGCTCTAAAACAAGCAGCATAATATTGACAGAGGATAAAGGCTGTTTCCACTTTTTGCTGTTCAAATGGAATTTCAGAACAAAGATGTAGCAACTTGCATTGATAGAGTCCATGTATGAATCTAGTTGGAAATTCAGACATTATACATCCAAAAATAGATCTAATGGGTTTCCACCGTAAAATCCTTCAGGATGCATTGCTAGCTTTGCTCCTTTGTTTTCAGATGTTACGAATCCTATGTAATGTGCGTTTGGATGCATATTAAAGTGAATTCAAATAATTAGTGGAATAAAGTGATAACCAAGTTTCAAATAACTTTCTTAGCATTCGTATTGAGGAATTGAGCTACAAATTGCTACCACATTATTTCAAATCCGACTTCAATGAAACAAAATTGCAATTTGAAGCTGCTTCCTTTTATGATTACTAAAAAGCATAAACAACATAATTCGGACACCAAAAATACTAAAAAAAAAATAAAAATTACTCCATCTAGCAATCATATTTTCTGTGGAAACACAAATTAGATTACCTGCATACAATGAAACCACCGTGGCAACCTGCAGCCTTGCTCAAAGTTCAATCACAGGTGAAAAATCTCCATCCATACTAAACAAGCTGCATAATAAGATAAACCACAGTAGCTTATATAACAAAAATACAATATACCCCCCCCTTTTTCTTTTTCAAGAAAGGTGGGAGCACACTGACACTCCACCTATAACTCTGTTGATCAAGAACAGTAGCTTATATAACAAAAATACAATATACCACTTCAAAGATGTATTTTGTGAGCAAAGAACTTACATAGAAATTGAGAAAAATGATTTGACTTGGTATCCTTGCATAGAATGGCATATTAGGAAGACAAAAAAACAATGCACGAAGCCAACTATTGTTCAAACTACCAATCAAAACATCCATCAAACCATACTAGTAATAACTGTGCAATAACATATATAGGCAAGATATTGCATAAGCATTTTTGTGGTTTTAGTTTTACCAGCACCACTTTCACCACTAACTAGGATGGAGTTGCTTTTTCCCTCATTAATCATTGCCCTGTTTCCAATGAATCATATCTGTAAACAAGAACATTCTAATGAAGAAACAACATGTTTTATTGCCTGTAAGCAGCATATGCAACTCAACTGGCAGACGGAGTGGAGATACCTCATTTCAACACTTGAGGTCTTGGTATCGATCCCTAGTGGGGGTGGCTAACATGGAGTGTGTACTGACATGCATGGGTGTGTGTACTAACAAGCTAACCAAAAAAAAAAAAAAAGAAGCAGCATATGCAACTGCAAAAACATGAGTATGATCCTACCAGTATATTGGCAGAAGTTCTACAACAATTATCCAGAGAGAGAGAGAGAGAGATTGTGACCATGATTGAAAAAACCTGCATTTTGTTTTTCATTTTCTTCAAATCATACTGAAAACATAAGGATGCTCGATCATTTGAGGATGAACGATTGAACATGGCTGCTGTTCTGGAAAAGGCACAATATCTATTTTAAACATTTTGGTAATCCAACCAAAAGAAATAAAATGGTTGAGTCATGGAACACATTGTATTTCTGTCAAACAAAAATCAGGCCGATTGAGTCACCAGGTGGACCACCCTATATCAAAGTACTGGACGTTTTAAATTTGACATGCTGATGATCTGATCAACATACCTGTGGCCTGCCAGATGAGTGGACTGGACTATTTTTGTTCCAGGAGATCTTTATAGTGGGTTTCCTTTTCCACAGCTTGGATGTAGTACACACATGACATGTTGTCCCATAAGATCATTGGTGCATTAAGCTAACCTGCAACTGTTTATTGGTAATCATGCCTTGCTAAGTTCACACATGTATGCGAGGCAGTTCATGCACACATCAGCACTTGTCCCATTGCACTGTCCAGGTGCAATGTCCAAGCTATTCATCAGGTGGTTTTGACCATGTCATGAAAGTAAATCTGGTCCATTCAGCAGGTGGGCCATAATCTCAGAAGCAGTTGGATGGGTAAAGACACTTCAGCCAAGTTTTTTTCAGCCGTATATTTGTTTCATAAACTGTGGCCCACCTGATGAGTGGGCCAACCTGATTTTGAGAAACCCAATATGGAAAGATGTTGTTTTCATGGAAACTGTGCCTTGCTAACCATGGAAATCGTTGTTGCATCTAACAGCTTGACCTGCTTCTTCCTCATGCATAAGCAAAATAAGAAGTGGAAGAACCATGCCACTTGATGCGTTTTTTTTATATACCAAGATCCATTCATTCTGAATTCATGTCATGGATTATCCAGGAGTTTAACATGCATCTTTTTATAACAAAGAAAATTCTAATTAAGAGGGAGAAAACAGAAAATTTACTCGCATTTTCCCAAAGGTATGGTTTGGATTTCAGATTAAGCTTTAAAGGTATCACAGAAAAATAGACTTTTCCCTACATTGTGCAATTTTGAACTCCTTTGTTTTCTGTTTTCAATTCTGCCCCTACTTTACATAAGACCTCTTACTGTTTATCTCTTTCAACATAAGTAGGACGTAGAAGAATTTCATGATTTTACAAGTATAGATTGCATATGACCACGATTAAGTTTATGACTTCCTGGCTGTTTGTATGATGTTTGTGTTTATATGAATGAAGGTTAGAATGGGTCAAGTTTGGGCTGTGTATGATGACATGATCTGTCAAAACCCAAATTTGAAATTTACGTAGGTGGCAAGATTTGCTTTGGGTGCTTGAGCTTTTCTTGTTCTGTTTTGTGGGTCCATGTACATGGACAATATCTGAAATGCTTTCTTCCATTCTTCTGTTAATAGATCATACAATTTCCATTGTGCTATATGGTTGGTTCTCAGCAGTGCTTTTGTGTGTTTCATTTGGTTTAAGATGCTAAACTTCTTGTGTCTTTTCTTTTTATTGTTCTATTCTTGAATCAAGTCCATGGGTGTCCGCCTTGCTGGAATGCATTTAAATTGTAAATAAGCATTTCATTTATGTTGATTAAATGTAATGGTAATTGTATTCAATAATGTTTTTTGACATTTCATTTATTTCCAGATGCTTCTTTTTCTGAGTCTTTATATGGATTGCGAAGGAGGGCAGTGAATGGACTTTTCCTTTTCTGTTGATGCTCTGAAGTTGGACCAGTGCATCAATCTGACTTGTTGATGCTCTGGAGTCAGACCAGTGCATCAATCTGACTTGTTGATGCTCTGGAGGGTGTTAAACAGGTCAGCTTTAGGTGAATTAGAACTAACTCGAGTACAACCCATTAGCAATCAGATCCAATGACCTGGACCCAAATCCAAAATGGATCCTAAATGGGTCTAGAGTTAGGCCCTTGCCATACTGATCCACCAGGTCATGGGGTTGACTCAATCTGTTGGCAGCTGTGCTACACACAAGTTTGATGTTTGGCAGTCTAGGATTCAAGAGCAAATGTAGAGCAAAAAAAAAGAAAAAGAACTTCAGAATGAATGTTTAGTTGGATGATCAATGCTAACTGCATGATTTAAAATTTGTATCATGTTGACATGTCTCGGTGTTAGTGTGAAGGACACTACCAGTACCAGACAACATTGTTTATATAAAAATATTTTTTTGGGATTCTTTTATGTTAAATAATTTACTTAAGTAATATATTTTAATAATTATATATATATGTGTGTGTGTGTGTGTGTGTGTGTGTGTGTCTACACACACACACACACCAACGTGTGGACGAAACTGAGTTTTAAACACCATGTCTGGCATGGAGCATGTGTTGAAGTTACATAGAACCCCATCATTAGCAAGGTTAGAACAAGAGCATTTTATGAAATTAATGACTTTGTTGTAATAATCCAAGAGGATGGATTCATTTGACAATGGCATAGAAACTAGTAATGAAGGAGTCATTCCCAAAAGGACATGATGTGTAGCATGATTTTAGAAATTGAAGTGCAAATTTTGGCCACTAAGAATGGCCATTCCAACTGAGGAATTACCTGTTCTCAAGTACCCTTGAGTACTTGATGAAGAGACCTTTTTTAATCATTAGCCGTTGACCTTAAGCATTATCGGTTGGACTTGATGGCTCTAATGAGTCTATTGTTCACTATTAAACCTGTTTGACTTTGCTTTTTGGTAGGTAACTAACTTGGGACCTACAAAACGATACCAGAAGGTAAAATGGAAGAGATAGATGATCACCATCATCGTTGCAAGACGTGCATTCGTACCATCTCCTAATTGACATAATCTTGTACTCATTTTATACCTATGAAGGCACTTAATTTAATGTTTCTGAATTGGCAGTAGAAATATGAATCCAAGAATTATACATTTGGCACAATTTCTATCTTTTTGTGGATGAATTGAATCTGTTTATTCTGTGTGCTCATATCTTTGAGAGGTTTTGTGGTGCAGGTACAAAGCATGGGGTGCTCTTTTGGGAAAACAGTTAGCAGAAAGAGATATTATAGTCGCATCCATTGATTACAGGTTTTTCTGTTATCTTAATTTAAGGTTCTACCATTTTGTTGTCTTATCCAACATATCCACGTACCTGTGTACGTACATCAGCGCACACATGCAATCAACATGTTTCATGGTCCACATTTCTATGCAGAAATTTTCCTCAGGGAACCATCAGTGATATGGTGAAGGATGCATCTCAAGGAATCTCGTTTGTATACAATAATACTGCTGAATATTGTGAAATATCTCTGCTCTCTGTAAGTTTCTTGTTGAATGAGAACTTAAAGGTTTTGGTTTATGAATACAGGACAGATTTTCATGAATCACATTCCATCTGTATGCAGGAATCTTAGCCACAATTCCCTATCTGGGCCTATTGGCAACATATTTATGGATCTGCTGAATCTAAAATAATTGTAAGATTTCAAACAACGCTTTTGCTATGTAGATAAGTAAATGAAAACTTAGGTATCTATATGTAATTTGTTTGGTCTCGATTTTTAGTACTCATTTTTCTTAGAATCAGAATTTACCCATTGAATTTTTAGGTGATTCCATTGATATATTATAGTTTGCAATGAGTACTTGTGCCAAGGTGAGATCGGGTTTGTCAATAGTGGAAATAGTATGTTTCTATATCTGCCCTCTACTCATGCGATAAAATGCCTGAAAATGATTTTCCTTGTTAATGGTTGTTGCTAATTGAAGCCCTGCATCAGTCCAACTGAGGATCCTAACTAGCCTTGAACAAATATGAATAAATAACTAGTTTTGTATTGGTTGGAAATGAATTTCCATTGTACTCATAAGCCAATTCAAGTGGTTTGCTCACTTGCACAAAATCGTTTATAACTTAAACTATTTACCACCATCCAAACTAACTTGAACATGTTATCTTACTTGAATTTCTCTATTTTGTTCTTTACAGAGTTTCCTATATCAGTTGTGCAAAGGAGTTGCTCATTGTCATGGCCATGGAGTGCTACACAAGTTACCTTTTGTTGGTTATTCCTTCGTCTTTCATAGAAGAGGATGGAATAAGGCATTTCAGATTATACATTCGGACCCTTTTCATTTCATTGATTCCATCCTTCTATAAATGTCATTATACAAAAATATCAAAAATCTGATCTTGATCCGTTGGAACTGCACGGAATAGAGATCTGAAGCCTCAAAATCTCTTGGTGGACACAGAGAAAGGCAAACTGAAGATTGCAGACCTTGGGCTTGGAAGAGCCTTCACAGTCCCTCTCAAGAGCTACACTCATGAGGTATGCATAGGTAGTGGCGAATGAGAAACCGGCCCATATAATTTGGTTTATATTACTCATCTCAAGAAAATCTGCCATTTAATTTCATGTTTGTTTCCCATTTCAGATTGTCACACTTTGGTACAGAGCTCCTGAGGTGTTGTTGGGATCTACCTATTACTCAACTAGAGTGGACATGGGTTAATCTATTCTTCTTTCTTCATCTTCCATTGCATTATATGAAGTTGAAGAAGAATAGCCTTAAAATGCTAATTTGTTTGTTTGAATTGGCTCAGTTGTATGTGTGGTGTCATGATTTTTGGTAATAAAAAATTATCGTTGCCTCCATGAATGATTTAATATTCATGATAATTACCTAATAGCCATCATAGCCATCATATCCAAGAAATGAGTGGAGTTGTAGTCTTTGGTGTCATAGTTTCATGAATTACCATAATATTGATGTTCCTGTTTCATTGAATTGGTCTCTTGTAGGAGAGACATTGAAATCCCCATTGCTCCAGCTTCTTTGTTTCTATAAAAATTGTATCCAACAACTGTACTTAGTTCTTGACTTCTTGTACTCTTCCTAAAACTTAGCAACTTTATTGAAAATTCTTCCGGTTATGAATTTTGATTTTTAAACTCAACTGTTTTATTTCTTTTGGTTGGATTACTAAAATGTTTAAAATAAATATTGTGCCTTTTCCAGAACAGCAGCCATGTTCAATCGTTCATCCTCAAATGATCGAGCATCCTTATGTTTTCAGTATGAT
The DNA here is from genome assembly GCA_030180095.1 of Magnolia changhungtana. NCBI lineage: Eukaryota > Viridiplantae > Streptophyta > Magnoliopsida > Magnoliales > Magnoliaceae > Magnolia > Magnolia changhungtana. Next base: position 20,977,103 of record JASAUF010000676.1, read on the forward strand.
TTGAAGAAAACAAAAAACAAAATGCAGGTTTTTTCAATCATGGTCACAACCTCTCTCTCTCTCTCTCTCTCTCTCTCTCTCTCTCTCTCTCTCTCTCTCTCTCTCTCTCTCCCCCCCTAAAACTTCTGCCAATATACTGGTAGGATCATACTCTGTTTTCTCTCTCTCTCTCTTCTCTCTCTCTCTGGATAATTGTTGTAAAACTTATGCCAATATACAGGTAGGATCATACTCATGTTTTTGCAGTTGCATATGCTGCTTCCAGGTAGGATCATACTCTTGTTTTGCAATAAAACATGTTGTTTCTTCATGAAAATGTTCTTGTTTACAGATATGATTCATTGGAAACAGGGCAATGATTAATGAGGGAAAAAGCAACTCCATTCTGGTTAGTGGTGAAAGTGGTGCTGGTAAAACTAAAACCACAAAAATGCTTATGCAATATCTTGCCTATATATGTTATTGTACAGTAATTACATAGAATGGTTTGATGGATGTTTTGATTGGTAGTTTGAACAATAGATGGCTTGGTGCAATGTTTTTTTGTCTTCCTAATATGCCATTCTATGCAAGGATACCAAGTCAAATCATTTTTCTCAATTTCTATGTAAGTTCTTAGCTCATAAAATACATCTTTGAAGTGGTATATTCTATTTTTGTTATATAAGCTACTGTTCTTGATCAACAGAGTTATAGGTGGAGCGCCAGTGTGCTCCCACCTTTCTTGAAAAAAAAAAAGGGGTGTATTGTATTTTTGTTATATAAGCTACTGTGGTTTTTCTTATTATGCAGCTTATTTAGTATGGATGGAGATTTTGCACCTATGATTGAAGTTTGAGCAAGGCTGCAGGTTGCCACGGTGGTTTCATTGTATGCAGGTAATTCAATTTGTGTTTCCACAGAAAATATGATTGCCAGATGGAGTGATTTTTAAAAAAAATATTTTTGGTGTCCGAATTATGTTGTTTATGCTTTTTCAAATTCATAATAGGAAGCAGCCTCAAATTGCAGTTGTGTTTCATTGAAGTCAGATTTGAAATAATGTGGTAGCAATTTGTAGCTCAATTCCTCAATACGAATGCTAAGAAAGTTACTTGCAATTTGGTTATCACTTTATTCAACTAATTATTTGAATTCATTTTAATATGCATCCAAACGCACATTACATATATAGGATTCATAACATCTGAAAAGAAAGGAGCTTAGCAAGTAATGCATCTTGAAGGATTTTACTGTGGATACCCATTAGATCTATTTTTGGATGTTTGGATGTATAATGTTTGAATTTCCAACTAGATTCATACATGGACTCTATCTATGCAAGTTGCTTCATCTTTGTTCTGAAATTCCATTTGAACAACAAAAAGTGGAGACAGCCTTTATCCTCTGTCAATATTATGCTGCTTGTTTTGGAAGCTCAATTGACAAACACCGGTTTGCATGTAACAGAGGTGAGAAATACCATTATTATAAAAAACTAAAAAATAAAAATTTAAAAGGAAGTGGCTATGGCTACAACAGTTCATTGTTCATGTAAAAGAAATTAATGTAGACTTACATGAGCCCAGAAGTACCTCTACATATGCCGCACTACTAGCTAACTTGGCACTTACAGTGGACGTATAAGTTGTGCATCAGGTGAGGCCAATGCATGGATGAACTAGGCTTTTAAGTCAAGTTATCAAGTTCGTAAAAAAAAAAAAAAAAAGTTCAAGTTATCAAGTTTTTGAATTATGCTTAGCTCAAGATAGGCCCAAGAAACATATTTGTATTTAGCCTAAGCCATCTTTAAAGACAACCTCCATACTAGAAAGGCCTCATTGCCTTTTGAATTTGGCCTCCGTTCTATCAATGTCTTTCATATAGTGGCAATTCTTAGCCAAACACTATGCTCTTTTCAAAATTCTTAAAGATGGAAATTTATGCAGCAAATTTTAATTAATTTTGGTAATGGTCCTCTTCAATTTTGCCTAATGGTGGGCATTCCCTTTGATTTGACACCTGTGGTTGGTTTTTGTGTGGATGCTTGAATCATGATCTGATGGATTTAGGTTGTGATTTTTAAGAACTGGCCTTGAAAATTTGGAATTTCTTACAGACTTGGCTTTTTGCCAATTAGGCAATGGCTTTTTGTCAAATGATGGAAATTTTCTGTGAATGTGGCAATTTTTTGTGAGAAGTTCATGTGAAGAGAGAAATTGGCATTTAGCTTGTGATGGTTGGGTATTGATTTTCATGAAATTACATCAATGAAAGTTCACACTTGTTTAAAAATTGTTCATTGCTTTCATTTGTAATGTCAGTTATCTTTCAAAATGACTGCGAAATGGATAGGGTTGTACACGAGCCACGCTAGCTCGAAAAGCGCGCTCGGCTTGGCTCGACCTAGCTCGACTTGACTCGACTCAAACGGCAATTAGAGGTGAGCCAAGCTTCATATGACCCAACTCGTTTTGAAAACAAGCCAATTTCGAACATAGTAGAGCTTGACCCCGGCTCGACTCGAATATATATTATATTATATTACATTATATATTATTATATATTATTATAATTAAAATTTTTAAAAATCAAAATTTAAACCATACCCTACCCTTTACCCTTTCCCTTCCTTCCCTAACACGCCGCGCTCGAGCTCCTCTCTCTCTCAACACCAAAAACAATGTACCCTCTATGGCTCTATCTTATATATATATATATATATATATATATATATATATATATATATATTATTTGAATATTTGATTTGGGGGTTGGGTCAGTTGAGTTGGGTTGCTAGGTTGAGTCAGGTGCGGGTTGGGTCGGGTTAGGAGTAGACTCAACTCGACTCAGGGTAAGCTCGCCTCGACTCGATCCACTAGCTCGCCTCGAGCTCGACTCGAAAGGTTTGGCAAACAAGCCATGCTCTAAGGGTAAGCTCGAGGCCGAGCATGAGCTCGAACTCGAGGAGAGCACAGACGAGCCAAGCCAAACTTAATCCACCTCGACTCGACTCTGCTCGATGTACAGCCCTAGAAATGGATTAACTTGTACTTTTCTAAACTAGGAATTAGTTTTCTTACTGGTGTTCATAGCTTCTTAAATCAATTCCATGAAAAATGAGGATCACATAAATATTCTGAAGTATGGTGCATTTGGACATCTGATTGAATCTCAAATTTCATGAATCCAAAGTTTTCCTTTATAAGAATTATAGAATTAGCTGTTTGGGATGCTCTTCTTCTTCTTCTTCTTCTTCTTTTTCGTTTGGTTGCTCTCTTTTTTTCGTTCTTTTAAATTTGTAAGTTAAAGAGGCAGATTTCCACCCCATATCATGGAAAGTTTTGTTTCAACTTGAACCTTGTTGTTCTTGATTTGGCTGGAAAGCATTTGTTCTTTCAAGAATCAAATCCGCCCACACAACCTTGGGTAATGAAAATACATGTCGTGCTGGCAACCATTGTGTTCATATGATCTTTTGTGGACCTACTAAAGTTTGTATCCATTTTCTCTTATTCACTAAATCATTTTATTATATTTTTCTTTTCGTTGCAGGAAGTGTTTAGCAAAGTAAAGTCAGCGGTAATGGTGGATACTCACAATCTCATGTTTAGGTGAGATATGGTTGCCTTGTATGTTTGTCTGCTTATATGCTATTAACTTGAAATGAAATTGGGTGTATGTGGTGCATACATACATGTGGTGTATACATTTAGTGTTGGGAGGCAAATCAAAGGCATTGGAGTTTCCACTTTAACATGGCCTACCAGATTTTTGAATCAGACCACCTAGGGAATTTCATGACGTGACACATTTAGTGTTGTTCCCACACCACCTAGGGATTTAATTGGTAGTGATCGGTTCTATAGCTACAGGTTAGATCTGTAGCCATTTCTTAAAAAGCAATGAATACGTTACCAATGAGTATACCTTGCTACGGACTATAACCGTAGCTATATTTAGCTACGGATTTTATCCGTAGTGTTTGACCCTTTTGGTAGTCTTACATGAAACGACATGCAGCACAACTGTAGGTAAAGGCCGCTGACTGCCGGCAAAACTTTTACTGACACCGCCTTTACAAGCACTTACCTAACCGTCGGTAAAAGTCAATTTTGTTGTAGTGCTTGTACATGCGTGTGCTGACCAAACCCATAGGCAAGAAAGAAAAAGGTAAAAGATCTTTAACTTTTTCTGCTTTTACCTTTTTTCTAATTGTTGTATTGAAACATGAATCTATTGCTCATGAAACGATTTGAATATTAAGGTTTCCTTGTATGTAGCTTTTAGTGGATAATTTTAACTATTCAATATTTTGTTCTTTTCTTGTTTGATTTCTTTTAAACCCTTCACTCTCTTACTCAATTTGTGTGGTTATGTACTTCTTGTTTTGACTGACTGGCTGCCTGTGTGTATTGTATCTTTGAATTCAGATTCGTCTTGGGGTTCATCTTTGGTCATATTTTTGGGAAGAAGCTTCTCGGGTATGGCTAATTATCTCATTTCTTGATCATTTTGTGAAAATCTTGCAAAATTTCAAGAATTCTTGTTTTGTCTTTGTAAACTTCTAATGGTTGGATAAAAATGTAACTGCATTAAAACATTCAAACCTGAAATGGCCCAAGATCATGTTCGGATGCACAATTTAATTTGATTATGAAAATTCAGTTCAACTAAGGCAAAGTAATGAAACTGCAATGGCTTTTCCTAGTATCCGGAATGAGGAAGTAGCCTTCAAACCACAGTTAGATTCCTAGCTTTAAAAAAGGAAGGTAATATAACTGCAATTGGAGCATAGTCCTTAAATGGTTGAATGAAATCTCTTAGCTAAAGAAAGTTGTAATTGCTTTATGCCCAAATTTTCCCATCCAAACACTAGTAAACCCTTTATACCTAAACAATTATACAAGCATCCAAACGACACTGTAAAGCCCCTTTGGTGCAATGCCATTGAGTTTGAGTGGTGCCGTTCTGCTCATTTATCCTTTCTATACCATTTTTGCTGATTGTGAACCTAAATTGTGGCAAGTTGGTGTAGGATTTGAGCTTCAAATTGGTACATATTCATCCTTTTGTTGAAAGTTCAGATTCTTTTCCAATCTTTGCTGTTCACATTGAGAATACTTTTTATTGCAGAGGTTAGATTAATCTAGTCTCATTATTTCTCTTTTCAATTTTGTCATAGAATATTTAGTAATGTCTACAAGGACATCAATGTCTGCAGTTACCTAATCATGGCAACATACAGGAGCTTAAGTGAAGATCTTAACTTTCCAATGGCTCAATGGAACGCGCATGGTTTTCTTAATGTATATGGATAATAATTAGTCCATACATGGATTCTCTAGAGGCGCTTCAATGCATCATGGTGTCACAAGGTCTTTCAAATTTCCTTCATTTTCAACACCCATTTCTTTAGGAAGGAAGTGATTACATGCTGAAACCTCTGTTCTATCCTATTTTTTAGGAATCATCAACATGGGAGATGGCAAGCTCGATGAATCGGTCGGGTTGTGAGAAACAAGGATTTTTATCTTGGGACCTTTAGTAAGTGTTTTTTTTTTTTGAGCTCAATCCCCTTTAATCTTAATAAAGTATTCATTACTATAATTTCAATCATGGATTTTCTTTTTCCAAGCTTATCAAATTCTACATGCAGCCATGAAAAGGGCTAGTTCTTAGATTACAGTTCCACATGCAAACACCCCTTGCTTTCTATAGTATCAGTGATGATGGCTAGTTTTTTGCCCCACATTGATGAATGGCTTGAATTAATGATGAAAGGAAAGGTTGTTGCCCCACATCGTGGTTGGCTTGGATCTGATGAAAGGCCAGGTTGTTGTCTCTGGTTCTCTCTCTCTCTCTCTCTCTCTCTCTCTCTCTCTCTCTCTCTCTCTCTCTCTCTCTCTCTCATTTGGATGTTTCTTTACCAGGCTAGATGAGAAGCAATCACCATATGATCGTCTTTCGGAGGATGGTGAAAAACTCTCTGGCAAGGTTGGATGCAGTAGACAAGTAAAAAATGTTCATTTTATACTCACTCATGATTTCATCAAGCGAAAGTATTCCAGCAATAACTCTCCCCCATCTGAGCTATTGGTTTCAATTGTCCATTTCTTGTTGTACAAAAGTGATCATCTGATATGGGAAATATTATTGGGCCCACCATATTATTGAGCATCACATAACCCATTTGTATAATGTATCAGCCACGTGCGCCCAACACGGCTCGGGCATATGGAAAACATACAATCTGGTTGTTGGGTTATTGAAAGATTCCATTTTTTTCGTTTCTCTATTATCAAACAATTGTTGTTCTCATCACAAGGGCTTCCCGTCTCTCCAATTGGTAACATGGCAAACGTGTTCAAATCCAACCATTCATCTTGATCTGATCACCAAGTGGGATCAAATGATAAGTGAAAGAGGAAACTGTTTCCCGAATTGTAACGTGGCAAACGTTTTTTTTTTTTTTTAAACTCTTTTGAAGTTGATGGTAAGATCAATCTGGACGGATTGGACTTTCAGGCTTTCGGCCTGGGCTTGCATTGGAATCCAGGCCCACCTTATGAACAGCCCAGATCTTGCAAAAAAAAAAGAGGGTGGCCCGCAAAGATCGTGCCCAATCATCACAGTTCGGGCTTGGGTGGCCCATAATAAATCTAATTAAAAATATAGGCACCATCTGACATTCCACTCGTGCAAATGTATCCCCATGTGTAGACAAATCCAAACCGTTCATATAGTCCAATCCACTATAGATGGAGATAACAAATGATGACAATGAAAAGATACTTCTTTAGTCGTCCAATTGATGGCCATCAAATAAACGGCAGCGATCATCTGTCTGCTGTTGCGTGTAATGGGTCCCATCTTTAAAAAAACTACTATTTCGATTAAACTTGTAAATTGCACTGCATACATCTCATTAAAAAAAAAAAAAAAAGACTCTAGAAAAAGAAAATAGATGGGGTGTGTTCAATCAATAAATGGATGGTATAGATTAGCTTATCTTGTGCATACACTGATATTATTAGAATTTCCTATAATGGCCTCAATACAGCGCCGGAAGAAGCTCGAGTAGATGTTTTGAAAGTACTTTGTAAGTTGCTTCGGTTGGGTGTACGGCGTCCCAATATAAGAACTTAGAAGCATCCTTACAAGTAGGAGTGCGGATGTTACAAAGTGGCCCTACTTCAAGAAAACCGGTCCCACAACATCCTCTCTTGGTGTCCACAAATCCTGCCCATCAAAATAAATAACCAAATAAATTAACAATCGAAGATCCATGGAATTGGAATTCGTAAGGGAAATTAACATTGTCCAACACACTGATTGAACAGTTAGAATTGCTGGATCAAGGTGATTCTTTAGAGAGATCAACAATCTCTAATCTGAGAGAATGGATTCGTCACTGTAACTTATCATTGAACTATGGCCCAATCTGTAGAGAATGGTTCATCAAGGAACTACCCTCCAATGGTTCTAATTACTGGACCACTGTTTAAACCTCTGAGAAAATAAAAATGAAGAGAATTACCATATTTGTCAGGATGATTGACCATGTCAGTAATTGGATCATAGACACCAGCATAGACGAATCTGCTTCCAGGCAGCGAAGACTGGATTTCAGGCAACAAATTCTTGAGCTTTGCATTGTAGATGGTAGCATCCAAGTTTTGTTCTTCAATGCACGCCCGTTGCAATGGGTTCTTCTTGAATTTTGTAGTTACTTGAAATGGGACGCAGCCGATCGGCGCAAGGCCCGCCACGACGAACTTTCTACCGCCGAGATGGTATAATTGCTGCACATGATCATAATAGAAAATGTAAAAATTGAGTTCGAGCCAAGTTGAGCTTGGATAAAACAAATATATCACGGTGGGCCCCAAAGAATCCCTGCCAGGACCATCTGTCTCTAGCCAGGTCCTGGTAGGGGTATTACCCAATCCGTGTTGCAGATTAGCTGTCATTAGAACAAAATATTCATATGGTAGGCCCACCTAATGAAGGATCAGATCGAAGACAGAGAGAGAGAGTGTGTGAGAGAGAGAAATAGAACCTCGAGCTGATTTCGTAGCCTTTGCAGTAGAAAATCTTGGTACCCACTAATGTTGTGGAACTGCGACCTCCTTGAAGGAATATCATACCAGTTGAATGTAAAGTCATTAGTCCCTGCACTAATCAAGATTAGTGCATTACTAATAGTCTTATTAGACCCTTGATCACCTACAATCAACTTAAGTCTATTTATATAGTTCTTAAACATCGAAAGCTGCCGTGACACCGGTATCACACCAGTCGCTACCGTGGTCAGGTCATCGATACCAGAACCTGCTGATGCGAAGTTAACACCGGTCTTGATCTCATCATCCGATAGCAATGGATTCAAGAATGGCGGTAACGATTCCTTTATGCCTAGCTCGGACACCAGCATATCGGGCATCAGCCGACCGTCCGAGAAGCGGCCCGTGGCCTCATAATCAGGGTAATCCACACCATAGGGCGGGTGGTCAGCCTTCAACATTGTATCAATGTAGTTGTTGTTGCCGGTGTCGACAGTAGAATCTCCGAAGACTAGAACGGCGGGGAACTTCTTCTTCAACTGCGACGTATCGTGGGCGTGGGCGGGGCATGCAATGATGGTGATCAACACGTACGAGAGAATGATGGAGAGGACGATTCTCGCCATTGTGATTTTTTTTGGATATTCGAGGCTGGTAATGCTTTTATTTATAGTGTTGTGTTGGTTCATGCGGTAACTTGCAACGGATTTCCTGCGGAAGGGAAGTTCCTGCGCAGGATGCTGGGTGGGGTCCACCGTGATGTTTTTTAGAAATCCAACCCATCCATCCGTTTTAGTAACTTATTTTAGGGCGTGTGACCAAAAATAAAGTGTATCCAAAACTTAAGTGGGTCAAACGAGAGGAAACAGTGGAAATTCTATGAGCACCGTTGAAGCATTCTCATGGACATAAAAGTTTTATATCAGCCTATATTTTCAGTTTTTTCAATTCATCCCAATGGGAATGACCCTATAAACGGTTTAGATATCATATAAACATCAAGGTAGATCCCAGGAATGTTTCAACGGTAGGAATTTCTTTTCCCAATTTTCCTTCTCGTGTGACCCACTTGAGTTTTGTATCCACCTAATTTTTATTTGAACTTACTAAAATTAGCTCGTAAAATGGATGGACGGAATGGATTTCTCACATACATTGAAGAGGGCCCTCCCAGTATCCTTGCGCAAGAACTTCCTGCGAAAGACTTTCCAGGAAATCCGCGTCCTGCAGGGAAGCGGCTCTGAGTAAACTCTGTGGAGCCCACCTTCATTCATACATTATATCAACTCCGTCCATCCGTTTTATCATATCATTTTAGTTTTTAAGAAAAAATTAATTATATATAAAGTTCGAATGGACCACACTACCTGAAACAGTGTAAATTGAAGTCTACCGTTGAAAAGTTCTTGGGACCCACAGAAGTTTTAGATCAATATGATATTTGTGTTTTCCCTTCATCCATGTATTTTTGATCTTATGAACAGTTTGGATGATAAGTAAACATCACTGGGGCCTTGGAAATGTTTCAACGGTGGAAATCAATATTTTCACTGTTGCCTTTGGTATGGTTTACTTGAGCTTTTGATATACTTCAGTTTTGGGCTGAACCGCTAAAATGATCTGGAAAAACGGATGGTCGGCGTAGATAAACTACATGAAATAACAGTGGGCCCAACAAAGTTTATTCAGTGCGATAACAGCGTACTGAATAACTCAGTACGCAATCCTATTTCGTCCTGCCACAAATTGGATACTGACCCTGACACAAGCCAATGGCTACTGGTCGGTGCTCTGTGGGCCCCACCGTGATGTATGTGTTTCGTCCATGCCGTCCACCCATTATTTCAGATCGTTTTATTGTAACATGCAGACATTAATTTCATATATTATAATGAAATATTTGAATACAATTTGATACAAAATTTATAATTTATTTTTATTCCATCTTAGTTGCTCCTTATCATGTGTGCTAAAATTGCAATTTTCATTTTCTATGACAGTCTTTTTTATTATTCTGGGTTCTCGATGATACATCCTTGTAGAATTTGTTGAAGTCGCTGAGTGGCTCCTCAAATTCAGAGCAACATCTTGTGATGGTTTGAGTGATCCCAGTGATGTTTTTCATTATCTTCTTCTCATATGGTGGTCTAACACAGAGAATGCTATGAAATAGGGGATACTGGAGATGCTGAAGTATTGGATAGGACCCATTTCAGGGTTACTCTGCAACCCCGAACAATGGTTTTTGATAACTTGATAGAACAGTATTCATTAGCTGATTCTCTCTGTTTTATATTTTTCAGCTGACATGGTTATTTTTTCTTTTATATTCTTATGGTTTAAATCGATGATGCAGGAGATGAAATGACTGATGTTTTTTTCAGGTTTACTCCGCAACCCCGAACAATGGCTTTTGATAACTTGATAGGATTGTATTCATTAGCTGATTCTCTCTCTTTTTATATTTTTTAGTTGACATGATTTTTTTTCTTTTATATTCTTATGGCTTAAATCGATGATGCAGGAGATGAAATGACTGATGTTTATTTCAGGGTTACTCCGCAACCCCGAACAATGGCTTTTGATTACTTGATAGGATTGTATTCATTAGCTGATTCTCTCTCTTTTATAATTTTTAGTTGGCATAGTTATTTTTTCTTTTATTTTATATTCTTATGGCTTAAATCGATGATGCAGGAGATGAAATGACTGGTGTTTTTTTGGAAATCAATCAAGGATAAGGTAATCAATTAGTTCTCGTTTATTTTGTATGATGTAAAAAAATTTCCAACCCTTGTAAGTTGGAACTTTTGAGGCTCTTGCTAATTTGAATCCTTTGTTTTAATGTACCTCACAGGAATCAAACAAGTAGATTCATAAAGCTATGGGCGTTGCATCTCTGTGTTTTTTTTAATTTTTATTTTATTTTTATTTTTATTTTATTATTATTTTTTTTAAAATATTACAAGCTCATAAGGTTTACAGATTTTCTAAGGAGATACCTATAAAGTGGTTCTTCATCAGTTAGTTCATAAAAGTCACTAGTGAGTTGTGACTAGCATCCATATAAAGGGATTTACGTCCTGACGATTGATTTCTTGGATAATAGTACTTCATGCACTGGGGAGCTGTAATATAGTAAGAGTGCCTCATCCCTTTTTTGAATTTAATACTTTATGGTTCTTATTGTTTGTTTTGTTAGTATGTTCAATATCATTTCATCTGGTACCTGCTTTTTTCTGCCTTGTCATGCTCTCATTGGCATATGCTTTGTGCATTTTTTGCTCTATTACATCTTTGCACATCAGAAATTACAAATCCTTCTTTCATTCTTTTCTGGAAATGATAATGGCATATGTTAAGGATTGAGTAAAAGGATAAGTCTTTAAGCAGAAAAGTTTGTAGAGGTTCTCCAAAAGGCTTAGAGAAATGTTGTAGCATGGGCTGCATGCTTAAGGGCTTTCAAAGGGTGTTATAAGAAGGCATCTTAGTATATTGTGGAGCAAAGTCGGTACTTTTGGGGGTTGATGGCTCATCATCTCCTCTATATTTGAGCTGTCTATTTGTGTCCTAAGATTTCTTGTTGGTGTGTGTGGGTGCATCTATGTATATAAGATTAGTTACAATTGGAAATCTTTTTTTTTTTTAAAAAGGGTGTATGTGAATGTTCCCCAAATTGCTGGTGAAATGGTTATATGACTCAAACCAAGGGTTGGAATTGCATATATGGAATACATAATTAGGTGTAGAAAGAAGATACTCAAGAAGAAAACATGTCTAAAGAGTGATGACTTGCCTAAAGGCTAACAAGAGAGAGCCAAGTTTCTCTTTTCATCGTGGAAGAGGAGCTCACCTGCTACTCATGTCCTACTCATGTCCAATGCATCAGAGCTCTATGGATTTGATGGTGTTTTTGTAGTTGGATTCTTCTTTAGCCATTATGAGTACTGATGCTTTATGCTGCAGTTTTATTTACAAAGTTAAAGTAGTGATTAAGGTAGCACAGTTATATACTCAGTTTTCTATTGAGTAAATTTCCACTGAAAAACAGAAGAACATTGGGAATTAGTATTGAGCTATTTATTATCATATTTGGTACTCCATACGATCTAAAGTTCCTTGTTTGTGTGTTGTCTGTGGATACCTCACATATATGAGATACTAGAACTTGTTGGAGCCAGCCTTTCCATTCTTTTATTCATATGATTTGTATGCATGCTTGATGTTAGTGTTTTTTATTGATATTTTTCTTTTAGGTTCAAAATGCTATTGTGTATTTCAAAATAATTGGGGCTCTAGCTGAGAAGGAAAATTTGTTTGCAGCATGCCCAATGCAGGTGTTTTGAAAATTCTATGGTACTAGGTAAGCACCATAATTCCTTCATGATATAGAGGACTTCATGTGTAAAGGCGATAGATGAATTCTGTTCATGGGGGATCCCACCATAAAGATAAAAATGAAAGTTCTTTTTTTTTTCTTGGTATTGAAGGAACCTACTAGTGACAGCTAACTACAGCCTGTTGAGTTATCCTTAAAAAATCTTTCGTCCTGATTTTTGGAGCAGATTCCTGCTATGCAATAGATTCCTGCTAATGGGAACATTTATTGGAAGCTGTGGTGATATAATGTGATTTCTTTTTTTTTTTTCATTCCATTTGATTATTACACGTCTCGTGTTTTCGGAAGTTGCATTTTTCTTTTGAAGGTTTTCGGATGGTGGTCCATTAAAAATGGTGTGGCCCATCTGGTGATTGGACGTCTCTGATTATTTATTTATTTATTATTATTATTATTATTATTATTATTTTGAGTTATCACTATTTGCATTTTTGCATTATTGCGTATGGATATTGGGTTTCGTTTCTTACTGTGGGTTGCCTTTGCCTAGATTACCTATATTTACTAAGTACATGCCAAATGCTAGTACTTTGAGAGACATTCTCCACAATGGAATTTCTTTTCATGTAAAAGAGCTGAAAGATGCAAAGGCCTTGGTTGATAGAATTTAGTAAAGACCTTGTACACATGATTTCTATGGTTTGTTTTTTTCCCCCTCAAAAGATCTGTATTATGGCTACTATCTTGCTTATGGAGTGCTTTACTATTTGGTTGCCTAGGAATGGAGTACGGCTTTCATTTAAATCTTACAAGACAGAGTATCTAGGTTCTACTTGGCTTGTTGATTTTGTGGAATAAGTTCTTTTCATCTCATAGAAATTGGACAGATGTGTTGTGGAGATATCAATTCTCTAGTTTTAGAGAATCATCTGATTGCCAACCTAATTTCTTTTCAACCAATTGCAGGTTGGTGCACTAATGCTTGCTGATAATGGCATATGTTACTAACTACTTATTGGTAAATTTGGGAATCTAAGCTCACAATTCTTTTGTTACAGCTTATAGGAACCTCAGTAAAGATATGCAATTGATAATTCTAAAACTGTATAAGATGTTTGTCATTGCAGTAACTGAAAATGAATGTACAATCTATTGCATCCTGTTTTCGTTGGGGCTAGTATGTACAGAAACACGTCCCTGAGTTTGTAAGTTTAAGAGTGTAATAGTAGTATGATATGGAGTCCCATCTGGAAACATACAGTTTCTCAACATGCAATCCCGAATTAGCATTTCCATGAGACACCATATGCTCCAATCTCCTTGGGTCCGTTATGTGTTTCAGGAAATGGTTGAGCTTTTTTGAATATGCACAGAGAAAAAAGAAAAGAAAAGAAAAAACTAAAAACCCCAATCCAATCAATTTCATGTTGATACCTATTGTTAGTTTATTGAATTTGAAATCATGTGGATGTGTAGGTATATTGGCTTCAATTTGGAAGATAATTTGCCCGATGACCTGTTGTAAGTTTTCAAGCCCAATCTTTTGAAATATTTTTTTTTTTTAAAGGGAAAATTAAATAAATAAAATTCAGTTTTTTTAAAGAAGCTGCCATGCTATTGCTACAAAATAGCCTTTTCCTCTTTTAAAAAAATCACTCACCACGAAATTTCAGGATTTTTTGCTTTGTTTATTCACTTATTGCAGGGAATGGCCATGGGTGATGAATAATGCATGAAGTGAGGATTCTTCTTCAACTGCAGGGCAATCCACTTTGGTTGAGCAGGTTTTGTACATTTATTCCTATTATCTATTCCATGTAATATTGGCATTCTGCATAGATATAGTCCGAGGCATTGTCTTCATGAAGAATCAGTTCTGCAGTATTCAAATATTTCCTGAGAAATAGAATTGATTTCTGACTTCAATAAAAGAGTGGATGTTTCCCCAATTCATTTTCTGGCCTTTTAACTTTCCAGAGCCTCTGAGACGGCCTCTTTGTCTCTGTTATGATGCGCTATTTCTTCTTAATCCATCAGACACTTCTTAAAGCTGATCTAGTTTGTGGCTTTGTATTTTTTGAATCCCAATAGGATTTGGAGCTCTTCAATTGAAGCATATGGATTTCATTTTACCAATCTTCGTCCAAGGGACAAAAACTGGGGATCATGAAAGTTGAATCCTCAATGTTGTATTCTGCTGGCAACCTGTTTCAAAATCTCAAAGCTCAGTTGTTTTACAGATTTCAATCTGCTCAAAATATTCATTACAGGGTATATTCTTCTCAGTGATTTTTCTTTCTTTACTATGGATTTGTTTTGTTGGATTCTTCATCTAATTTCTTTGTTCTACTCTTTAATGTCTTTAATGGACCATTTCAGGCATAATATACATTCTATGCTATATATAAGAAAGCAACTCTAAGAATTAAAATTTGTAACTAGCCCGTCATTTATTAATTCCATTTCTAATGTAGGTCAGCCCAAGCAACATCTTCTTACAACTGGATGGAGTGTGTAAGTGCAAAGAGGCTTGTTGCCGGTGATTCGGTCCTTTTCATCTGGTATACTCATTCAGAATACTCATGCCACCTAGTAGCATTTCAATATGTCATGTCATGTATAGTTTGTATCTGACACTGAAATATATTGGTTTCATTATCACGAATGAAAAGAATCCGTTGCTCCTGTAAATTTGGCGTGCTAATCAGCCACAAGCAGTCATGCCTTTGTCAGTTTTATCAAGTGATAGCATTGTATTACATGCAACTATGACACTTAATTTATATTCAAAATACAAAAATATATCTTTATTTATTTTATAAAAAAAGAAAAGAAAAAGAAAAAAGAAAAAAGATTGTTTTACGTTATGTGATTTGTTCTCCATAATTACTAAACCTTTAACCCTTGTCATCTTCTATTCAGGATTGAACCAAGTTATTAATGGTCTTCCACTAAAGGGATGGCCTTTGACTGTCAGTCATAGACTAAAATTCATTTGGCATTAGAAGACACTTAGTATTGATTTCTTTCAGTTTGCAGGAATGATACTTTTTGAATTTTCCCCTATATGTGCAGGCATTGATCAGTTGCGCTCAAATTTAGGCCCACTAGCACAGAAGCCTTTTCTACATACATCAAGCTAGTTTCAGCTTTTGACGCCACTCACATTAGGGGCTGGATGAAGGGGATTTTTTATTTATTTATTTATTTATTTTTAAATTCTATGTATTCAAAATTATTTTCAACTTATTGTTGTAAATATTATATATTTTTTATTGCAAAGTAACACAATTTTTATTTTAATTTAATATACATTTTTAATTGTATTGTCTACTATTGTTTTTAGATTTTAAATATGTAAAAAAAATACAGATTTCAATCAAATATAAACAACGACTAGAACATATACCAGCGCTTTTCAGGAATTTACCGAGGCTCGTAATAGTGCTGGTAAAAGATGTAAATCGCGAGTAATATAGTGGTAACCAGTAAAAGATGTTGGCTGCCGGTAAATCCATTACCAACGCAGCCTTTACCGGTACTTTTCACCGCCGGTAAAGGCCAATTTTAATGAAAGATCGCACGTGCAAACTCCCCGTTCAAACCTTCTTAGCGTCCTGCCATGATGTTTTATATGACATCCAAACCGTCTCCCCACCGTTCATACCTTCTTAGGGCCTGCCATGATGTTTGTATGACATCCAAACCGTTCATGAAGTTACTCTTAAGTGGGGATGAACTGAAAACGGTGTCCTGTAAAAAGTTTCAACGGTGGGCCTTCCATCCCCACCGTTCCTGTAGAGTGGTCCACGTAATTTTTCTATCTGGCTCATTTTTGGGATATGTCCTCACATGAGCCAGAAAAACTGTTCATGTAAGCTTCCGACAGCAGGCAACGCGCGTGCACGCAACCGCTTTTCGTAAGAATTCATTTACTTGCCACGTGTTAGCGTCGCCTGTCACGTGTCGCACTTACATTCTTATCAGGTACGTGTCATACTCGCATGAATAGTACGTGTAACCATGAGAAGGTGGTGAAAACCACTTTTACCCCTTTTTAAAGACCAGAGCTCGCCTTCTCCATCTCGCAATTCGACCAGGAACCGCTTGAGGAATGAATACTGCAATAGCCATTGGACATGGTCAGAATTACGAAGAAGACCCACGGACCACTGGCCTGAGCGCAGGTAAGTAAATGAACTAACTCAAGAATCTAACCTGTGTCGCCACCTGGGCCCACATGCTCCGATGAACTGAGCCGTCCATCTTCTCGATTCTACCATAAATAAGCTACTGTCCTCTAATCATGCTTCATTGATTATTCTAGCCGTTGGTTTTTTGAGTTGAATGCCACCCATTGGAAAATAAATGTTTTTTAAATTCAACAGTCACAATCATTTGTCTGGCCTAAGTTTCACACACTGGCAGTTGTAACATAGATTCCGTAACATGGACGGTTGCGATCATCAACACCCAGCATGTGGGCTCCGGTGGACGGTGACACAAGTTGGATTCCGAGTCCAACGGAGGGGAAATGAAACTCAAGGGGAGTTAATTTGATACTCTGGCTTTGTGTGAATGTTGATAAACACGCACTTAGAAATGACATTCATGGCATATATTAACTCAAAATAAATTATTTATCTTTTGGAACACGTTGTTGAGGGTAATAGCCCATCATGCTGTAGACAGTCAGGGACGGCTCAACATTTTCGGGGGCCTTAGGCAAGTCATAAAAATGAGGCTTTTTGGTTTAAAAAATAAAAAATTAATAAATTCAAAATTAAACCATAATAATTATAAACTTTTGTATTCAAGTTTATCCAATAAATCAGTTTCGATAGATAAAATTAACCGTTCATAAGGTAAATCCTAGATGGATGAAAGGAAAACATAAATAGCTTATTCAAAATTTCTGCCGCATGTAGAGAAGTTTTTTAATGGTGAGCATTCAATATCCACTTTTTTTTCTGTGTTGTGGTCTACTTGAGCTTTGGTTCTGCTTCATGTTTTTTCTTATATTCTAAAATGTTTTTTCTTATATTCTAAAATGGGATGAAGAAACGGATCAACGGAGTAGATATAACACATATAATAATGTGGACCCCACATCTTCTCGAATCCTTGCCCTGTTTACAGGATTAGAAGGGATTAGGTGGGAGATTCATCTGTTCCCCAATTCCACTCCATGTTTGGCAAAGCTTGGAATTTGATGGATTACATTGGGTCCAGCCAATTTCACTCAATGCTAGCAAGTTGTTTTGAGTTGCTATATGCCACCCATTTTTTGAGATTAAAGCATGGGCCAAAAATCAGGTTGTTTAAATTGGACCCAACGAAAGTCAATGGGGATTGAATCTTACCGTTGAAAACTTGTGGGGCCACATAAGTTTTGGATCTACTCATTTTTGGCACCATTGAGGTTACAAAACAAATAGATTTAGATATAATACATATATGTTATTTCGATAATTTCAAATGATGGTGGGTATATCCATTCAATGTACCACCGTATTACCAACAAAGCAGAGCATTAATCTAATCCCATGGAATCAGGGGACAATCCCTGCCATGGGTAATAATGATATTTTTTTTAATACAATCCCACCTAATCCCTTCTAATCCAGTTGCCCAAACAGGGCCTTAAGTGGTCTGCGCGCAATCCGCGTCTATTGTGAGAATAATGAATTGAGAATTGTATAGTACTCTAACAGTGTTATAGTTAATAAATAGGCATTCCTAGATTGTTAATATGTGAATTTTGACTCCATAAACAGGCAATTAGGTGACATTCTGGATGGCTAAATTATAAAAAATATAATTACTACTATCTTCCAAATAAATTTTATTTGAATCAAATAATTTGTTTAGTGTACAAGAATCAACCAGTTAGGAGATCCATTCATTGTGTGTTTTTGTTTTTGTTTTTCATGAACCATCTAAACTAGGACCCACTTTTATATCCATTTAATTTAATTTAAAAATATTCAAAGGTTGCAATTTATCAGTGCATGTGTATAGATTACCAAACGTTGTTAGAGTATTAAAAGCCTGTTCCAATGATATAGGGCCTTCATAAATAGGGGGCCTTAGGCGATTGCCTCACCTGCCTACCCCTTAGAGCCGCCCCCGTAGACAGTGGGCATTTTTTTTTTTGAAATAAAAATATATTTTACTAATGTTTTCAAGCCAGGCCATGTTATATAACCTGAAAGCTACTATTTTTTTTCTTTGAATGTTCGAAAGGTTTTTCCTATGCTAGTAAGGTGGAGAATGCAAATAGAGAGAGTGTTTTATTCTAAAAGAGTTTTATATGAAGATTTCTTCTCATGTATTAGTTAGTTAATTAGAGAGAAGGTGAGAGAAAAAGTAACCCATCTCTAACTTATAAAAACGAGCTTATTTGCTACTTTCTAAACAAATAAGCAATCTGATTAAACTTTTATTAAACAGTTTTAAAGCCTTTTAAATAAATAAATAAATAAAAGAAGAAGAAGAAATAAGCCAATAAGCTCTTATACATGGAGATGCCAAACACTCCTCTAGCTATTTCTCTAGAGTTATTTTACCTTCATTGTGTGATTTAGGAACAGCGTGCCTTATCACACAGTAAGGCCCACATGTTAGGATGGAAGTATGACTTGGATAGTCTGTATTCTTGTTACTGCCATAAATAAGATATTCTCTCCTAATAACACTTTAATAATGATCCCAGCTTTCATTTTTATGGTTGAATTGGAACTATTGAAAATGTTCTTTTCATCTATCTAAATTCATCTAGGACACAATGACAGCCATTTTCATCAATCTAAATTCATCTTGGACACAATGGCGGTCATTTTCATCGATCTAAATTCATATTGGACACAACGATAGTCACAATCATCATGTCGGCCTAAGTTAGATACCGTGGTCTATGCACAATTAGAGGTGGGCATCAAGTCGAGTCGGACCAGATTAGGTTCAACTCGACTCGATCTGATTTTTCCAAGAACTTGACCCAAGCTCGATCCGATCCGGGATCGAGTCTAGCAGGGCTGACTCGATCTGATCCGAATCCTTGTTGGCCTGACCCGAACCGAGTCCGACTCGGTCAGGGAAACCGAGTCGGATCGAGTCGAGTCCATCGGTCGATTCAGACTCGGCTGAGTCAAGCTGAGTCGGAGACTCGTGCTGGGAAGGAAACGGGAGGGAGATCGGGAGAGAGGGTGAAGGAGAGAGGAGGAGAGAAAGAAGGACCTCGTGCGACGCTGCTCGGGTAGGGATGGGTTAGGGTTCGCTGTTTGGGTAAAAAGAAGGGTAAAAGTAAAAGTTTAAATATATATATATATATATATATATATATATATATATATATTTATACTACCGGACTGGATTGGATAAGATCCGATCAAATCAGATCTGACTTGAACTCGACTCGGATGTGTGGTCGGATCTGACTGGGTCTACTCGATCCGACCTGATCCTGGCTTTCGGTTCAGGTCAGATCGGATCCGACCGGTTCGAACGAGTTGGATCCGTCAGTTCGGGTCGAATCCTGCCCAGCTCTATGCACAATAGCCTACAACAAGGACGCCCGATCATCATCTGATCTGATGCCAATAGGTCGTGACTCACGCGCTCACAGCTTTCGAATCACAAGAGTTTTAATACCAAGGTCATGGGTTCGAGTACCCATTGTGGTATGTGTGGGTGTGTAAAAAAGAAAAAGAAAAAAAAGCTTCTCATTTTTCTTTTAGGGGCGCACTCCAGCTGTGGAGATACTAAACACAGAATATAGTGATAAATCTAGCTCTAAGCATTTCCCAGGCATGGGAATTTTTCAAGAGATTTTCAAAAGAGTTTCTCTGAATATTATATGAAAAATCTTACCAAAATTTAAAATATTCAAAAATATTTATTTTAGAATATTAAATAAAATTTAAATATAAATGTATAGGGGATTTTCCCACGGAATTCAAACCGAAAGGTTAGGGAAGTACTTAGCTGTAAAATTACCATAATACCCATTGTATACTTTTCTCTCCACTGCCTTTTGGATTCATAAAAAACAGAGGAGGGAAATAGAGGAAGGGAAATAGTGTTTCTTGGGAAATAGCGTTTCTTGGGAAACCATGCTTCAGAAAATGAAGCATTGTTTCCATGCTTATCAATATTTTCCCAAGAAAGTAGTATCTAATTTCAAACTTGTTTGGAAAAACGAAAAGGTTTTAGAAAATAAAAATCTAGATAGTAACTACTATGTAGCAAATTAGCACGTGGCCCGTGGGATGGTTGAAAATACATAAATGATTAACACATGTGGCATACACAATATATGTGAGCGCTTGAAGCTGAATTGTAGCGCAAGTGTTACATGTGACATGTTTGAAGCTATCCCACATTACATGCATTGGCACATTTGACATGTGGGCACTTGAAGTTAGATGGGAGCACTTCTGCACATTGGCACCATTGATACATTGATGATGGCATATAAGAGTCAATTGGTGAATGTGGAGTGCTTTGCACATGTGCAGTGCAAAAGATAAATGATGGTACATGGTACACATAACAAATTAACACATTTGAGGTGCTAGAGAAGATGGATAGTAACACACGGGGTGCAGGAGAATGGTGACACATGAATGGTGGCACATGTGGCACATTCTCATATGTGTGATGCTTGACACATGTATGCACAAGAGGAGATGGGTGGTGACAAGCGGCATGTTGGTGCATAACTGAAGATTTGACACATGTGAGGCTATTGAAAATGGATGGTTAACCCATTTATGCCAACCCTTTATAACCGCTTTTATTTCCACCTAAGAAAATGCCTTTAGGGGTGGAGTTAAGAAAATAATTTCTCTTTTTCCAACAAAAATAGGAAGTGGAAAATTGTGTTTTCCACAAAACATGTTTGAAAAATAATAAAAATTAAATTTCATAGAAAAAATATTTCCTTTTCTGCCATGAATCCAAACAAGGCCATAGATCTCAATTGTATTGGATACCCCAATGTAAGGGTTCCTCCTCATATATATAATAAAGTAGTCGGCTCTTTACAAGGCAATTACAAGGAAGCAATTACGGGGAATCAAACTAAACTAGAAAAATATAATCAACCTATTAATTATAGAATATTTTACAGAATATTTACATATTACCAAAATCATGCAATAATTATAGAGACTTATTATAGCTAAATATATCCTAAATATATCCGGCTGACATCCCCCCTCAAATTGATGCTGGGCGATCAAGAAGAATCAATTTGCCTACAAGAAACCGATGACAAGGGTCATGGCCTTTGTAAACAACTATCTCAAGATCGGAAGAAACATGCGGAAGAGAAATAACACGAGTGTCCAATGCCTCCCTAATAGAATGACAAGTCCACCTCAATATGCTTCGTACGCTCATGATAAACGGATTAGCAAAGCAATCGAATGGCACTAGTGTTATCAAAGCATGAAGAGGAGTAGGATCAATTTGAGAAAAACCAAGCTCGGTCAGAAATTTAAGCCAGACAATCTCAAAACAAGCAGCAGACATTGCACGATACTCAGATTCAGTCGAAGACTTAGAAATACGAGCTTGTTTCTTACTTTTCCACGAGATCAAAGAATCACCAAGAAACATGCACCAACCCGTAACAGACCGCCGAGTGTCAGGACATCCGGCCCAATCTGCATCACTATAAGCAACAAGACAAAGAGGCGAGCCAGTGGGAAAGAACAACTCACGATCAGGTGAACCTCGAAGATATCGAATGGTACGACGCACGGCAGCTAAATGAAGATGGCGTGGAGTTTGCATAAACTGACTAACTTGCTGGACATCGAAGGAAATATCAGGTCGAGTAATAGTCAAATAGTTCAGGCTGCCTACCAATTGGCGAAACACAGTGGGATCAGAAAGAAGATCACCCTCCGCATGACGATATTTCACGTTGACCTCCATAGGAGTATCTATCGAGGAGAATCCTGAAGACCAGCCCAAACTAATCAAATCTGTGTATATTTGTGTTGATTCAAGAATATACCCGAAGAATCAGGTGCACCTCTAAACCCAAAAAATACGTAAGAGGACCAAGATCCTTCATGTGAAAGGAAGTCCCAAGATGTCACGGAAGTAATCGACTAGAGTCACCCCAAGAATGACAATATCATCCACATACACAAGTAAAAGAACAAGGCCAGTCGGGGTTTTGCAAAGGAACAAAGAGGAGTCATATTGGCTTTGGACAAAGGAGAAACGAAGTAGAGTGGACCTGAACTTTTCAAACCATGCCCGGGGAGCCTGTTTTAAGCCATGGAGAGACCGCTTTAACTTACACACAGCAGAAGACGGAGAGGAAAACAGAACCGGAGGAGTCATGTAAATATCCTCTTTGAGATCACCATGAAGAAAATCATTTTTGACGTCCATTTGGTGAAGAGGCCAACCTTGGGAGGCGGCGATAGAGATAACCGTACGCACTGTAGTCATCTTCGCAACTGGAGCAAATGTCTCTTCATAGTCCACCCCATATTCTTGCCGGTTCCCAAGAGCAACTAATCGTGCCTTATACCGGTCCAGAGTCCCATCAGAGCGGAGTTTAATTGAGTAAACCCATTTACAACCGATGGTCAGAACATTAGAGGGACAAGGAACCACGCCTGTGTAAGATTATCCCTGGAGAGCCGAAGTTCCTCATCCATCGCTTTCCGCCAACATTCACTTTTAATGACCTCGAGAAAAACATGTAGGAATGAGAATAGAAGTCAAAGTAGCATTAAAGCCATACCAATCGGGGAGGACGGGATGCTCGGGTATATCGCCGAGGAAATATGTCGTGTTCAAAGATCATAGAGTGGAACGATCTTAGATGGCGGGTTATCCTCAGGAGAAGTCAATCTCAGAAGAAGGGTCAGTCTCGGAAGGAGGCAAAGTCGGTAGACGTCGAGTATACACGAGTCCAGCTTTGAACTGTGTAGGGAGAGGAGTCAATTTATCGAAACAAGGTAGAATACTAATCTCAGGTAATGACTCAATATGGGTAGAGAAGAAACATTGATTTTCAAAGAAAACAACATTACGAGATATACGAAATTTGTTAGAAGAAGGATCATAACAAACATAACCTTTGTGAGAAAGACTATAACCCATAAAAGCACATTTAACAGACTGGGCAGAAAGTTTGTGACGTTCATGAGGTGGTAAATGAACAAAGCAGACACATCCAAAAGTATGCAGAGTAAGATAGCTAGGATGCTGATGATACAAACGATAATAAGGAGAATCAAGATTCAACACTTGAGAGGGCAGTCTATTAATTAAGTAAACTGCAGTAGATAATGTCTCAACCCAGAATTTAGAAAGAACATAGGACTCAAGCAATAAGACACGAACCACATCCAAGAGATGTCGATTCTTTCGTTCGGCCACACCATTTTGTTGAGGAGTATAGGGACAAGACCGTTGAGAGACAATTCATTTGCTTTGTAAAAATTCATGAAAATTGTGGGACATGTATTCCCCACCAGAATCAGACCTCAAAATCTTAATACATGTAGAAAATTGATTCTCAATGTATGTGACAAAGGTTTGAAAGACAGACAATACCTCAGATTTGAATCTAAGAAAATAGACCTAAGTGTACCGACTGAAATCATCGATGAATGTGACAAAATATTTATATTGAGCATGAGAAATGACAGGGGAAATACCCCATACATCACTATGCACAATATCAAAGCATTTTGCGGCACGACTACCATGAGAAGGAAACGAAAGAGTCTTACTTTTACCAAGTTTGCATGAACAATCAAATGATGATTTTTAGAAACTTGTTCTTTATTGCCCAACAAACCAGAATTTAACAAATGAGATAGAACAACGGAGTTTGGATGACCCAAACGTTTGTGCCATACTTCACTCCAATTGTTAATTGTCATACAAGCCAAAGATAAACTACTAGGAATTGAAAAATGCAAAGTGGAAAGAGTACGCAACTTTAGGCCCTTCGCGAGTATCTTCCCCGACCCCGATCCTGCACAAGACAACCATCACAAGAGAAATGTACATCACAGTTATTATCAACTAACTGGCCAACAGAAATCAGACTGGTAGACAGGTTAGGAGATACATAAATATCTCTAAAAGAAGAGTTAATATCTCATACTTCATTAATAGCTAAATGACTCCCATTAGCTATTTGAATCTGGGATGAACCATGATATGGACGAACATTGCACAGAGTATCGACGATCTGTCATATGATTGGATGCACCAGAATCAACCAGCCAAGATTTAGATGAAGTAATGTCAGTACCTTGGAGCCCTAAGGCAGAAAAGGCTGACATAATCATCTGTTGAACCATTTCAGGAGTAAGAACAGATGGTCCAGCCGCAGAGGAGGAAGCTGATGACATTCCGGGAACAGAAGAAGTATTCACTACAGCCTGATGAGCGTTAGCTTGACGGTTCTGAGGTCGAGTGGGACATTCTTTGATAAAGTGGCCCGGTTTCTTACAATAGTTACAAGACTTCTTGGTACAGTTGGCGGCAATATGACCATACTCCTTGCAACCGAAACACTGAACCTTACGCATATCCTTTCCTTTCCCGTGGGCTGCATAGGCGACTTGATGCGGATTAGAATCTTGCTGGAACGTAGCCTGTGTGAAAAGACGCCGCTTCCTGTAAGTAATTCACTAAAACATACATCCAAGGATGGAGAGGGATCTCGGTTCATTAAATTTGAGCGAGCAACCTCAAATTCATGACGCAATTTCATCAGGAATTGATCTCTCTTACTCTGCTCATGCACAGCTTGAACAGCAGAAAGAGAGGGAGCAGGTACCTTCGCATAAACCATATCAGAAAATTCTCCCCATAAATTCTGAAAACCAGAAAAATACTCCTGAATGGAGAGATTGCCTTAAGTGTAACTAGCAATCTCATATTCTAACTGAAAGCGGCTTGCGGTATTATCCTGATGATAAACCTTTCGCAAATACTCCCACATGGTTTGCGCAGTCTTATAAGGTCTTAGATTAAGCACAATAAGAGTATCAACAGATCCTAAGATCCAAGACATCACACGTGCATCATTGACCTTCCACTTACCCAACTCCTTAGATTCCGTAGGAGTAGGATTACTACCATTAATATGACCCCACAATTCTTTGCCCATAACAAACAATTGAAACCGAAATTCCAAGCATAAAAAGCGAACTCCGAAAGATTCGCTAGAAGACATGATGAAGCTAATATAGATACCGAAATTACTAGAATGATCCTACCTCCGGATGGGTTCTCTCCGAAAGCTCCACCGAAAATCATGTACCGAAAGAAATCATAAAGATTGAAGAAAATTGGCAAAGACCAACGAAACGCTACTCACCAAAAAAATATGTCCTTGTCCACAGATCCCACCCACAAAAATTTAGCACCCACAAACGAAAAGAAACACTAAAAATCACAAACCTAATTTAGATGGGTTTGGCTCTGATACCATCTCAATTGTATTGGATACCCCAATGTAAGGGTTCCTCCTCATATATATAATAAAGTAGTCGGCTCTTTACAAGGCAATTACAAGGAAGCAATTACAGGGAATCAAACTAAACTAGGAAAATATAATCAACCTATTAATTATAGAATATTTTACAGAATATTTACATATTACCAAAATCATGCCATAATTATAGAGACTAATTATAGCTAAATATATCCTAAATATATCCGGCTGACAATAAAAAGTGGTAAATTGAAGAATTGTTGAAATTGTGATATTTATGTAATATCCAACTTGTCCAATAAATGTAATTCAACATGATGATCAAAAGAACAAAAAAAATTAATCAATTTAAGTATAAGTTAAGTAACATCATAAAAATAATATACACCATTTAAAAACATTAAAATGCATGTGGCACATCAGGTGATTTGATCAAAAAGGCTTTTGTTTGTGTAATTACTATGGTTGGGAGCATATATTTGATAGGTTGGTTGTTACACACATACTATGTGGGCCTTAAAATTTTATAATTTATTACTTAAAAAAAAAAAACATGAGGTTAGTTTGGTAACTTTTTTAAAAAAAGCATGACCTAGGTATTTTGATTCTTGGGAGAATTTTTTTGGTAAATTTGGATTTTTAAGGAATTTTTATTTAAAAATGAATTAAAAATACAAGATTTTTACGTGAAGATTTCTCACAAGTCCCAATTGGACCTAAAGATTCATTCCCCAAACAAAATACATGATAGTGCTTTTTTAGAAGAGAAATTATGGAAGTACTCTCATACATTTATTTTTTTTCCTTCTGAAAGTAAGTCAAATTTTTTTAGGCCCACATGATGTATGTGTATGACATTCAATCTGTCAAACATGCGCACTCAACCATAATAATTACATGGACGAAAAACTCTATGATTGAATCATCAAATGAGCTGCACATGCATTTTGATGTTTTTAAGTGG
The DNA here is from genome assembly GCA_030180095.1 of Magnolia changhungtana. Taxonomy (NCBI): domain Eukaryota; kingdom Viridiplantae; phylum Streptophyta; class Magnoliopsida; order Magnoliales; family Magnoliaceae; genus Magnolia; species Magnolia changhungtana. The sequence goes on from JASAUF010000676.1 coordinate 21,003,940, forward strand.
TGTATATTATTTTTTATGGTGTGGCTTACCTTATGTTTAAGTTGACCAAATTTTCTATTCTTTTAAACATCATGGTGGATTACATTCATTGGATAGGTTAGGTATTATAAAAATATCATATAGGCTCCACAATTCTCCATTTTATCACTTTTTAAAGAAAAAAAGTGCACTATGATAATTTCATTGTCCAAAAATTACTTCCCTTACATATCCATTTGAATAGGCATTATCTGGAAAATTCGAAGTTCTTATGAATTTTGTTGGAAAAATCTGCAAATTTAATTATTTTAAATTATTAAATAAAATTTAAATAAAAGTGTGTGTCTGTGCGTGTGTGTGTGTGTGTGTGAGAGAGAGAGAGAGAGAGAGAGAGAGAGAGAGAGACAATTTCTTTAATTAGTTTCCTATTATTCAAGTAAATATTAGTTTCCTATTATTCAAGTAAATTCGAAGTCGGTCATCATAATTACCTGGTTTTGTCCGTCTCCGACCGTTAGTGGGAGCTGTAACGGTCCTTCTGGTACGACCTTGTTACCTGAGAAACCGAGCAGTGGAGTCTTGATAGGTCGAAGTCTAGGCCGACCAATTCCCATCTTATCAAATGCCTGTGCGAAGAGGATGTTTATCGACAATCCAGTGTCCACAAGGATTCGAAACACTTTACACTTGGCTATGGTCAAGGTGACCTCAAGCGTGTCATTGTGCGGATGGTGGATTCCTCGTGCGTCCTCTTCGGTAAAGGTCAAGCCGTAAGTCTCCACCTTTTGCTCTTTCAAGGGTCAACTGGTGGTAAGGATCTCGTGTTCTAAGTCGGAATGAATGATGCTTTGAGTGTGGGCTTTCCGAGCTTGATTTGAATCTCCTCCACCTCCAGGGCCTCTGAAGATGGTGCGGATTTCTCCTACTGGTTCGTTATTGACAAGTTGCGCATCTTTTGTCGCGGCCCAATCTTCTCGATGACTAACGTATTCTCTAAGGTGACCGCTACGAATGAGTGCATCGATTTCCTGCTTGAGGTCGAAACAGTTGCGCGTCAAATGACCGTGTTCCTGATGGAAAAGACAGTATTTGTTTTCACTTCTTTTATTGGGATCAGATTTTAACTTGCTCGGCTAGGTAAGGATACGCTTGTTTTGAATGTCCATCAAGACTTGTTCGGGCGTTTTGTTGAGAGGAGTATACATCTTGAACTTACTTTCAGGTCGTTTATTCGGGCAATGATTGTCGCGTGATTGGTTGTCCTTCCTTTTTCTATTTGTAGTGGTCGAACTTGGTTTAACCCTCGTCTGTTGTTCTTCGGTTGGGGGAGCTTTGTTCTGGACAGCGTCTCGAAGGGCACGACCCTCTTCGGCGTTGGCATATTTTTGTGACCTGTTCAGTAGATCGGCCGTTGTTATTGGCGAATTTTTGTCCAATGAAAAGAGAAACTAACGATCTCTTAGCCCTCCCATGATCGTGGTTAAGGTGAGCTCTTCGGAATGCTTTTAAACCTACAATGCTTCCAGATTGAAGCGTTTGATGTAATCTTTCAATAGTTTGTCGTCCTTTTGAATGACATGAAAGAGGTGGGAGGCCGGTTTGAGTCTCTTCTTTCCCCTATAAAGTTTGTGACGAAGACTTGGCCGATTTGGGAGAGCGAACTAATGGAGTTCGACTTCAACTGCTTGAACCACAGCTGGGTAGCTCCAGTTAAGGTCAGGGAGAAAGCTCGGCACATTACCGCGTCAAACGCGTTTTTTGGAGCTTCATATAGACCCTAAAGGATTCCATGTGCTCTGATGGGTTGGTATTTCTCGAGAATGGATTGATCTGAAGTAAACGGAATCTGTCTGGCAGTCGTGTCTTCATGATGTTGGCGGTAAATGGAGGCTCGGTTTCCTCCATTATTGCTTCCATCGAGGTCGACGCATTCGTGCGGTAGGCTTCTCGCATGTCTCCTATTTGACCACTCAAGTCCTTAAGCTCCGTTTCCCATGGCTTGCCGCTTTCAGCTATAGCTTCAACCGGGGCTTTGTCATGCTTCTTTCGGTCTAGCTCGTGGTGTAGATCGCAAGCGGGCAAGGCTGCAGTCCCTGAAACATGAGATGAGGCCGGTTTGGTCGAGCCTTGTTGTCGACTTCTCTAAGAGGCGGCAGGTGTGCTGGAAGGTCGAGGAAGATTGTAGCTTGTTTGCTCATCCTCTATGTTGGTCTTCTATATGTATTGCGGCTGTAATTGTTCCAACAACTGCCTCATGGAGTTCATATTATTATTTAGCATCTCTACTTGTTGTTCGAGGGAGTTCAACAGACCTCCTTTGACACGAGACCGCTGACCTTACCTCCCGGGGCCAGAATCAGCTTGATGTTGGGAAGCGGACCCTCGATGACTATCATGTTGCTCCGGGGGTGGCGTGCGATCAGGCGCAACTGGGGAGACTCGGGTTTTCTTCTTCCCTATGGCCATTGTAGTCTCTCTGGTAAAGCAGGAAACGACTTTGATTTCGATTCCCACAGAAGGCGTCAAACTGTTGATGCAGTTTTCCTGTAGACCCTCCTTAATAGACCCTCGAGAACCTGCACACAGGAAAGAAAGAGACAAAGGAGACCTTAGCTAGTACAGGGGACCCTCCGTTGCCTAAGTTAGGAATTTCAGTCATTGTAGGAAATGATCTTTTTAGAAAAGAGTCACCAGTCCTATGAAAGATTGAGTACGCGTACTTTTCACTAGCTAAGGGCTTCCCTATTTATACGAGCGGGAAGATCACACCGTAGGAAGAGTTCCCCGTTTAGGAGGCCGGATATGTCAGAGATCTTCTCTTACGGATCTCCAGTTATGTCAGAGATCTCTTCGAGATTACGGGCGTTCGAGATCGTCGGGATCCAATCTTATCTCCCGAAGATCTTGGGAGAGATCGTCGGGATCCAATCTTATCTCCCGAAGATCTTGGGAGAGATCTTTGAGCTGTTCGGGGGATCTTCGGGCCGGTTGCACGGGACAAGGTCAGTCGGCAAAGGTGGATGACATTTTAGAGGTAGGTAATACCGAGCTGTTTGACAAATCAACATTCACCTGAGATCTCAACAAATTATCATTTACTTGAGGTTGATACCGACTGCAAACTTTGTCGGAGACTGTGCCGAGCTATGGCAAACCTATAGCCGTTCTGAAGCCAACGTATAGCTGACCTATAGTTGCACCGACCTACTTAGTTGGTTAGCCAGTAGTCATTTGGACCTATGACTATACCGACCTACTTCGTGGTCGACCTTTCTTTTCCAGTAGGTATCTCATGAGCAGTTTGACCCATTTGGTTCGTTCTGGTTGTAGGGTTGACTCATTTTATATGTCGTTCTGTTTTCCCTCCAACAGTTGCCATTAAAGATGGGCCCCCATGTGAAGCATGCTTGAAAATTGTTTGATTGAATAGGCCCACCTTTGACCGCAGCACATGCCCAGTCAAATCCCCTTAGCTAGAAGCCAACCTTGATGATCCAATTTGATGGGATTTGATTTTTCCACCTGATTGAATAGGCCCACCTTTGACAGCAGCACATGCCCAGTCAAATCCCACTAACAAAGCATGTTTGAAAGTAGTTCCATCAAGTAGCTTCTCTACTTGATTATGTCTGGCGGTGGCACCTACCTCGGTCAATTTGGAAGCGGATTTCGGGGTGGCACCTGCCCCAATCAAATTGGAAGTGGATTACAGATTGTTGTATTTGATGTCTTAAATCTAATCAGATTCTGCGCAGATTTTTTCGCATAATTGCAAAAGTAGGGGATTTGTTTCCGATTTCGTTTAGGACTCTTTACGATTTTGTTTAAGATTCTTTTTAAAACTATATATATGGGGTGTAAACGGGATTGGAAGGTATTCTAAGGAATTCCAAGGCTTTCTAAGAGGGTTATAGGTTTCAAAGGGGTGGAGCAAGGTTAAGATTCAAGGTTGTTCGAATTGGGTAATCATTCTCTCTTTCTAATTTCTGCTTTTATAGGAAAGATCCGTCACTTTGTACCGTAGTTTTTTCTCGAAAGGGTTTTCCACGTTAATTTTTTGTATTCTCTTGTATTTGCTTAGTGCTCTTAGATTACTTTCCTAGAAACGGATGGATGGTGTGAATAATACATTCAAGGTGGACCCAACTGAGTTTATGTTGAAAATAAGTGGTTTTTTAACAATTATAAAAATGAAAATTAAAAATTTTCAAAATTTTGGGATTTTCCCGCCAAATCACTTTTTGAATTTTTTGAATTAAAAAGTGCGGTGTGTGTGCTTTGTCCCACATCGGAAATGTGAAGAAAACTTTTGTGGTTTATATGTGGACTTGTGAAGAGTATTCTTACTTGGAGCTTTTGGAGGAGATGAAACACGGTTATGCACTGGAACACACGCACGCGCTCATGCTCGGGCGAGGGCGTGGGCAGTGTGGCTATAGTGGCGCTAGATGTTGCACTTTGCACTTCTCTCGTGTCGCTCCCTTGCGACCTTACACGAACCGGCGCGAGACGGTGCGATGGGTCTAGTGTGATGGGTCTGGTCAAAGCCTTAGGACGGTGTCGATCTAAAAAATTTGAAATAAGCCTGAGTTTTATAGGTGACTGAGAACGGTTGGATCTTAAATCTGAAACGTCCAGCCGTTTATAAAAACGGATAGCTACCTTAAAAGCCACAACGGTCCGAAAACGGACTGGCTAGGATGATCCAACGGTCAGATTTTCTGATCTGACGACCAGAAATGTCTGAGATTAATGGAAAACGGCCAGAAACGTTTTTCAAACGTTCTGGACCACTGAATACCACACAACAATACTTGATGCCTATATAAACTGGACTATTCCAGTCCGATACAATCCATAGCTCTATTCTAAAATACTCAGAACATCTCTGCCGTCTGAGTTAGCCAGAAGAAATTTACTGCGTTAAAATTGTTCCCAGTAGACCTATCGTGATTACTGCACGCTGGATCTAGAAGTCTTGTCTTATCCTGGAAGCAATTCACCTGTAACCCATCAACAGTTATTAGTTGTTAAGGGGGCGAATCACGCTTTAGGAACAACATATTTATTGATTCCACCTAGTGAAACATTGATTTTTGAATTATTTAAAAAAAAAATATTTTCGGTGTATCGAAACTCATCTATTTTTAACAGTTTACTCATACTAAAGTAACTCAGTACGCAATCCGATTTCAATCAAATCCGACCACCCGGATCACCAGTACATCTACGGTGATTTGGTCACCAGCTAATCAACTTCCTGATTCTATATGTTGACGTGTCTAACAGGTGGCGAGGAAGCAGGGATTGAACCCCTTCTTGATCACTTCCGAGCAGTCAGCTTCTACCAAGAAACCAACACTGGGCCGACAAACCCCACCAGTTCCACCGTTCCAGAAAATCCCCATCCATTCCCAGAATCCCCCAACGAATCCCAACCGTCTATAACCCACCATACGACATCCACCAAAGCCGCATCAGCTGGAAACACCGTCTCCCCGAAAGACGGCTCCGCCCAGAACGCGAACGACACTCCCGTCGCGTCAGCTCCTCCGGTAGGCCCCACCGGTACGGTTCCCGATAAAGGGATTTCAGTGAAGGAGTTCGTAGCAGAGAAATTGAGTCCTGGAGATGAAGACAGAGCGCTTTCGGATGTTATTTCGGGGATAATTCGTAGCCGTCAGGAGAAGAAACCGGACGACGTGCAAGATCTGCCGGAAGATGTGTATGAGAAGCCGGCGGCGAAGGTGTCAGATTCCGGGAAGGGGGTCGTGGAGAGGATCAAGGGAGCGGTGGGGTCGCTGCTTCGGAAGGTCGGGGAGTCACGTGCTTCGCCGGGAGCTGACTGCCAATCACGTGATACTTGATTGCATGGGGTAGGGGATGGACCCCAGCGTGGATGGATGTGTGGGGTCACCGCATGTGGAGATGGGCTGATGGACCGTAAAAAGGGTAACACAGTCCATATGATGGCCCGTATGCTCTAGTGGCCTATCTGTCGATGGGCCCACGGGAAATCAGATTGGTCGGGTGATCTAAACCATCTGATCTGTGGTTTTCACCCATTCAAGCGTAACTCTGCTATGTTCATATGGTTGGAATTGTCTAATCAATGTGATTTTTGGGGCCGAGGACAGTCTTCTGTGGGACCAGTTACAAATTTGGTGGGCCCTCGATACTTGTTCTGCCAATGATGAAACTGGCACATGGCGGCGCACCAGAGTTTCCCTAGTCCTTATTGATGTTTGGTGCTAGAATTTTGGGGAATTACGGAGATGACACTGAAGTTTGATGTTCACCTTATGTATTTGTACAGGGGGGGCGTGGACATTGGGATTCTGCAAGAGCGTTTGAACTAAAGGCAGGCATGGCCTACTCGTAATTCGTAGTGTGATGTATGGTCTACTTGTAATTTGGTCGTTTGGTGCTGTGTATTGCGTAGAAAATATGTGGATTTGTAAATTAGTGTTTTGCTCTTTAGTGCCGTGTATTGCTTACAAGAAGGGTAAATGCGTTAAATGGTGTTTGACGTAAGGGTTTTTATTCTAAACAATTAGAGGAACGGATGAGTCCGTACGACGCCTTCTTTATTTCCTCGGGCGGAAAACTTAGTTTGCGAAAAGCGACTTTTTAGAGATCGGAAGTTGCGGTAGCAGAAGGGATATCTTGATTTTTTGGGTTCATTAGTATAACCCTACGTCTAGTTTCACAATTAAGGTCTCTTTGCAGCGAATGAAATTGCTGGCTGAAACTTGAGGTCTATACGCCTGAAGAACCCTACTCTAGTGCCTTGCGAGTACTGTTAAGTTACAGTACTCCTTGTTGCATTGGGACACTTGGGCACTGCAATCTCAGGTGGACCCATCACAAGGAAACAGTGATGATCGAATGCCCACCACTAAAAATATTCTTAAGGCCATTGTAATGTTTATTTGCTGTCCGTTGATTAAGTAATTCAGAGATCGGGTGATTGGAAAACAAGCCCTCGAGAAAGTTTTTAACGGTGGGCGTTGAATCCCAATTGTTTCTCTGAATCATAACCTAATATGAGATTGCAAAATGGATGAGTCGGGTCGATAAAACAAATAATATACCATGGTAGGGTCGACAGGACAGCTTTTTCTGTCACCAAGTGGAGGGTTTTCTACCAAATGGTCATATAGACTGTCGCAGTGAGATTTCAACACCAATGGGTGCAAACCACAGATCACGGGAAATTTATTATTATTATTATTTTTTCAGCTTGTTAGTACACCGCACTGTCAGTTGACACTTTAGTGTTAGCCACCCTTACAGGATCCATACCAAGACATCGTACCAAGACATCATAGTCGAAACGAGGTATCTTGGATCAGGGTGTTTTTATTTCTCTTCATCCACGTGACCTGATCCACTTAATGATTGGATCCGGCCAAATAGGCTGGGTGAGTCATTTATCATCGACCTTCGCCTAGCCCAGGCTATCATGGTGCTTAGATTTCAGGCCTAAAGTCAGCCCTCGGGCCAAGTTAACGGGCTCAAGCCCTGGCCTTCAGGGCCAGGCCACTTGGGCTGGCCCCATTGCCACACCTAAGACTCCGCTAGATCTGATTGCCTACGCCTGTAGCGAGGTGGCTGCTGCTGTGGGCCCAACGAAGATGTATGTATTTTATCTAGCATGAGCTATAAAAAATGAGGTGCATCAAATCTCAAATAGATCATACCACAAGAAAATGTAATGTTTATTTGTCATCCAACCAGTTGATTAGGTATGACTGACCTGGATGAAGGGACAACACAAACATAAGCTTTATCCAAAATTTTCAAGGCCTAAAATGTTTTTTTTATGACAGCAGTTTAATCACCATCGTTTCCTGTGGTCTGATGTGGTTCACATGAAATTTGGATTTGCTTCATTTTAGGGCTCATAGCTTAGGGCCCGTTTGGACGGGTGGATTCGAACGGATTTGGACGGCTTAGGATGGATTGCGGAGTCAAATCCCGCCCTGTACGGACGACGTCGCATTTGGGATAGCGTTCGGATAAGAAGGCATGGCTTTACGAGGGATTCTACGTGGGATTCGTCGAATCCCTTCGGATTTCCTTCTCTAGAGGTGGATCGCGTCATCCTGACGGACGGTTCGCACTCCAGACACATAAATGCTAGTGTGGATTCCCACATAGCTAGTTGTAGTAGAACGTGTTTTGACTAACGGAGGGAGATAGAGAGTCGCAATCATCCGACTCACCGATTTAGCTCCCTTGACTCTTCATCTCCCCCGAGTTGAAAGCTTCCTGTTTTGCCACAGAACGAGCTCAATCGAATCAGATTTCTCTCTTCTCCAATCGTTGATTTTCTCCTCGAAAAGAGACAACGGATTTCTCTGAGCAGCTGAGCAAGATGTCGATGTTTTTGGAGAAGATTTCGAGCAGAGAGAAGAGCAGCAGCAGCAAGGCAAGGAAGAAGAGGATAGCCAGGAATCCTCATCGTCTTCCTCATCCTCTTCATCTAATGGCAGCGATGCAGAGAGCAGTAGTGGGAGCGGCAGTGCTAGCAGCAGCGATAGGGAAGACGACGACAAAGTCGATGGAGAAAAGGGTAGCGGGTCCGATGAAAAAGATCTATTCGAGTCCGATAACGAAGAGTATTCCAGAATGGCGCCATCCGTACGCAAAGTTGGGATTCAATTCAATTCCATGCCCGTCCAAACAGGACAACTCAATGAATCCCTGGATAGATGGCCCTTTCCAAATAGGCCACCTAAACAGATACTGGATTTGTAATTACAATGGGATTGCAGACAATCCACTGACGACACATTAATTGTATTGTTATCTGTGCAATCCAATCGGATCCCATCCACTACCATTCAATCCGCCCGTCCAAACGGGCCCTTAAAAGGAAGGACCTGGGAAAGTGGATGGATGAAGGGGATAAGACACATACATCATGGTGGGGCCTACGGAGCGCCGTCCAGTCCGGCTACGCGTCAGTAGGCAATCAGCGTCTGACAAAGCATGCATTTGGTGGACCAACTGCATAACTAGGATTGCCTGATCAGTGTCATCTTCTCTCTCTTTCATGGAAAGATGTCATTTTCCACCAATGCTCTGACTCGGATTTGGTAGTAACCTCTCCAAGGATGAGGTAAGCAGTCGTTGGTGCTCTGTGGGCCTACTATGGTGCATATATTTTATCCACACCGTCCCTCCATTGTGCCGGCTCTTCTTAGGGCATGAACCTAGAAAGAAGGCAGATCCAAAATCTCATGGATTACACCACAATAAATGAGGTTGATTGAATGCCCACCATTAAAAACTTCACAGGGTCCACCTAATGTTTATTTATCATTAAACCTGCTGATGACCTCACCTGGATGAAGGGAAATAAAAACAAACATCAGCTCTATCCGTGATTTTCGTGACCTCTAAAAAGTTTGAAGGCATTCAATTACCACTATTTCGTGAGGTGTAGTTTACTTGAGTTTTGCCCTATATCCATAGTTCAACTGGGAAATTGAGTGGGGATACCTCGTTTCAACACTTGAGGGCTTGGGGGTCCTCTTACCCGGGGTGGCAGACTCCCCGGAGTTTCAACACCGGGTCACGGGTTCGAATACCCCGGTGGTGAAATCTCACGGCGTGCGTGTGTGGGGTGTGTGCGTGTGGAGTGAGTGTGTGTTAAAAAAAAAAAAAAAAACACTTGAGGACTTGGTATCGATCCCTATCGGGGGTGGCTAATATAGAGTGTGCACTGACGTCAAGCTAATCTAAAAATAAAAAATTAATAAAAACTTTTACTTGAGTCTATGATCTTCCTCATTTTTTGGTTCATACCCTAAAACGAGCGGGGGAAAATTGATGGATGACGTGGATAAAACACATGCATCATGCTAGGCCTACAGTCCATCGAACAGTACCACCTCCGTACCTGGGTCACCCTCGAATCCCAGAACAGCCAAAGTGATACTGATATGTCCTAGGAAACCGTCGTAATTGAATCCCCGTCATTAAAAACCTCATGTGGGCCACCGGAATGTTTATTTGCCATCTTAGCTGTTGATAAAGTCACAAAGACCAGAGGCCGCACAAATATCAGCTTGGTTCAAAACTTTTGTGACCACAGGAAGTTTTTAATGGCATATTACTACTGTTCCCTGTATTATGGTCCAACTGAGATTTGGATCTTCTTAATTTTTAGGTTAATGTCATAAAATGAGTTTTCAAAACGGATAGACGGCATGGATACAAGGAAAATACATAAAGGTGGTCCCCATGTTTAGAGATACCACCTACATTGAAGGACCCGGGGATCCACAGAAGCTGCCCCGAGGATTAATCACGTGCAGGCAATTGTACCGTAACATGCATTACCTCTTTTTATAGATCATTTTATGGTACGAAAGAAAAACGGAGGTATAATCTCAAGTGGACCACGTTGACCATTAAAAACGTTTTGGGCCATAAAAGTTTTGGATCAAGCTGATATTTATTTTTTCCCTTCATTTGGGGTATTTATGTCCTAATCAACATATTGGATGTCAAATAAAAAGTACAGTGGGCCTTAGGAGGATTTTAATAGTGGATATCCAATCATTATTGTTTTCCTGTGGTGTGGTCCACCTACGATTTATATCCTTAAAATTTTTTATATAAGTCACTAAAATGATCTTTAAAAATGGATGAACGGAATGGATGAAACACATACATCATGGTGGGCCCACAGAGCACCGACCACCAGCCACGGGGCTGGTGTCAGGGGGAGTAAATCCGTCTCCGAAACGGTAGGTCCACCGACAAGACAATTCTTCTGGGAAGTCATCCTGAACCGTTCGCTACGGGCATACCTTTATTCAAACCGTTGGTTGTCTTCTAACCGACTTGAATTGTGTGGCCCACCTGATAAACGGACCTGCTGAATTTTGTATGGACGATCTTCATGGTGGGGCCTGCTGTTTTCATGGCACTGATGTCCTACTCAACGAGCGTATTTTCATGGCACTGATGTCCTACTCAATTCGCGGTGCTGTTAGCAGGACACTAATTTCTCATGCTAAAAGTCACGAATGAATTCAGATGATAGTTGACTGCCTTCTCAAAAATGGTGGTGACTCTTTAACCAACCACATGGGAAAGTTACAAGGCAATCCAAACCGACAATTAAAAATTTGCGTTGAGAAGGTTAGATAAAACATCTGGTTTTCCTCATAGAATTTGGACCTTTCAGTATTTCAATCTTCACCGTCAAATTGATATCCATCAAACAGATGGTTAAGGTTCTACAATTAGAGTAGTTTACTTACGCTCCATCCACATTGTGCATCCAAATTGGATGGCTAGGATATCTGTACATGAATGCTGCATGTGAGAACAATATGCCTCTGAAAATGGTGGTAAACTAACAAAGATGTCTTGGGATTAAAATTGTATACTGCTATATGCGATAACAGCCAGCAAAGTCCTACTCGCCCCCACAAATTCCAACGTTGTGTGCATGTGAGAGATCCAGTCCCTTCATCAAGTGGACACGCCATTCAATGTACTACGTCCGGAAAATAAGGCTCGTTGGATCACCAGACGAGATGCAATGGTACATCACATGTTTGATTACCATTCATTTCTGGACCGTCTATTTCTTATACTTTAAGTTGACGCATCTGACGGCCTTACCCGTCCTTTTATCTCATTTCGGGACAGAACTCACATCGAATGAGCGACCAGGATCGATTACACGTGCGCTGCGAGCAGGACGCCTGTTACTCGCGCCATAGTAAGTTTTTATTCACTCTAGCCTGTTTGGGCAGCAGCATCCCGTGGGGTGGAAGAGTATCACATGGGATTACCATCATTTTCTGCCCATTGATTACATGTCTGGCAACACCAATGTATTAGAAAGGATTAGCATCATCCATTCCCATGTGGGATCAAATCTTTTCTATGTTGGATGGACTTTAGAAATATAATCAACAGATCACATTTCACAACTGATTTTGATTATCCATTTTCATGTTTTCGATCAAATCCTAAGCATGTATGCTACACCGTCTGAAGTCTAAGTTTAGCCTGAAATTGCAATTAATAGCCAACATTTCATGGGCTAATTTTGATTACTTGTGTACATCTGCAACATTTTTAAAATTCACCAAAAATCTTAAAATATTAATCATTAACATTGACATTAAGATATGTGACACCGACATTAATCCAAACCTATTTTTTGTTATCCAGGTGAATTTCATAGGGTCCTACGTAACCCCGTATCACCTGATTCCATCTAACAATTTACGGAACACATTAAAAGTGCCAAAAAAGAAAGCATTGTCTCTCCTCCCATATCTTACATCTATAGTCTTTTTGCCCTGGTGGATCTCTCTCTCATTTAATAAAAGTCTGGAACCTTTAGTTACTAATTGGTGGAATACAAGGCAATCCGAAACTTTTTTGAATGATATTCAAGAGAAGAACGTTCTAGAAAGATTCATAGAATTAGAACAACTATTCCTGTTGGACGAAATGATAAAGGAGTACCCGGAGACACAGATACAAAAGCTTCGTATAGGAAACTACAAAGAAACAATACAATCGGTCAAAATGCACAATGAAGATCATATCCATATAATTTTGTATTTCTTGACAAATATAATTTATTTTGCTATTTTAAGTGGTTATTCTATTCTAGGTAATGAAGAACTTATCATTCTTAATTCTTGGGTTCAGAATTTCCCTATAACTTAAGCGACACAATAATAGCTTTTTTTATTATTTTATTAACTGATTTGTCATCCATAGTATGTTTGGTATGCGGGCATAACATAATGTATTTGTAATATCCACATCATTCATTCATTTTACAATGTTATTATTTTAAGGCAAGGACCAAAATGAGATAGGTCCATAACAAGAAGCAGTTGGGATTAAACATTAAACCTTTGAGGGATGAATGGTATTGAATTATATTAAATGAGATTAACATCATTCTTGCATAATGATTACATGTCTAGGAATACCATGGTACGGGATACAATTTTTGCTATAGTAAAACAGGGAAGCAAAATCATGTTGGGTGGAGCATGAAATTGTAATTAGTGGACTAAATTCAGGATGAAATTTGTTCACTTGTACGTTTATATAATCAGAATGTCACGTGTCTGTGTATATGGATAGATGACATGAATATACACATGCATCGTTATGAGGCCCACATGTTTAGTGGATTTCATAGTCTACCTAATTCCTGCAGGACCAAATGCAATTTGGTGGACTAAATGCAATTTCATCCCACCTGATCTCAACGTTTGATTGTACGGACCCGTACTTCTATCTTACCTAATTTCATTTAATTCCCTGCCCCAGACGCCCCTAAAAAGTTTTGGATTAACCTAGTATTTGTTTTTTTTTCCTAATCCAAGTCTACGTAACTTATGGACAGACTGTATGACAAATGAACATCATGGTGGCCCTGGGAAGGTTTCAACGGTAGAAATCATTATCCCGGCTACTCTACGTGGTGTGGTCCACTTGAGCTTTTTATCTGTCTTATTTTTGGTCTATAACTAGATTGATATTTCCAAATGAATGGACGGTGTGGATATAATAGATACATCATGGTGGGTCCCACAGAAGTTGGTGACGTCAACACAGTCGGTGGTGTGTAGCACACCAGGCAAGCCGCTTCCACCAAACAGGCCCTAAAAGACGAGATTCGGCATAGGGTGGTGAACGACGGCGAACGAGAGAGAGAATGGGCGAGAGCACGGATTCTTCATCTCCCTTTGATCCATTCAAGTTTACGAAGGGTGAGGTGAGGCGGATAAAGGAGTACTGGGGCGAGAGATTTGCGTTTCTCGAAAACTACACCAATATCTTCTTCGTCCCGGAAAAACCTCTTCCCAAATGGTCGGATTCTGATGTCGAGGAATTTATCGCTTCAGATCCGATCCACGGCCCTCCGGTACCTTCTACTGCCGATTCTCCCTTTTGGGTTTCTCTTCTTTTGCGTTTTGATGGGATTTTTGTATGGGTTTTTCGATTTTTTACTTTTTACAGTCGTTTGGTTGGATTGGGGAGCTTATCTTTTTCTTTGGGTCCTCTTTGATTTGGGTATTTGTTGTTTTCTGTTTTAAGTTTGTTTTCGTGGGGTTTTGATTTTTGATTTATATATATATATATATATATATATATATATATATATATATATATATATATATATATATATATATTGATTTTGATGGTTTTTTCGTGGATTGGGATTTTTTTTTTGTTCTTTTTATATATATATATATATATATATATATATATATATATATATATATATATATATATATATATATATTTGCGTTTTATTTGGTTGGGAAGATTAGAATTTTTCTTGTTTTTTTTTGCTTTTTATGATTTAGATGGGATTTTTATTTTACTATATTCTTATATATATATTTTTGTGTGTTTTTTTTTTTTTCAAGCGTGGCTTTTGTTTGGAATTGGATTATTCATTTCTTGCTTTTTATTGTTGTTTTTTCATGGTTTATGGTGTGTTTGGTTGCCCAAAATATCCTGAAGTTTCATGGTTAATCAGTTTAATTTGGTGGAATTTTTTGTACAACTGTCATGATCTCAGTAGTTTGATAGCCTAGGTTGATGTGTTCCATCAGCCATGGGGCTTTTTGGTGTATTGGTTAGGTTCTTAACAATTGAGATGCCAACACCACGTCATGTGTTCTGGTCATGGACGATCTGTGGAAAGGGCAACCTGGACCAGAGTGAAAGCCACCATGACGTGGAAATGGCTACTTTCCTTCAAAAAATATGTGGAAAGGGCTACCTCGATGACCAGATGGTGCAGCTGGGTTGTTGATTCAATGAGATATCAACACTGAATCACAAAGAATTGGACAGAAATTACACTCACAAGAATATTTAAGTAAAGAGGGAGAAGACTTTATTGATATCAAACTTCTTCTTTTACATTACTGAAGAAAAGCTCACAATTGGAAAATGTTGGAATGACTTTAACTCCTAAACCACCTCCCCATTTATAGCCCTAACTGAATCTTTAATGAGAATCTCCTAAACTAAGAGATTGATTTCAAACCAATCTAATCTACCTAAGATGGTAAAAGTCTAGTAAAAGTAAATATAGAAAGTAATCCTAATACATCTCTAAATCAGCTCATATTTTCAATCACATCAATCACATCCCCATCATATCCTCAATCACATCTTTAAATCAGCCTCCATATCTCCCAAAAATAGCAAATTGCAATCTTTGTTTTAGTTTCCTAAATCTATAAATAAATAGTAAAAAAAATCAGCACATGTTGGGCCCTACGGTGGGCTTTGGGCCTACATTATTGTTAGCCCTTCTGTGGGCCTAGGTGGACCATGGGCCTGCATTAACCAGAGTGCAGCCGCCAAGTGGAAAGGCCGAAAGGGCTACCTAGATAACCAAAGTGCAGCCGCTGTGCCCTGGAAATAGCTAGTTGGAAAAGAGGCCAGAATGAGTGCCGCCATGAATGTCTGCTGCGGAGTGTGGTGGAATGTTACGATTCCAATGGTTTAATAGCCTAGCTTGACACGTTTGGCGTATTAGTTAGGCTCTTAACAGCAACCAAACACACCCTTAATATGTTTTTGAGTTTTTATTTTGTTTCTTTGGAGATGTGTTTTTTGGTTTTGCATGTTGGAAATAACAGTTGAACTGATTTTTCAAAGCAAGTTTTAGGACTTGTGGTTAGTGTTTCGCTAGGTTTTGTGGGAGTTCTATCCTAATTGGGTGACTTTTCTTAGTCTTTAGGAAAGATGGAAGAGGATGTGTAGATTGGGAATTATAAGATTGCTTTTAGTTAGGTGTAGAGTGTTTGACCAAAAATAGGGAATTCTCTTTTATGAAAGGAGAGAAACTATAATATGGCAGAGTGTGATGCTTCATACTCGTGCACTCAAGAATCCTAAAGCATGGTATCTGCATAATTCTGATGAAACCATCAGTCAACCTAGAATTACACAGAGCCAATGTTTTAACTGGCTGATTGGTTGACTTATAACGGATAGCTAAATGAAAATTAGTCATTTATCAGAATTAAGAAAAGATGTTTACTAATGAGAGTGCAGGATAGTTCAATCAATCTGATTTTGGGTTTATGTCCTATATATTGTGGGTCGCAGGCTTCGGATGGTTAGCTTGATTTACATATATGCCATTTGTATAATTTTGAATGCATTCATATGAACTATCACACACTTACGGAGTATAAAATAACTGGCCCTGTAGTGGTGATAGGTGTGTTGTAGTGAGGGAGAGCTTTTGTCAAAGATTTCCTTGGCTGTGATGCTTTTGATGCTCTCTTGGAGCTCTGTTTAAGGGGGTCATGCCATTGCACTTCCATGTGTTTGGCATGGTGTCTGGTACGGTAGCACACGCGTATGTGCATGTTCTTTTTTTTTTTTTTTTTTTTTTTTATGGATTTTGGTCCATTGATGTTTGAAGATTTTCTGTATACATATAAAGTTTGCCTGTAGTGGGAGGTTTTTGTCAAGGAAGTTTGTCTTTTATTTAATTTGTTTGATTTGTTTTGTGTTTTTCCTATTTCAGGCTGATTGTTAATTTTGCCGTCTCTTTCTTTCTTTCTTTCTTTTTTTTTTTTTTTTTTTTTTTGGGAAAATTGACAGATTTATTGATTCGAAAGAAATGAGAAACATATCATAAAATGGCCCAAACAAAAACAGTGACCCTCCCATCACTCAAAGAATTAGGCCTGCAATAAATCCAACACCATTTAGAAATAGAAAACCAAAAGGCCCAAAACAGCTACAAGCTCCCACAATTCCCCGAAAGATCCAGCTTAGACCAGCCATGAAATTGTTCATGTGCAAGTGCCCATTTGATAATCATTTGGAGGATCTTACTATGAATACCTTCAGCTGATGATATCTAATTCTCGAAAATTCTAACATTCCTCTCATTCCACAGACCCCATAAGATCCAAAGATGCACATCTTCCGAATTATATCCTTTGACCTTTAAACTATATGCCCGAAGCCATTCCACCACCATGCTTCCTATTTAGATATTACATGTCCATGCCACTCCAAATAGAGAGAAAGAATGCCCACACCTAGCCACCATACAATGGAATGACTGACTCTTCTTTAAGTTGTCTAATGTTAGGATCTTGTTCGTTGTAGCCACCTAAGAGGAAGCTTTAACCCCTCGGAGGAATAGGAGCTTTCCATTCTTTAGCAGAAGGGGGATATGCCCTCTCACTTGCCATTAACATTGAGAAGAATGATTTAGCGAAGAATGATTTAGCCAAATATTCGCTATATTCCGCCCACCTCCACACTTTCTTATCCTCCACCAATTGATATGCACCTCATTCAACTTGCTTAGAAGATTAGCAAATTGGTCTAGTTCTGCGTCATGGAGTTTTGTTCTCATCATAATGTCCCAAACGGATGTCCCCACCATTTCATAGCATACCTGAATCTTTGCCTCCTTATCAATAGCTAGCTTATATAATTCCTGGAAAGTTGACTCTATGGGCTCATCCTCCAACCACGCGTCCTTCTAGAAACGAACTCTATCTCCTCTACCAACCAAAAAGCGGATGCCCTTGGCAAACTCTTTGATGACTCTGTGTGGGATTGTGCTATTACCCACTTTGTATCTTTTTCACACTTTGCCTATGTCATTCCATAACAAAGAATCCATTTGTCTATTCTATTGCTTGTGCCTGTGAACCATCCCCCTTCGAAATACCCATATATCCCCATGATCACATTCCTCTGTAGAGCATTCGGCTCTTATCCGAATTTTTGGCTCCATTTGGTCAATAATGCCCCAATTCTTTTCTCTCACATTTCCAATACCAAGACCCCCGTCTCTTACTGGCTTTTGCATTTCCTTCCAATTTATGAGATGGACTTTGTTCCTGTCCTGTCTCCCTTCCTATAGGAAATCCCTCTGTTGTCTTTTCCTGCATTTCTGCTATGACTAAAAATGTAGGGTTTTTTTTTTTTTTTTTTTTTTTTTGTTTTTTTTTGTTTTTTGTGGTTTCTATTGTGGTTTTTTAGGGCTTTGTTGGGATGTACATGGAAGTTGAATTGTGAACGTCAGTTTGATCAACATAAAATGATAGACTAATGCTGTTTCCTTGTATTGTATTAATATGAGGTGGTGACTCTTGAATCCCAGTTACATTCTTTCCAACTTCAAAGAACCACAATTACAATTATAAGGTCAGATCTTCTATGGGAAAGTTGAAGAAGGAAATCTCATTCTGGTTGTTTCTACTTTAGTAGACAAATGACTTGATTTCAATTAAATAGTGTATGCCTGTATGTAACTGCAAGCATGCTGAAGTTTACCATTTGGGCTTTTGTCATTTGCATCTGGGTTCCTTGGCTTTATTCTGGAAGAAACTATGAAGTATGCTAGCTGGACTGCTGGAGGCAAAAAGATAGACGTTTTACATGTTAATATAATCTCCTCTTCTTTACCATTCATTAATATATGTTGTGACTAGTGATTAACAATATATGTTGTTATTATGTTCAAAATTGAAACGCATCACCAGCCGCACATAGAAAGAAAAAATCCAAAAAAAAAAAAAAGGATGAAAGAAAGAAAGAAAAGAATACCTTGTATGTGTACTTTTGTGGCTTCACTCACATGAATTGCAGTTCCTTTCACATCTTCTTTTGTATGTTTATATGATCTTGTTGCATATATACTTCACTGTTGTTTAGTGGTGAAACACTGCAAATTTGCAATGAATTTTGTCTTCAGCTGAAGTCCGCGAGGAAAGCAGCAGAAATTGCTGCCACCGGAAGTGTTATAGGAGCAGTGTCAACAGCAGGACTTGCCTGGAAATATTCGAAGAGTCCACATGGTATTATACTAACTATGCTTTTTATAGCCAATACTATATTTTTTCAGAAGGAAGCAATGGTTTTTGAGAGAGATGCATTCAACAAGTAACAATTTTAAAGCTATGGTTAGTGTTCGGTTGACTTCAAATATGGGTTTTCTGAATTGACAGATTCTCTGGAATTTATAACCTTGATAATTTAATGTGAATCACCTTTTTTCAGTAAACGCTAAATTAGAAGTCTGGTTTTATGAAAATACAAGCATGCCATCAATCAATCATGATAGCTTTTTTATATCTGTGATTAGCATTGTTTTTTCTTAAGGCAAATATGGCACCACATATTTGAGACATTTGGAGTAGTTTAGGTGATGCCATTCTCAGTAGACCAAATGCTCTTGTCATGGCATGGGATCCAATTGGACAAGGAGAGGGTCTTTTTATGGTGCTTGTGCATTCTCAGTCTTTTGGAATGTTTGGAGGGAATGCAATGCTTGGTGTTTTTGTAACAAGATGAGGCCCATCTAATCAAACCTTAACCCATCCTCCCCAGCCCAAACTACCCTGGACCTAAACCTGTGTCCGTACATACAGACACACGTGTGGGGTTGTCAGTACGGACAGTTCTCTTCCCATTTGTCCCTCTTGCTTTGTCACCTCCATTCCCCTCTATTCATTGTCCTTTATTTCAATCCTAAATCTAAAACCCTAACTTAGAATTTGAATCCCAAACCCTAATTTACAAAACCCATTAACCCCTTGGTTATCAAAACCCTAGATAGATACCCGTCTACAAAACCAACATGTATCGGTAATTGGCCAGCATGTGTGGATTTTGACAAATGAAGAGCCATATTAACATTACTTGACATCATATCAGTCTTTTCAAAATACCAAAACATGTCGATCCTGGTATGTATTGACTGGTATTTGGAACCATGAGCTAAAGCACATCAGCATTGGCATCTTCTGGTGTCTGATTTGTGTTAGGGTCCCATTCTTTATTTGATTTTTAAGTAGGCTACTATGAGATGCTATGTAGCGAAGTCACTCCTCACAGCCTAATAACTTTCTAGTTAAGAGGAGGTTAGAAATTACTTTAACTAGAACGGTAGAACCGTAGACTCCATAGAAATGTGGAATGCTGAGAGGCTAGCTGAACTGATTGCTTTCTTCTTCTTTTTTGGTTTTATGTGGCAGGTGCTGCTTTGGCTTTTGGAGCTGGAGCTATTTTCGGTTGGACATTTGGGCAGGAAATTGCTAGTCACTGGCTCCAACTGTACCGGATGGACACCATGGCTGCTCAGATAGAGTTCTTGGATTGGTGGAAGAACAAAAGTGGAGGTAAGTTGTTTAGCCTGCCATGAAAAAAGAGAAGTCATCTCCTTTTCTTTTCTCAAATAGAAGAGATATGTGATGGCCAGTCACAAGAGCAGAATTTGGAATGGCATCTCTCTGCAGGATCTGTGCCGTTGATATGTTGGATCCCACTGTGTATGTGCCGCAGTCCAAAGATCAGGTGGGACAGTATGAAAAAATGGGATGGTTAAAGAAGTTTAAATGTACTTGTTTGGCTCACCTGACAATGGACCACACCGATTTTCCGGCCTCAGCATGTAAACAGTGGACCCCACCTGATGAAGTGGCCCATTTCTTGAACTCAAGCTACACTGCCATGTGTGAGTGAGTAGGATTTGTCATCCTACTCGTCTGAGTAACCATAGCAAGGATCAACAGATTAACGTCACCTTATAAGAAAGGCCCCAATGAATAAAATGATAGTCTTCAAGAAAAATCTTATGTGGATCTTTTCTGCAGGAAATCGGACATTGTAAGATTTGACACCCCCATCGCCTCATGGTTCCTGTTCGTTTGTCGGGAGAACAAAGTCCTGACTCGAGTCAGTCATGAACAATAAAAAGCATCTCCCCTTTTTCTCTTGAATAAATATAACATATTCTCCTGATGACAAAAAACCATGAGTTTGGTCCTTTTGATGTTCCCCATTTCACAGGTTTGAGGATTTTTTTTTTTTCCCCATGTTTGTTTGGTTCTTTCTTCTATTGTATGAAAGTATCGTAGTTGATTCATGTTGGTAGTAGATTTCAGAGGGTTCTGCAGATTGGGTCTTAAGTTTTTGATTCTAGTAGAGTTGTTTGTTGGCCTTTGTGCTACATATGGCATTTCAATATGAGAAAACTTTGATACTCGGGCAGGGTGCCATGAATGATATGCAGGTACTCAGAAATTACTTGGAAATTGCATATGTGGCATGAAAGTAATTAAAATTAAACTCTGTAAATTATGGGTCCCAGGTTAGATGTATCATGAAGCAAGAATTGCAACTATTTGATTATCTGCTTGTTGGACATTTCTAGCCATTGATCGGACCATTATCCAATAGTGGTGATTTTGGAGAGTTATGGGCAATCAAAGATGAATCATACAATGCGAAGTGGAAATCAATGATACTTTCTTAGCCTATATGCTTTGATGGTTATAATTGTCTAACCAAAGTAATGTTTGTAGGCATGGGGAGCCAAAGGTGGGTCCCACGTGATGGACAGTGATCATACTGTCTTTTGTAGTACAAGGAATATGGAGCATTCATTTCCTAGTTGTTGACTTCATGATTAGGATCATCCAGTTAAAGAGATTTTTCAAAGGGATACCATGTTAGGTAATGCCGAGTCGAAAACCAATATTTAGTTGTTTTTTTACTTATATTTTATGGATTGGTTATTCATTGGTCTAGTTAGTTTATGAGTGCACTTATTATTTTAGGTTTGCTGTCCTCCAGCACATTGAGATTGAACACATCAGTCTAACATTTGGATTAGTCATTTTATGTGAGGGGACTGAGTGTTGTGATGGATAATCTCTACTATAATGTCAGTTAAACTTTTAGAAGGGATTGATGGTCCAAAGGTTCTTTTCTTGTGAAAAGTATGGACCGTTCATTTCCTAGCCATTGATTAAATAGCAAGTATCATTAGGTCACATTGGTTTTTTGAGAAGGGTCAAAGGTGGGGCTCTACATCATATAGCAGGTGCAAATGAATGACTACCTTTTTTGATAAAACCAATATATGCTGTCCGATTTTTCATACCCATTGTTCGAATGCCTGCCCCCCACACACACACACACACAAAATGGTCTAAATAAATGACTGGACCTTCTGCAGTAGAGTCAACATAGATCATCCATTGATCTATTGGTTAGGATCACCTGATCGTAGCAACATTTACCTAACATGATAGACAGATCACAATAATGATGGATATTTATTATGGTTAATATGGATGATTCATTTTCCTAATCATTGATGGTGTGGTCATAATCACCTTATTAAAGTGGTCTTTGAAAGGGAGAGGAGCAATCAAAAGCAAGACTCATGATGGGCCAGTTCAGATCAATGAGTGGACATTTTCCAATATGATTAATTAGGATTGATCATCAAACATTTTCCAATATGATTAATTGGGATTGATTGTCTTTTTAGTTATTGACCATTGGTTATAGTTGTCCAATCAAAGTGCTGGTCAATTAAAAGTGAGGTTGACAAGATGAAGACATTGTGACTAACAAAATTACAGCCTGCACTGAGAAAAAAACCTACTATGTGAACCAAAAAGAATTTTAAGACATCTTGGTCCTATTTGGGATCATGGAAATGAAAATATGAATTTTGTAAATCTATGAATTTTTTTAATTCATTTATTTGCATTAGGTTTAATTTTGACAAATTCAAAGTCTATAGTTTGGAAATCAAGTTAAAAATCTATGTTTGAGAAATATTTATTGAAGGGAAGAACTTTAAAATTTGAAAAAGTATAATAATTTGCCAGAATATTTGATTCTTTTTTTTTTTCTTTAAAGATTTGAATTTATCTTATAGTCATTGATTTAATAGAGTAGATTTAAGAAATCAAGAGATTTGGCAAATCTTCCATGAAAAGCAAACAAAAGTTATATTTTGAAAGTGTGGCTTTCACAAATCCATACTCCAAATCCTTCACAGCCTAAACAGCCCATAAAGGATCAAGATTTATAAAGTCTATATAGAATTTGGAGGTGCCACCCCCATGGACTGGCCCTGGCCAAAACTAGGGGCGGGGTGAGCAGATGGGATTGAGCCTAGCCTCTCTCCCTTAGAAAAGGGGATCTGGGAATGTATCGTGCAAGGAATCTTGTACAAATTGTAAGGTGATGGAAGTAAGGTGATGGAAGAGAGGTGAAGATAAATTAAAAAATGAGAGGGGAAATCTGAATTTAATTCAAAATTAATATCTCGTGAGAAATTCGGGAGATGTGAGATGTTGTAAAAAGAAGAGAGAATTCCAAACAAAATTTAAAATTATTTTAATAAAAATCAGCATCGACTGCGATCGTCAATTCATGATTCGATGGACTGGATCATCTTTCAACATTTCAAAAATATTTTTACAAAAATTGGCATCAATCACAACTGTCAATTTGTGATTCGATAGGTGGTTCATCTTTAAAAAAACTGAAAAATATTTTAATAAAGATTGACATTGATTATGACCATCGATTCGCAATCCGATGGACTTGATCATCTGTCAAAAAGGTTTAAAAAACATTTTAATGAAAATCGCCATCAATTTCCACTGTTGATTCGTGATCCGATAGATCGAATCATCTCACAAAAATTCCAAAAAGTATTCTAAATAAAATTGGCCACGATTGTGACCTACGACTTGCGATCCAGCAGCCCGAATCTTATTTCCAAAATTTCTAAAATCGCCTTAGCTAGCTTCGACTCCACTGATCTCCGGGGGATCATCAGTCCCAATGACCGACAGCTTAAGATTATCTCCAGGGAGTCCAACCAATTACGGGTTGACTGATCCGATTGATCACAAATTGGAATCCTGACCAAGATGGACAGGCATATACGTCATTGTCAATAAAAGCCGAGCCAAATCACAACTGACGGCCCAGATCATTCCAAAACTATCCTCAAGTGGAATCTTGACTGTCAAGTAACCATCCCCAGTGAGTCTAATTACACCATGAGACGATGGAACCAATTAACCATCTTTGTTGGATCATAATCTTGATCACGATCGCCAATCAAACTTGCACTAATAAATGTTCACTCCCCAAGTGCAGGGTTGTGATGTAGTAATAAACTCGGTAAGACCGAGGTCGAATTCCAAGGGACTGAAATCTGTACGTTGTTTGAAACTACGTAGAACTAGAACTAGGCTAAGATGAAATCTAAACCAAATGTAATTTGAGAAATAATGGTGAGAGATTAATCTAAAACTTAATAAATTCAGAGGAAAGGAAACTAGGGGTTTCAGAGGATCCACTTGTAGAGATTAGAGAGATCTTATGCCTGTATAAAAAATCATGAAAATTAACTGAACTGCCGTTGATATAGTTTTCAAGAGATGAGAGGTATATGAATTAAAATGGATTCCATCACCAAACCATGCCCAGGAGACAAAGCAAACAACAGAATTAAACTAATTACCAACCAATCAACAAGCCATGAAGGTTAGGAAGGGTACCGTCATCCGACCATGTCCAGGAGACGATAGTGAACAATAGGGCTTCCTGACGTCATAAACATAAAAAGGAGAAAGAAATACTCAAAGTCATCACAGATCTATTGTAATTTCAGTCACAACAAACCATTAAAGACTGAAAGTATTCCCTTAATAATCAACTAAAATCAACTTCAATTCTTAAATTAAATTAAAAGCATAAAATAGAATCCCTCATCTCACTACAAGCTTCACCTCTTAGCCCTAGCTAAGAGGTTTAGCCAAACTAAGTCTCTTAACATAAAAATCATAAACTTTAAAATAAGAGAAAAGAAAAGAACTTTACAGAAGCCGTCTGATTTTTCCCTCTTTTTCTTCCTCCAAGCTGAGATGCCCCTGGATTCAATCTCTCTCTCTTATATAGAAATCAGAAGGCCGTGGTTGGACGTGCGGACGTGCGTAAGAGGTTACTCACTCCCAGTTAGAATAGGAGACAACTGACTTACGCTTGATGCTCTCTGGGGCCCATTCTGAAACTCAGAGAGGAAATCCAGTCCACCCATTGAATGCATGACGAAAAACATTTCGGGCAGGCTGAGACCAGGTTGATTTCGTTGTGGCCCACGAGACTTTTGAACCTACCGTCCATTCTGCGTTTGAGCGGTTGAAAACCGATATTCATCGTCTTTTGCAATTCTGCCACCTAGGCAGTGGTGAGAGGAACTGTAGGCTCCTGATGGACGGTCCAGATCGGACCTTCGCTGCACGGTGGTCGCTCACAAGATTGGTCCGCAACCTCTGTTGCGAAACAGAGGTTCGGACTCTGTTTCGGACTTCGCCCTGTGATAGTTGGTGGGCCCCAGATTGACCCCAGGTGTAAAATCCACTCCATCCATTGGGTTTAGGCTGGAAAACCACCCAGGAAGGATGTTTTTAGGGTTATTTAGGTGTGATCCACAAGCTGATTTAGTCCACCGTCCATCTTACGTTTAACGGTTAGGATCTTGTAATAGATTTCATGAGTCAAAAGATCATGTAGGTGACGTTAATACGCCTCCTCTGGAGCAAATGGACGGTCCAGATCAATGATTCGGATGAGAGGTGGGCCCCACTGGAAAAACCCTAGCGGACGGGGCCGTCCGCTATTGGTTCCTGCGCAGGAGAGAAGAAGGGACGGGTCAGCGTCCGCTGACCCGTCTCCTGGTATTGGTGCACCACGTGTGCACGTATGTTGTGCACACGTACGCCCTTTAGGCGGGTCCCGCCATGATGTTTATGAGAAATCTGTCCCGTCCATCCGTTTTATCATATCATTTAATGCGTTGAGACCAAAATTGACGCATTCCCAGATACCAAGTGGGCCCCACTTAATGAATTAAGGGGCTGATCTGGCCGTTGGGACACTTCTACAGGGATCAAACAGATGAAATTTGACGTGTATGGTTAATTTATGGTTTTCAGGCCATGTATGAAGTTTTGAGCCAAACGGATTGTGAGAACCCCGTGATCTTGCATTCTGGACCAATTTTGGCCCACTTGGACTTCAGTTTCTCAATTTCCTCGAATCTCTGGTATGTAGTTCTGTCGATCTTGGTCCCCTGAAGTTTGTCCCTTACCTTTGGTGTCATTAGAGTGTTAAATTCATGCTTTTAGCATCCTATTTCAATCCAAGCTTCTAAATTCACCTTGTAGCATAAACACGATTAAAATAGTCCGTTAAACAGTATCATGTCCATAAATTCAGGTAATAACTAGGGTTTAATATACAATATTTGACCCTCAACAATAAACAACCAGAGCAGATTATCCCAGAAAACCCATCCTTAGTGGGGCCCCATCCTGATTACAAGCAACGAAATCAAAGTAGTAAAATAAGCATCCCAAATGAAGTCCACCCCGATCATGACATTCAAAGCAATAAAAGACCAAGCAATTATCTCAAATCCAAAGTTCTTATATATCTCTAGCAGAGTCAGTCTTGATCACAAGCATCAGGTTGCGGGACAACATATCAAATCCTTTCTTCAAACCTTAAAATAACACTTTCAAATAAGGATTGGTCCCAATCATAGTTGTCACGTACGAGACGATAGGCCAGCTCCCTTTGCATGTTTTAAATAAAAAACTAGCTTTCTGAAAATCTCATAGGCATCCCCACTGGAGATAACTAAGTAAGTTGGACTTATTTCCAAAACCATTTATAATAAAACCCCCACTGAGTAGGACTCCCTAGAATATGGAGACTTTCAAAATTCCAAAAATGTTTTTTAAAAAAAAATAGAGCATCAGGCGTCCAGGGCATTAAAAGGACTTCTATACCTATGGATGGTAGCCAACACAAAATCAAATAAGATATAATATCTCGCGGTTTCCCCAAAGATTATTAGATCCGCATGCACACCAAAGTATAATCACTTTTAATTCCAGTGTTAGAACGGTCCTACTAGATGCTAATGCAAGGAAAGATGATAGGCCAAGACTGGTTAGAAGAAACCGTTAAGACGGTGGAAAAGATAAATTATAACCTAAGTGTTAAAACGAGAAGATTGCGTGGAAAAGGTCATCCACACATACCTAGGTGTGGATGCTTGTGGAACTTGATTGAGTCAAAGTTGGCGTAATGAGTTTCCGGTAATGCTGTAAAAAGTGCAAAGTACCTAACCATTTTGATGATCAAGCAAAACAAATACTCATGATGTAATTTGGAAAGCAATAGACATTTCATTTTCAGTTAGTAGGGGAATCTCCATAAGGTTGCAGAAAGCGCAAGAGCATTATTGTACTTGGCTCTTCCATGCAATATTGGTAAGGAGTTAAAAGGGTTATGATTGGTTACCCCTAATGCCGCAGAAAGTGTATGGACAATCACAACATATTCCCCAAACCCTCGTGACATGGGCAAGTTATTTATTTCCAGGCAACTAGCTAACACAGATACAAAGGCATGTAAAGAATCCAGACCACATCTATATTGACTAGCAAGGGTAGGGTGTCCACTAGCTTTGGCATTTGGTTGTACACAACCTTTGCCAAAGAGGGGCATCTGTAAACATCTCACATTGGGTTGACATGCTGATTAGATTGGTGCAACTTAACTCTACCAAACCTTAATCTTAAACCATAATATAAACCTTAGGGACCCCAAAACCTAGCTCTTCGAGTCAACTCACTAAGTCATACCGAGTCAATTCGCTGGGTCAAACCTGCTTGACTCACCTAGTCAACCCAAGTCTTAAACCAACTCAAACTAAGTCCAAGCCCAAACCCAGAGGCCCACTAGAGGTTTGAGGCCAATCCAACAAACAAATTACAAAGCAATCGGACCTCCCGCATGCTTGTAGGAGGCCACTTGCTAAAGCAAGGGAAAAGAGGCGGCCCATGGCACACCTCTTGCCTTGGCAGGAGGCTTTAAACATATGTGAAACTCGCCTTTTGCAGAGGGTAATTGTGTGGGGTTTGTGGAAAGACCTATGCACCCTCCTTAAGCCTAGAATTATTGTTTTATCAGCTGATCCAACTCTTCAGATCGTGCCATGTGGCAATTTGGAATCCCAATCATTCAACCCTATTCCAACCCTGAACTTACTAGGAATTATGGAAAAATCAGCTTTGGGGGCTATAAATAGCCCCCTCCCTCCTCTTCTCATTTCAACACAACTAAGCATCCCGTAAATCTCAAAAAACCTCTTCACCCCCCAGAAACCATCTTAGCCACCCATCTCTATCCCTCCACCGCCCAGGTTTAGCCTAGTCCAACACAATCCATATCTTCCTGAGCCGTTAAGACCTCGATCCTAGCCGCTTAACTAGAGCTAGGCACGGGATGAGTTGACTCTGCAGACTCGACTCGACTCGAACCAAGTGAGTGAGTCGATCCAAACCGACTAGACTTTGCCCAATCCGAACTAAAACCGAGTCGAGTTCGAGTCACCTAGTAACTTGACTCGACTCGACCTAGAATTTGACTTGATACTGAGTCGAATCGATCCAAAACCTGACTTGACTCAGGTTCGAGTAGTGTGTGTGTGTGTGTAAAACCTAAATTTAATTTAACATACCCGCCGCACCTGACCCAACCTCTCTCCCTCTCTCCTCTCTCGAGCCGGATAGCCACCCGCCACCATCGGTCCACCTTCCTCCTCCTCCTCCTCCTCCTCCTCCTCTCTCTCTCTCTCTCTCTCTCTCTCTCTCTCTCTCTCTCTCTCTCTCTCTCCTCCACTCCTTCCCTCATCTTCCGCACCTGACAATCCTGATCTAACAACCACTAGCTTAATAGCTTGTCTGCACTCGTCTAGCTCACCTGCTTGTCGTCGACTTTCAACAGCTACCCCAACTCTCCAAATCAACTGATCAAGGTAATTTTGTGTTCGGGAAGATTTCTATTTCATGATTTTCATCTATTCTCGTGAAATACATCATGTTAGGGTTTTCTAATAAGTTTTATAAAATTAAGGTCGAGTAGAGTTGAATGGACAAATTAGAATGGGTCGGGTGTTTGTATTTGGTCTGGGTTGGCTCGGGTGTGTTTGGGCTGGCTTGGGTGCGGTTGGGCTGAGCTATTTTTAAACCCTAAACCCTAAAAAAGGTCAGCTTGACTTGACTCGATCCTTGTAATCAGGGTCAGACTCGGTCCAGGTTAGTCCAGGCAGACCTGAACTCGGATCGGGTTAGGCATGCTAAACTTGGTACCGAGTTCAGGTAGAGTTCGTGTCAGGTCTATATTTCAAAATCGAGTCAGGTCGGGTCAACCATAACTCGGTATGACTTGACTCAATGCCCAACTTTACACTTAACTCAATTCTTGCGACACTATCTCCCATCCAAGTGTCCAACCCTTGATCAACTTCGTCTAATCCAACATTAGTATTTTGCAACACTCATTCCATTTTCAACCTCCTACTTATCTTATATATTTACATTTGTAATATCCCGAAAATTGGGGGTCGAGCATAAACTCAACTCCCGAGTTCCAGAACATCACTTATGCAACAAAATGAATGATGTTTGAATGTTGTCGGTATTAGTACATTGAACATGAGTGAGATTAAGCCAAAACAGCATATCATACTCCAGAGACAGTTAAATTGCAAGCGGAAGACTGTGATAGATATATATATAATATAAAAATAGTGATGAGTCTCCAGAGTGTGATAAAGTTACCAGGTTAAATAATTACAGTACAATTCTAAAATATACCTAATGTGAGGAAGTGAAATGTCTTCTATCCCAAGTATCATAACCCCGTCAATACAATACCAGGTCTTCGTAGACCTGCCAGAGAGATACAGATAGGAGAACTCCTCCTCATCATCATAGAAGTAGTCCGGCTCTGCTTCATAAGCATTGCCATCACCTGAAACTCAACAATTCTGGTTGGTGTTGCAAACACCGTCCCGTAACGTGGGAGTGAGTGATCAACTCAGTGGAACAATAAAGCATAGGTTAACATGTTATCAATTCAGTCAAGCAGTAATGATAAAGCAGTAAAATCAAACACTCCTAACTACTCTTATTAATGCAAGTATGAATGACATGATGTATGCCCTCACCGACATACTTCCTCATGCGATACCCTCTTCGTTCGAGGCATGCTTTCATCCCTCAGTGCTCCACATCTTTCAGGCATATGCAATACATGATGAGCATGATTACCGAGTTGTTATTATTCCATTTCAAACAGTAGGATTGAGAAACTAAGGTACCTCCCTTGTATCATTCCCAAACATGATCCATTCTAGGGTCGTCAGTCCTAGTTAATCTCAGACGATGGTGTGTTTCTAGGTCACTGCAGAGGCTGTTACACGAGAATCGTTGCACCACTCCCCCATCACCTCTTTAACGATTCATCACTATACGAGATCTGAGGCCTAGTTCATACTCTATACACTTTGCGGCAAAACTCATCGCCTCACCGCAAATTCGAGTATGCTCGAGGTCACTTCACTAACGTCCTACCAACCGGCAGTTTATTTCGAAGCCCGACCAGTCCACTTATTGAGAATGGGACCCGGCTGCAACCCAACTGAGGACCACAGCCGGCTACGCCAGTGTAGGCCGACAGCACGAATATAGTGTCCCATACCACCATAATCGGCTCACGAGTCTGGTTGCTCACTGGTCACTACGGGGAGGCAGGGCTGCCAGGGCTGTTACACGGAATTGTTGCACCACTCCCCCATCACCCATCGCCCCAGCATAGGCCAACAACTCGACCACGGTGTCCCATACCACCATGCCCGACTCATGAGTCTTAGCAGATCGAGGTAACATGGTTAAAAGGGTTTTCACTAGTAAGTTTGGTACCCTAGGTTTAAGCAGTAGCGACCAAATATGGTGAACATACATTAGACATATCGGGTTACTTGACGAGCCTGACTAGCTCGAGCGCACAATCAATTAGACGACATGAAATGCATAAGCACTTCGCGTGGCCTAACCACTGTCGCCAACTGACGTACGACTCGGGTTCGTCAAACACATCCCACGTGGCGACAGGAACCTCAGCCACGATCTCAAATTTGGTACCGACTGTCTGGACTATAGACATAGTCCCAAACTCAATCAATTCCCATCCATAGCATGTGGAGTAAAGCATGATAAACAAAGTAATTCAAGCATGCTAGTAGGCATGTTATAAGGCATGTTATAAAGCATGTTGCAAAGCACTACATCAGTAGGAATACAAACACATATATTGCAAGTAAGCAGTTTAAGTAAACAACCTCATGGAGGTAATCATACATGTCACTAGGGTAGTTGAGAGTCCCATCTCAACACTCTCCTAAGGCATCAACATTCAAACACTTGCTCACACAAGCATTTCCACAAACACTTAACATACACTATTTCACATACTTGGTGTATGTTAGCAAACATGTATTAGGGCGAGTCCTCTCGCCAAGCAAATAATTTACGCATATATAGTATATTTATACAATAAATAATCATGGCAAACACATGTCTAAAATACATATGTATACAGTACTTTCTACAATACAGTATTTGTACATACATAGTATATATTAGTAAAACATGCATTTGGGCGAATCCATTCACCAAATAAGTATTTGATCCATATATCATATATTCATACAACAAATAATTATGACAAACACATTTCCAAAAAATATACGTATACAGTGTTTTCTACAAATACCTAGAATATGTAAAATTCCATAATTTGCATATTTAATCGAAACAGAAATCGGAAAGCACTTTGTACATGTGCAATTGCATGCAGATCATGAATCTATCATTATCTGACATTGAAAGTGTTGAAAACCATAACCTATACACCTAAAGTCCGCACCTTTTGTTGTAGAATCGTAACGGAGTCGATAGGTTCGCTAAGCTTCCGTATACGGGAGTTTGGCAACCTAAAAAATGAAACAGGTTAGCTATTTCATAACCTACAATCTATACAACCCTAAAACAGATTAGGGTTAGGATTTTTTACCTAGAAACGACGCCGGAATCGCCAGGAAAGCGATGAGAATCAGGCGGTGGAGCTCGTGGAGCAGTAGGGAAGCACGGCAGGGAGATTCTCCCACATCTCCCACACTTTCTCTCTCTCAAAACCAAATTCGTATGACTGCAATGAGAGAGGGTTTAAGATCCTTATATAGTCTAAAAACTCACCGAAATAGACTCCAGGTCAAAGTATACTTAGGTTATAACCAAAACGGGTCAGTTTCAGCTCAACGGAGGACTTCTGGTAGGCTTCCTTGAGCCAAAGGCCGGACTTAAGCTCACTGACACCGGATCTTCGTTCTATTAAGTTTTCGTTTTAGTCGGATTTTCAGATCATGCGTGGCGGACCAATTTCAGTTCAACGGTCAGTGGATCTCGATCGGAGATTCCGAGTACATGTAAATGTTTATGAAAATTTTCCTGATCCGAGGGTGTAATTTGGTCAGATTCTGACGGTCTGGTTGCTTAAAACTGATCCGCAAGCGACGAGTCTCAGATTACTATTCAAGATATTTATTTTGGAAAGAAATAAGTGTTTTCACACTCTCTTGCTCCGGACTCAAGCGAACAATGCATGCGACACTATATCCTGGATTTGATTTAGAGATGGTTGTCAAGCCAATGGCCGAGGCGGTCCTAATTCCTTAACTTCGTATTATTCGGACTCCCGACGTGCGGTCCAGATCTAATACGGAGTTTCAAGATGCTCCCGAGAGCAGCCGGGTAATGAGATTGATCCTAGATTTTAGGGTAACCTAGCGTCAATGATTTTACAAGTTTGGGTCTTGCAGATCGTATTTAAAGCGATTCAAATGGATTTTGTAGCTAATCTAGTTTAGCATTTAGTTAACTTTGTCAAATTTCTAAAGGATTTAATCCTAAGTGATTTTCGTCTGAGGTAGTATTTAGTTCTTTGCAGTTTATATCTAAAGTGATCCAAGTTATACTACTTAGCTAGTTTAAGATAGTGTCTAGGGCGAAAGTGCTTTGAAAAATTGAAAGAATAAGGTAGTGAAGGGTGAGATTTGTGAAAGAAATGGGTTAAGGATCGATTTTAGACTGTGGGATTCAGTTCTGACAATTTAATAAGGTGTTAGGATCGACCCATCGCCTAAGGACGTCTAATCCCAGGTTGGGAAAAATCCGGGATGTTACAACATTACATTACATAGCACGTGGCACCTAGTCAATACAAACATATGTTCTACAGCTTGCCGATGTAGTTAGATCCTACTCATCAAAAACTTGTGTGGTTGGTTAATTGCTTTGGCAAGTGGAGAAGTCCTGGCTAATTTATCTAGCATGAACCAAAGCTTGTTACAAGCGTTGCCAATAACATGACATAATAGACGCTGTTGCATCATCAATGTGTAAGAGCTAGAAGTAATCATTGAAAACTTATTTGATTCTATGAAGTAAATACTATACATCTGTATGGACAAAGTTGGTGCCTAACACCTCTTTTTGTAACTTAAGTCCCGATGCTCAAATATTCAACCAAATACCAAGAATTCATATTAAAACCGGCAATTTTCAAGTTCTTTCTCCTAGGTATTTTCACATGATATAATTGGACTAACCGAGTAGTGAAGACTAGTCAAATATAATACCCTTCAAACACAGCGTGCGAAGCTGCACCCATAAAAAGTGAGATCCATCTCCGGCGATCCCATTGTAGACAGTAGACAGTCGCGGATTCTATCAAGAGACGAATGGACCTCTCTGGGGCTCTTCCGGCCCACCGTAATGCATAAGTTTTATCCACGCCATTCATATATTTTGACAGATCATTTTAAGTAATGAGCCCAAAAAGGATGCAGATTTAAGGCTTAAGTGGACCACACCACAAGAGGCAGTGGGGAGTGAAGGCTTATCGTTGAAAACGTCTCGGGGCCACGGAAGTTTTGGATCAAGCTTATATTTATGTTTTCACTTCATACAATACCTCACGAAAGGATGGCAAATAAACATCACGGTGGTCCCCGAGAAGTTTTCAATGGTAGGAATTCAATCCCCACTGCTTCCTATGGTGTGGTCCACTTGAGCCTTTAATATACCTCCTTTTTTCGCTCATATCCTAAAATGATCTCCAAAATGGATGGACGGCGTGGATAAAAATATACATAACGGTAGGCCCCACAGATCGCCTGATAGGACCGTCCTGGTATGTCCTAGTGGGACGCGGATTTGCTGCGGAAGCCTTTGGCAGAAGTTCCTGCCTCGGAACCTAGGTGGGGCCTACTGTGATTTTTGAGAGAAATTCACCCCGTCCAGTGAGATCATTTCAGGACAAAAGGTGAAAAATGAGTTGGATCCAATACTCAAGTGGGCCGAAAACGTGAGGATTGAACCTCCACAGTTGAAATATTCACGGGGCCACAGAAGTTTTGAATTAGTTCATCCCAGTAAGAATGAGGTTACGAACGGTACGGATGACATCTAAACGTCACTGTAGACTCCTGGGACGTTTCAACGGTAGGAATTTACCTACCCACCTTTTCCTTTGGTGCGGCCCACTTGAGTCTTGGATACTTCTAACTTTTAGTCTTAAGTACTAAAATGATCTCAAAAAACTTGTGGACGGAGTGGATTTCTCACAAACATCACGGTGGGACCCACCTACGTTTACTGTCCCGGAACTTCCTGCGAAAGCCTTTCGCAGGAAATCCGCGTCCGTCCTGGTGGGGTGTAGTACCCAATCCGGGTCCATGGTTTTCCGTCTTCTGCTAGAACCCTAAAACCCTTCCAGAAAAAGAAAAAGAAAAAAACCGTCTTTTTTCCACTCTCTCTCTCTCTCAATAAAAAAAAGGAAAGAGAACACAAGTTCTGGAAAGAAGCTCAGAATTGCCGACTACATGATTTCCAGAGAAGATTTTATATGGAATTTTCGTCGTTGAGATCTTATTTCTTCACGACCATGGAAAATCAACGGTCGATTGGAAGATGGATGTTCTGATGCTCTTTGTGTTCCGCAATGCCGATTCGGTAAATGGGTTTTTGTTAGACTCACCAAATGATGTAACACTGAAGAGAAAATGAAGATCGGTCCATGTTCGATCTTGTTTCGACATGAATCCAACGATTCTCTTTGGTCGAAGGGTGGGTCGGGGGTTTTCCGGACTTCACCGTGTTTTGCGGTCGATCTGCGGTCGTAGTTTTAGCGGTTATAACGGGGGCGGAAATGGGAATGAAGGTGACAGTGAATATCCGAAGGGAGACTCTGAAAAATCTGATTTTGACAGCGTTTCACATGAAAAATCGATAAAGGACGAAACCCCTTTTGGGTTTTCAACTGTTGGGCTAGAGGTCAATGGCGAAAACTATCCCTCAGAGAATGTGGCATCGAAGAACGGTCCGTCTTGTTTTGAAGAGAATAACAGTCACGGAAATGGATATGATGTTAATGCGGAGTTTTCAAAGGGAAGCTCTGAACGATTGGATTTTAGGGGCAATTTGCATCAAAAGTGTGAATTTTCGAAAAGAATTTCCGAAGGTGATGGTGAATTTCCGAAGCAAGGTTTTGAAAAATCTAATTTTGGCAGTGTTTCACATGAAAAATCGATAAAGGGTGAGACCCATTTTGAGTTTTCATCTATTGGGATAGATGTCAATGGCGAAAACAATCCCCTGGAGGATGTGGCATTGAAGCACGGTCCTTCTGGTTTTGAAGAGAGTAATGGGAAAGGTAACGAGTATGATGTTAATGGCGAGTTTTCAAAGGCTAGCTCTGAAAGATTGGATTTTAGTGACAATTTGCATGAAAAGTCTGAATTTTCAAAGGGAAGCTCTGAAAAATCTGATTTTGATGGAGATTCGCTTGAAAATTCGATATCTGATGGAACCTTTTTTGGGCTTTCATATATGAATACGGATGACAATGACGAAAGTGATCAGTCAGTTGAATTCTCCCCACGCCGAAGATTTTGGGAAGATCTTCGATTTGAAGCTGATAAGGTGTTTGATATTTTGCAACAAGACGGGCCAGGCTTTGATGCCAGATTAGCCCTAGACCAAATGCAGCTCCTGGTATCGAATCGTCTTGTCAGAGAAGTTCTTATAAGGATTTCAAAGTCGATAAACCATTCAAACAGATCTCGATGCGCAAAATTGGGTTACAAGTTCTTTGTATGGTCGGGTCACCAGACGAATTACAGACATACATCTAACACGTACAATATGATCATGAAGATATTCGCAGATTGCGAGGAATTCAAGGCCATGTGGAGGCTAGTTGATGAGATGACCGAGAGTGGATTCCCGACCACGGCCCGCACATTCAACATACTGCTCTGTACTTGTGGTGAGGCGGGCATGGCAAGGGCATTGGTTGAAAGATTTATCAAATCAAAGACGTTCAATTACCGTCCTTTCAAGCACTCTTTCAATGCAATCCTCCATTC
This sequence comes from Magnolia changhungtana, assembly GCA_030180095.1. Taxonomy (NCBI): domain Eukaryota; kingdom Viridiplantae; phylum Streptophyta; class Magnoliopsida; order Magnoliales; family Magnoliaceae; genus Magnolia; species Magnolia changhungtana. Next base: position 21,040,151 of record JASAUF010000676.1, read on the forward strand.
ACTCCTCACCATAAATCAATACAAGCTAATCGAATGGGTATACCAGCAAATGCTGCTCGATGAGCACTCGCCGGATACGTTGACTTACAACGTGCTCATGTGTGCAAAATATCGGCTAGGTAAGTTGGATCAGTTCCATAGATTGCTCGATGAGATGGGCAGGAGTGGATTTGCGCCAGATCTTCACACATACAACATCCTCCTTCATGTGCTTGGGAAAGGGGACAAACCACTTGCCGCACTCAATCTTTTGAATTACATGGAAGAAGTAGGTTGCCATCCGAGCGTGCTCCATTTCACAGCATTGATTGATGGCCTAAGCCGAGCAGGGAACTTGGATGCGTGCAAGTACTTTTTCGATGAGATGGTCAAGAAAGGGTGCACGCCAGATGTGGTATCTTACACGGTCATGATTACGGGGTATGTTGCAGCAGGTGAGCTAGAGAAGGCTCAAGGGATGTTCGACGATATGTTTGTTAAAGGGCAGCTGCCAAATGTATTTACATACAATTCTATGATCCGCGGGCTTTGTACTGCGGGGAAGTTCGATGAGGCTTGGTCCATGCTCAAGGACATGCAGTCAAAGGGATGTAGCCCGAATTTTTTGGTGTATAGTACACTGGTGGGGAAGCTGCGAAATGCAGGGAAGGTTTCGGAAGCGGATGAAGTAATATCCCACATGGTGGAGAAGGGGCAGTATATTCATCTGTTGTCGAAGTTTAAGGGCTATAGGAGATGCTAAAGCAGCGGATTTTAACTGTATGAGTATTCTCTGGTTGCGACCTTATTGGAAGATATTGCTTGTAATTTGTTTGAGCTTCGTCGATCTTTCTCCTCATTTTGAGTTGATCTTCAGATGGCATGGCAGTGGAAAGACAGGTCCTTCCCACAAGCTGTTTGTAAGATTATGATGACCATTTTCTTTCATCTTTCTTTTTTTCTTTTCATATTATTCTTTCTCATAAAGCATGATTATGCAATGGAAGAAAGCTATATTCATATAAATTCTTTTGGGTCATTGTCAGTTCTCTTTTCTCTTGAGGTTTTACTTGCCTGAGCTGATCACTAGTTCAATGGCAGGTTTTCCATGCTATATTTGTGTGAGTTTTGCTAGGTGCACATGCGCCTCTATGGCAATATGTGCTAGCCTGGTTCATTTGGGAGACGTATGAACCACGCGTTGGGTGGGAGACCATGTACTTAAACTGATCCTGTAATCAGGCTGGTCCACTCATCAGGTGGGGTATGTGTATGTTGAATGTGGAACCTTGGCAAAATTTTAAAGTCCGTGGTTTCCATGTACTTGATGAGTTGACCAGCCTGATCTTTTGGGCCAGGCTATCTACGCGGTGGGGTCCACTGATGCATGGTTCGGATATCCCAATGACATACCAGGTTGGCATTTAGCTGTGTGGAGGTGTGTGTTCGCCAAGGCCATACTTGGTTGCTACCTACAATTACATTCCCTGAGGAATGCAAACTGGCCGCCAAAGCAATAACATTAGGGGCTGTTTTGGAGGAGGAATGTGTGAAAACTAGTATCTATGTTTGGGAAGCATGGGTGAATTTGTGTGAGTTTTTGCAGTCCACTTGCATATGTTTTGGAAGCATGGGTGAATTCGTGTGAGTTTTTGCAGTACACTTGCATATGTTTTGGAAGCATGGATGAATTTGTGTGAGTTTTTGCAGTCCACTTGCATATGTTTGGGAAGCTTTCATGCATCTGCATGTTTGGGAAGCATGTATGTTGTGTGAATTTTGCTAAGCCCGCATGCAACCCTACATGAGATAACTCGTGCTATCCTTGGACATGTAAGAGACTCTGGCCCGTGCATCAGGTGGGTGACTGTGTCATTGAGCTGGTCCTGCTATTGGGCTGGCCCACTCATCTGAATGTGGACCTTCAGTAAAATTTTAAACTCTCCAGTCTTTCCATACACTGGTGGCCCAGCTGATGAGTTTAGCAGCCTGATTTTGTGTCAGGCTACCTATTCAGTGGGATCAACTGATATATAGCTCAGATATACCATATTGCTAGGTTGGCATGTATGTTTGACACTGTATAAAGTTGCATACTTGATATAAGGTCTTTTCTTTGTTGCTAATTGCTATTACATTCCATGAGGAATGGATAACCAGTATGTATATGTTTGGGAATCATGTGGGCCCATTGATGACAGCTCAGCAATTTTGCTACACCACCCTCAAGAAAAACCTAAACAAAATGGCAAGGTAGGGACTTTCATCTTTCTCAATAGTGATGTAGGACCATTGGATCAGCAGATGGTGTCCACAATTCAGAGGCAAAGCTACAATTCTAAATGCATGTCTGATGTTATTACAATTGAAAAAACTATGCCATTTACAGTTCAAAAGAGGACTTGCATATGCTTTCCCTACGGAAATTTTACTGCAGCTTGAGTCTTTTCTGCCTTAATCAAGTGTGCTATATAACACGGGATTTTGTTTTTGTTTCTGTTTCTTATTCTTATATGAAGATACTGATAATTTATGAAAAAGGTTTGCTAAGTCACGTGTGTGCATGGGTGATACCATATACACGGCATTGCATGTGCCAGCATGGCAGACAGACCCAATGTGCAAGGAGTCCAAAATGCAGGTCCAACTTTGAAGATGCTCTGAATGAAAAATCAGGCTGATGCACTCACTAGGTGGGCCGTGATTTTAGAGACAGCTGGGCGTCTTACAAATCTTCACCAAAATTTATTCAATGGTACATTTGCTGGAAATGGCTTTCAATGGACATTGAATGACTGGAAATCCGTCCCCAGGTGGTAGTACCTGTTTTCTGTTTACAGAAATTCCCTCTAGTTGCTGGATATCGTTTCTGTTCTGCTGGAAAGTTGAGAGCATATGTTGCAAATTTGAAATTTATGGCCACAACTCATAATTTGAGGAGAAATCCTATCTGGTTATTTCGTGAACATAGCTATCGAAGGCTGCAATCAGTTGGGCAGCTTACAATGGCCGACCCTTTGCAACCTCACTGATAGCTTCTATTGCTCTCTCTATTTGTACTCAGATCTTTTGTTTTCTTCTGTGGGTCTTAACAGAAGCATTACTTTCTGTGTGTGTGTGTGTGTCTGTGTGTGTGCTGAGAACATTTTTTGTTTTGTGGGTCTTGTAGTGTAGCCTGCAGGAAGAACAGAAGCATTAGTAGGTTCACCATCAGCTGCCATTCTAAAGTCTCTCAGATGGAAAATTTTCAAATATTTGTATAGGGGGCAAACAAGGAAATGGTTAGAAAGAAAGTAAAAGAATGGTGGCTATAACTTCATAACATTTCTCACACCTTTACATAGGATCTCGGTTTTAAATTGGGCCAGGGAAGAAGGTTCATTCCTAGTTGGATCGCTGATGTTTTCTCAGATATTAGCATGAGGCCCGGTGGGTTAAACATTTTGTTAACCCTTTCAGACATGGGTACTCATAATCGTTATTTTCCGTTAGTGTCTGCTCGGGCTCTTCGCATCCATCTGTACTTTGGAAACGTGGTTTCCCTCTTTTTAAATTTTAATGCATTATGTTCACCTTGTGATGCTGCTTGACTCTATACACAGATGTATGGAGTGTATATCACGCTATTATCCGGGTGGGTCAAACTGAGCGTTTGTCACATGGTTTTCCTAGTTAGATGTGTAGGCTAGAAGGAAGCGGGTGCGGGTGTAATCTATGCTCTCTTGTATAGTAAAATCTCAACTGTTCTCTGCCAAGCAGCTTTATTTTTATGATAAATTTACCCTCTCTTAACTGATGTTGTGAATACTGACTGTGAGACAAAAATTAATGCAGGGGCATTTCACACTGGGCTCGAGTGGGGTAGCCTGTGGGAAGCGGGGATACACTCGCGGTAGGCGGTTCATGTGATTTGGGGCCCACGAGCCCACGAGGGGGGTTCGGCTGTGGTCTTAACCCATGAGATGTGGGGCCTGGGCTATGAGATAAAAGGATTAATTTATCATACTCTAACAATTCGAGCTTTTAGAGCAAATGGTTAATTGGGGCGGGTGACTCATGTGATTTGGGGCTCATGGGGGAGGTCTCATATTCGAGACTCCTCACCGGATGTGGGCTATGAGATAAAGAGATTAATTCGTCATACTCTAACAGTTCGAGCTTTTAGAGCAAGTGGTTAATTGTCCTGCATTAAAAATGCTCAAAGTCATCGGCATCTTACATGTTATAGATTGTGCATCAGGAAATATTCTTCCAATTCGGAACATTGGCAAAAGTACACTTTACATTCAACTGAAAATGATAACTAGGATTGCCAACTCGGGAGATTTTATGCTGTCCCCAGGGGCTGCAACAGACCAGTGGTCTGGATACCAAACCATGGACCCTGGTTCTTAGACTTGAAAACCCACATATACTTGGGAAGATGATGTATATCCCAAGTCCTGGACCCATTGCCAAAGAGGCGCGTCAATGGGCTAGGATAGGCTTAACTAACGCAGAACTATGAATACGCCCAGCCCAAACAGTTCAAAATGCAACTCGAAGCCTGGCATGTTGACAGCCATACTAACAAACTAGTTAGGTCATCAATGGTTACTCAGACCCGCTTGTGCTAGATGGACCCAACACGATTTTATTGGATTTGCTTCTCATTTTTCAGACCTGATTAAGGATTGAGATGGGTTCAGGTCCTAGAAGAGAACCTAGATTAAAGGGATCTGGATGTTGGCCTAGCAAGGTTAGAGCAAATACGGGTGGCAATGGGTTGGGTTGGCCGACATGTCAACTAGCTCGATCCAAGTTCGGTCCATGCTAAATGGGTAGTAGGTTTTTGCCTAGCTGAGAAAATGTGGCCCGTGTGAGTAAATGGATCGGGCTCAGGTTGACCCTACCTAGAGGTGGGCATCGAGCCGAGTCGAGTCGAGGTGGGCCAAGCTTGGCTTGGCTTGTCCATGATGTACTCGAGTTCGAGCTCGAGCTTGAGCTTGGCCTCGAGCTCAACATTGAAGCTTGGCTTGTTTGTCAAAGCTGTCGAGTCGAGTTTGAGTCGAGCTAGTGGTTCGAGTCGAGTCGAGTTTACCTCGAGTCGAGCTCGAACTTGTTGGGTAGAAACTCTAGGGTTTGTTTTTTATTTTTTTTATTTTTAAGTTTAAATTTAAAACTTATATTAATAATATACATATATATAATATTTAATATATTTATTAATCGAGTCGAGTCGAGCTCGAGTTCGAGCTTTGAGTCGAGTCAAGTTCGAGTTCGAGTCGAGTTGAAATGCCCCTTGATCGAACTTGGCTTGAACTCAACTCGAGCTTCAAACAATTAGCTTGGCTTGGCTTGAATCGGCCATTCAAGCCGAGTCAATCCGAGCTGACTCGAGCCGAGTCGAGTGAGCTTTTCGAGCTAGCTTGACTCGTGAACAGCCCTAACCCTACCCAATCTGATCTGCCGCTATGGCTTATCACTTGACTCTACCAAATGACTTGACTCAACCCAAGTCAGAATCCAAAAGAAATTAATAGACAATGAGTATAGATGCACAAATATATATATATATATATATATATATATATATATATATATATATATATATATATATATGGGAAAAGGTACTATGTGCTTGAGCATAAAGCGGTCGTCTGTGAGGTCGAGCTGATGTGGCCCCCACCGTGATGCTGTTCGAAAATCTACCCCCTCAGTCAGATGCACCATTCTAGAGGGGGCCCACACGGCTGAAAATCAAGTCAATCCGTGACTTTTGTGGGCCACACCACGTACAGAAGTTGAGAGGGGCCGTGCACCATTGAAACATTCAAAACCATTTGTGGGGACCTTTTGAGACGTGTTTTGATGATCAACACCGTCCATCATGTGTGTACCACTTGGATGTAATTTTAGACCAAGTTTCAGGTGGTATCCACAACTCAGGTGGGGCCTACTGAGTGCTTTTACATATTTTTGCGTGTATACTTATGTTTTTCGATGGTATGGCCCACCTGAGTTACGTGGACGGTTGATTTTGGGTTGTGTGGGCCCATCCTGGGCTCGTGCATCTGGTGGACGATGTGGATCTTCAAACGACATCATAGTGGGGCCCACACAGCTCGACCTCACGGACGACCGCTTTATGCTCGAGCCCATAGTACCTTTTCCATATATATATATATATATATATATATATATATATATATATATATATATATATATATATAAGCATACCTTTGGCCATATTCCTTTAAAGCCATTTCAACGCGAGATCTTATAAAGAAAACAACCCCAGGTCATGGGTTCAAGTAACTATTGTGAAAAACAACTGCAACATGAGTGCGTGTGTTAAAATAATTAGCCATATTCCTTATAAAGTAAGGGTTTCAACGCGAGATCATGGGCTCAAGTAACCATTGTGGAAAACAACCCCAGGTCATGGGTTCAAGTAACTATTGTGAAAAACAACTGCAACATGAGTGCGTGTGTTAAAATAAAAAGGTGGGCATCCCTTTAGTCATATTCCTTATAAATCAAATGCAGCCATTCAGGATATAGGGACAAATCTCATGAATTTCTTGACTAGATGTTCAGCGGGACATTATTTTCAAATCACACGGTTTTTGGGAAAATCCCGCCAAAAATAAAAAATTTAAAAATATATTATAAGTTAATAAATAAACTTAAAACAAATATATATTCAGATAATAAACTCTTTATAGTTTTTTGTATTTTGTTATAATATTGCAATATTTTAAAGTCCATTAATATCGCGATAATATTAATTAGGGTTTGTTAGATTGGTTGTAATTACATGTAGTAATTACATGTAGTCAAAGGTACATGTGCCGGTCTAGGGATTGTGTGCCATGTGGCAAAACTTGTGATGTCCACCATAATGTATGTGTTTCATCCATGTTGTTCATTCATTTTGCCAAGTCATTTTATGCATGGGGTAAAAAAATAAGATGGATCAAAAGATCAAGTGGCCTACAATTAGAATAATGATGTCCACCATTGAACCCATTGTTTAATGTGGTGTGGTCCACTTGATCTTGGGATTTGCATTATTTCTTGGCTTATGGCTAAAATGATATGAGAAAAATGAATGAATGGCACGGATATAACAAACACATCATGGTGGGGCTTATAGACCTATGTCTTGAAAAATGGTGGGCCCATAGACTTATGTCTTGAAAAAAGGTTAAATTTTGACCCTTTTATTGAGGTGGAACTCCAAGGCTTCCAAACAATTATCGAAATTTATCATTGTGCTTTTACCACATCTTACCATCAAAAGTTGGGCTTAGGCTTGATGAATTTTAAGCGGCTCCTGTTGGGTCACAGGCTAAATGTGGCCGGAAATCTTGGCTTGTCTGATTTGTCCCGTTGCCAGCCAGCCATATGGGGCTAACCAGGCAGGCTAAGCAGGCTTAAGGCCCGACCGATTTGGACCCGTCGAAGACCTACAACTTTGTACACGAGTTGAACCGAGTCAAGCTTGGCACAACTCGACTCGGCTCGGCTAGCAGCTAACCCCAGCACAAACTCAGCTTGGTACGGTCAGTAGCTCGGGCCAATTCGAGCCCATGCGACATTTTCCCAAACACGTAGAATGCATCTTTAGTTTCTCATATAATGCAAGACAATGACAACGCTATACATGTATGTCATCAAACACCTGGCAAACAACATCAAAATCAAAATACGAGGTTAATCTTACATTGTAAAGTTTTTGTGGTTTTTGGTAGTGATTTGTTTTTAATCTATTGCTTACTTGGCACCAACTGATCTTGTGGAGAATGTACACACCCGAAACAACACTTTGTTGAGTCATTTTATCAAACACTCGGTGAGCAACATCCATATCAAAATAACGAAGCACCAAGCTGATTTGATCCGAGTCAATTCGAGTTGAGGTTCTATCCGAGTCGAGCTAAAAAAACCAACTCGACTCGGTCCGAATCTAATTTCGAGCCGAGCGAGCTAACTCGACTCGTGTACAGCTCACTCAAGACTCGTTGGATGCTGGGCCCGTTAGAGTGAAAAGGTACCTCCAACAGAAGCTGTCTGCATTTGCAAGCGGTTGGGAAAGACGAGGGATGAAGAAGGGATCCGAAACGCTACAAAAGGAAGGGTGGGGAGAGATAGTATCGGGGGCGGTTCTTTCACTCTACAAATCTCTTCCAAAGAAAGGGAAGCCTCAAGGCCGAGAATCCACCATTTTAGCTGCTTTCGTCATTTCATCTCCTTCTCAAGGTCCGTTTTCTACTCTCTCTCTCTCTCTCTCTCTCTCCCAAACCCTAATTTCGCATGTTCTTTCATCCACTGTAGATGGGGCCCACATGTATTTGAATTCCAGACCGTCCATATCATGGGCCTCATTGTGGATGGAGCATAGCCCAAAAAATCATGCTTACAAGATTGTCTTCAACATGTGATTTGGCCCATTGAATTTGGACGTTACGAGGAAAGGTCGAAGAGGGGGATGAAGAACACATGCTGACGTGGCACATTGTTGGGTAATCGGGTTGCGTACTGAGTAACTCAGTATGCTATAGTGTATTGAGTAAACTCTGTGGGGCCCACTGTGATGTATGTCTTATCCACGCCGTCCATTCATTTTACCAGCTCATTTTAGGGCTTGAGCCCAAAATTGAATCATATCCAAAGCTCAAGTGGACCACACCACAGGAAACAGTGTGAATTGAATGCCTATTGTTGAAAACTTCTTAGGGGCCACAGAAATTTTGGATAAAGCTGACATTCGTGATTTCCCTTCATCCATGTCTGTGTGAAGTTATGAACAGGCTGGATGACAAATAAACATCACTGTGGGACCAATGAAGGTTTCAATGGCGGAAGTCATTATCCTCACTGTTTCCTGTGGTGTGGCCCACTTGAGCTTTGGATATGCTTCATTGTTTGGGGTTATGGCCGAAATTGAGCTGACAAAATTGATGGACGGCGTGGATAAGACACATACATCACGGTGGGCCCCACAGTTTACTTAGTACACTTCTATTACTTGGTACACTAGCATACTGAGTTTCTCAGTCTGCAATCCGCTTCCATTGTTGGGACATTCAGGGGTGTTGATCGGGTGGGTCCCGTCACGAACATGGCCTGGTCTGAAGGTCTGCCCACTCGGGTCATTGGGTGGCCTGCATATGTACGCTGGATACTGATGGGTGTTCGTTTTTCTTACCAACAAATCTTCTTGTACAGGAGAGATCCCACCTGATGAGTGAGCAGGTGTGATTTTTCTCCTTTGGCAGGATCATCATGGGACCCACCAGAGGAGTGGCCTGGATCTCGCACATGTGCCATGTCGGTACTTGGTTCCAAGAATCACCCCAGCACTTCTCTTTATTAAATTGGGCCAACTAACCCCCTCTACTTGTATTATGCATGTGCATCTATCTAGAATGTCCAAATCATGGTCCCCATTGTTGGAGTATGGCCTGAAAGTTGCACTGATCAGACAATCTGAAAAATGCATCTTTGCCCATTGAATTTGAGCTGCTGATCATTTCCTTCTCATCATACATTTGGCATTTGCATGGTTCCAAGTCAGGACAATAAGGATTGTTTGATCAATGTGACTTGTGGGCTATGCTCTACCCAAAACATGGCCACAATTTGGACTGTGTGGAATGCTACTTGCATTCCATATATACCGTGGATGAATTGACAAACACTGATAAATTGTAGCAAACAACCCTTTTATGCATTAGACTGTTTTGAGTAGTGAGCCCTAGTTTGAGATGGTGTGTGTGCCTGAATAATCACAGTAATCAGATGATCACAACCATATGACCGGTGGCCACTGAATGGCAGTAAAAGCAAATTATACGCAGTCCAAATTCTATGAGTTGAATTGGATGCTAAGATTGTATTGCTCTTATGCTATTTAAAACTATAGTTGGTCCTGGAAATTGAATGGTTTGGATTGACACGTGGATGCTACATGTACCATGGATTTATGAGTACAATCAGTCATATCTGCCAGAGCATCATACATTTCCTCTTTTTTTTTTTCTAGTCAGATGCTATGTTGCCCTCTTTTAGTCTGATGCTGGATTTTTTAAAAATGTTTTCTGGAGGGAAAAATAGAAATTTGTTGTGCATTTCAGCAAATTAATTATATAGTTCAATAGTTGAAAAGGAGATTTTGGATTTTTTTATTAGTTAGCTTCATAAATGAGAATGGCCTTGACATACCAAATACAAATTTCAGGTCCACTTTGAGGGGGCTGACCTGCAAAACAAACCCTATAATTCTTATCTGAGCCTTTCATTGACTAATTGTGAAAGTAACCATCTGAATCCCTCTCTCCCTGCATGAGTAATGTGGCATAGGTCGCTGTGACCGGGCTATTTTAGAGTTAGATGCAGCTAATCATGAACATAAAAAATCTAGCTGCTCCACTCATAAGGTAAGCCGCATGCATATGTCAAAACATGGACAATAGAAAACTTGACCAGTGGTCTGTATTCAATGTACCCATGTCCCCCCACTAATGAGTGATCTCATCTGATTTCTTGGATCAGGGAATGGTCATGGTGGGGCCACACCTGATGAATGGCCAGATTTCACAGAAGTGTGCCTCGTTGGCTTGCATATCATGAAGAAAACCCTCGTTCTAAAGTAAGAGGGCCATATCATTTCTCCTTGGGCCCCTTTTTTCTGCCTAGCTTTCCTCACGGTAATAACTAAGAATCCTAATGGATTTTGGAGCTTAGTTGCAAGAACCTGCTACCCAAGCTTTACTCCTGCATTGAACCTGTGATCCTGCTCTCACTTCCTACTTGTTTATAATTGCTAATATTTTAAAAAGATGCTTCCCCAGCCATGTCCCTGAATCTGCTCATGCCTTCTCTCACTCCTCATGCAACTATATTTTGGAGCCATTAAAAAATCTAACAAACTAACCATTAGCAATCCCAAGTGTACATCTCACACACTAGGAAACTACAGGACTCTACATCTCATAAATTAAAAGAGCCATGGGATTTACAATTCCTTATTCTCTTCATGTTCTTTGTTGTATGATTTCCAAATATGTATATTGCAGGCTTTCCTAATGTGTGAGATGCTATCAGAGCGCATGATATGTGGAATCCCTTAGCTTTCCTAATTGGTGACATGTGCACTTGGGTTTCCTAATACTAGCTTCCCAAAACTAATGTGAAACCATTCATGCCATTTTTTTCCCTTTTCGCCACAGCATTGTAGAGAATAAATCCTAACTATCTATATTCAGCCAATCCACTCTCAATCAAATCCCTCCCACCAAAACAAGTCCCATCAATTAGGGGTCCCATCCACCAAAATATGCCATGGGGACATTACATGTTTTTAGTGTCAGATACATCTTGTATATCATCCTAGACATACTGGGACACAATGTTTCAGGTGGCATTGGACATGTGCTCTAACTACCGAGATCTTAAACCATAGGTAAGAAACAGTATCTTCTTTTAAGAGAAATTGCTGACACTGTTCTTTGTTCTCTTTCATTTTTAGACTTGGAAGTTGTGGCACTGGGAACTGGAACTAAATGTCTTGGGGGATCACTATTGAGCTCACATGGTGATGTTGTAAACGACTCACATGCAGAAATCATTGCACGAAGAGCCCTCATCAGGTTTTTATCATATGTTCTGCAAATTCCCCATGGAAGAGCATGCACTGTTTTGCCTCTCTTTCTTTTGGGAGCTGATCCATTGCTTCTAGGGACATGGTGGTCAATGTGTCTCCACATTGTTTACATTCATGTTGCATGTGGATGAGATCTGCACATACTTTCAGCAGGTCCAATGGTGAATGGGCCATAATTAATGATCCTAACCATTTAATTGGTGGTTTTCAAATGGACACTAAAAGAAAATGTTAGCCATTGCCTACATTCAGTGGAGAGAAGTAGACAATTGGAATTGTATGACTGGGGCAAGTTTTAGTTAGTGTCTGATCAATGGTGAAGCCTGTGAGATGAATGGTCTGGATCTTGTCCCTGTTTGTTACATGTACTCATGTGTCCCTAGAGGTCTTGGATTTGTTCCCCTTTCTATGAGTTTCATACTTGGCGTACTGAAATAGATGATTTCTTTAAGAATTGTGTTTGCTTGCCCTGGTTTTGAGGAGTAATGCTGCTGTGAAGATAATCTAGTTGATGGATGGTATGCCAAAAGAGTTATGTAACAACTGTCAGTAACAGTTGTAACCATTACATGTTACGGGGCCAAAGCAGCCATAACAGCTGTTATAGAAAAAACCACCCGCAATGGTCCCGTAATGGTCTTGTAATGGTCCTGAAACAGTTTTCTTAAAAAGAAAAGGCCATAGCAACCGTTACAACCTGTATCATAATAGTAATGGCGGTGGTCGTTGCAGCCACCATTAATGTTAATGAATACCTCGAGTTGATGAGACACTGAAAACCTTCTTGGGCCTTGCTATGGTTGGTTTGGGCTATTGACCTTGGATGATAATGATCAGCCGACACTATCAAATCTCAAATCTTGTAAAAAGATCATTATTGTAATTTCAATAGTAAAGAATACCTAATTTAGATCTTACCTTGCTTAGTTGCTTATGCAGATGGCATAACACCACCTGGGTAGCATCACAGTTCCATAATAATAGAATTCTCAAAATACATGTTGAGCATCACATCTCATCGGTTTTGAGAAATTACCTTCCCAACTTTCGAGAATCTCTCTCTTGAAAGAAATATCATTTCCTTCTACAAATGCAAATTGGAAAGGAGAAACAATTTTAGGTATCACCTGCCTCAGGCATTGAGCTAAGATTTTTTGAGAGGATTTTTTTCTTTTTTTGAAAGGTCACAATTTCTATTAAAAAGGAAAGAGTACAGGGAAAAAAAAGCCGCTGAGATAGTGGGCTAACTACACTCCTAAAAACTGCAGATTACAGCCCTTTAAATTATCTGCATTAGAAGCTCACTCAACTAACAATCTCCTCTCTCTAAGAGCTATGGAATCCGATGTGTTAGAAACACCATTGAAGCATCTTCCATTTCTTTCTTCCCACACTGACCACCAGATAGCGAGAAGGGCCATTCTCCATAGCTCGGTCCTCTGAATACCCAGTTTTGGACCATGCCATGCCTTAAGGAGATTGCTAGAGGAATTTGGGAAGGCCCAACCGATATGAAATTGGGGAAAGAAATCTGACCAGATTTGTGTGATAAAAGGACAGTGGATGAAGAGATGGTCCACCGATTCTTCGCTCGCCATGCAGCATAGACAAACATTAGTGATAATCATTCCCCTTTTTCTCAAGTTATCCACTGTAAGGGCTTTCTTTTTACCAACCAGCCAGCTAAATGCCACAATCTTAGGAGGAGCTTTGTATTTCCAAACGTGATTAGTATGGGTCTCTTCTCCTCTTGAGGAATCCCCCTCCATACTCCTATAAAAAGATTTGACAGAGAATACCCCAGATTTATCACTTTTCCAAACAATTCTGTCCGCCCTTGACTGGTCCAACTTGACATCCTGGATGCGGTTAAGAAGGGCTACATATTCTTCAACCTTGTAATCTTGAAGATTTGTTCTACATTCTGGGCCCCATACGACTTCCTCCCTGTGGATTTTGTAAGGGCTGCCTAACAGACTTATTGGCCGGAAATCTTTAAGATTTCGCCCTCCTTCCGCCTTGGGGATCAAAGCCAAGAAAGTGCTTCCCAGTTCTTTGGATAATCTCTTCTGCTCGAAAAACTCTAGGACTAAAGCGAATAGATCATTTTTGACTAAGTCCCGGAAGATTTTGAAGAAAGCTATCGGAAATCCATCAGGGCCCGGTGCTTTGTCGCTTCCCAAGTCCCAGATTGCCGCTTTCAATTCTTCTAGGTCCAGATCATTGATCCTAGGATGAGATGCTCTGAAAATCCAGATCATCGATCCTAGAACGAACTACATTCTCTGCAGTCAACATATTAGAATAGAATTCAACAATGTAGCTACAAATGGCAGATTTCTCAGTGACCAGCTGGTTCGCAATCTCGAGCGAAGCAATATAATTAATATGGGATCGGGCATTAGCATAGTTATGAAAATACTTGGTATTCCGATCACCCACCTTAAGCCACAACGCCCGGGATCGCTGTCTCCACTTAATCTCTTCTTCTTTCAGTCTTGTACAGTAATCAGTGAAGAGTTGGAATCTCAGAGAATGATCTTCTTCAGAGAGGGGATCAATCTCTTCCTTGATATCTAGCGCTTGAATGGCAACAAGCATGGAAGAGATTTCAGCCTCTGTGGATCCAAATAAATCCTTGTGCCAGGCTTTTAGTTTAGGTTTCAGCAACTGAAGCTTTTTGAAAAGAGGAAAGCTTGGCTTACCTTCAGGACAGAAAGATCTCCACCAATCTGAAATCAAATCCTTCGACTTCGAGCCATGCCAGCTCGAACCTAAAAGGTTTAGGCCCCCAATTTCATTCTTCTGTTTCCAACAGGATAGGGTAGTGATCTGATATCGGTTTAGGGATACCCCTTTGCCTGGAAAAAGAGAAATGACTTAACCAGCCAAAGGAGGGGAAGCACCTATTGAGAAGGGGGGTAATCCATCATCCCATGAGCACCCAATCAGAAAAACTTCTCATGGATGTGGTGATTCCAGATCCATTGAATTTTTCGTAAGAAAATCAAATGACATTAAAGTCCCCTCCAACCAACCACGGGAGTTGCCATCTAGAGTAAACAACATTGAGCTCCAGCCAGAAAGAGGGGCGATATGGACTCCTTGAAGGACCATAGACCCTTGAGAACACCCAGTGGAAACCAGAGTTCTTTTCTCTAAAGACAACATTAAAATGGCATGATTTTTGGGTGTTCATGGGCACGCCTTTTTTTGGACATTGTAATTTTTGGGGGTTTTGTGCTTGAAGGTTTTCCCATAGGCTGATAGTTCTTCTTTTTTGCCTTTTGCTTGTCATTTGGTGCAGTGATGAGGGGGTGTCTAACTGATTGGTCCTTTGGCTTGTGTTTTCTCGATTAGCGTAAATTTTTTTGTCGCTATTAAGAAAATCATATTTCTAGGTTGCAATTTAGAATATTCAAAATCTAGAAGTTCCTAAGTGATCAGGACCAGCTATCTGATCTAATCTAATATCAACTTTTAAAAGACTCCCTCAACTTTCCTAAGAAAAAATGACTTCTTTTGGCCCCATGACATGTAACGGTTTTGCCCCCCGTTTTTTTGAGAAAAACTGTTTCTAGAATGTTACAGGACTGTTATGGGGCCGTTACGGCTGTTTTGGCCCCATGACATGTAACGGTTTTGACCGTTACCGTCACGTAAAGGCCATTACATAACCGGTTTGGCATGCTTCTAACTTATCCTCTAAATTTCCTACTAGTTGGGTACAAAAGCTATCAAAACTTGGGACTAAAATTTCTGAACTACATGAGTAAAAAACTAGAGATACATTTCTTCAACACGAGTAAATGACTTAGTAACTCTTAAAAATCCTAACAATAGCTACAAATGCAGGGAAAATAAAATACTCTGATAACTACATAAATATGATCAATAAACTAAGTTTCTTGCCACAGTGAGGACCCAACTAAACTCTCATTTTCTTTTTTCCTTCTTTTGTTCTTCTTGATTTGCGTTTTGTTTTGCTAAGCATAGTTAACTACTTCAGAGGGTAGGATTGGGAGTCCTGCTCACATTATATTGTGGTTGTACTACATTGGGGCATCAGGTGGGCCTTCCTACCATATTTGCATTTTGACCCAAAAATCATGCCTCTACTCATGGTGTGCTGTAAAGGCCGTTACGTAAAGGTAACGGTGGCAATCGTTACACGTTATGGGGTCGTAACGGCTGTTATGCAAAAAAATGACCTGTAATTGTCATTAACGGCACGTTACATCCCGTATAAAGGCCATAACAACCCCATAATTGTCTGTTATGGGGAGTATACGTGTTTTCCATACTTTTTAATCAACATTACGGGGCAGATATAGGTTTTTGGGAATTTTTTTTTTTTCAACAAAAAAAAAGAAACCACTATCGTAAAGGTAATGGTGGTGGCCCTTACGGCCACCATTACCGTTACAGAACACCTGGAGTCTACTGCCATTGGGTTGGTGGGCCAAATGTGTATGTCTAATGATGAGCACTGATTATTCATTTTAGTTGGTCATCTTTTCATATGCGTGTCACCTAAGGATTAGATTGGCCTGATTTGCAGGTCACTGAACATACACAGTGGGGCATAATTGAAGAATAGCCCAGACCTGTGTTGGCACAGAATAGGATCTGGATCCCACCTATGAGCAATCATCACATTTTTTAACATGCTCCTTTAAAATAGTGGTCTAATACTTGATAGCTATTATCGTATAGAGGGTGGGACTGTGTGAATCTTAGCATCTTTTTTTGTTTTTTATTTTTATTTATTTTAATCTTTAGGCTGCATTTGGATTTTGGATGCACCGTGACCAATTAACCATGGTTAGTTCAATAGAAAGGAAATGGTGAAATTGTCCTTGTATTTATGATATGAGGAAGTAGCCCTCAAGTTGCAGTTAACTTCCATTTGTATCTGACATGGTGGTAATATAATTGGAATTTGGAGATTGGTTCCTCAATATGAATACCAAGGTAATTGCAATTTTGTCACTTCCACTTCAAGAACTAATTATTTCAGTTCACTTCATTAGTACATACTGTGCCGGTTCTTAATCATATAGCCTCTATTGTTGAGATCTGCTGTTAAATTTTAGTAATGGAAGTTCATTTTTTAATGTTCCATGAATATTACAGCAAGAACATTATTTAGCAGCTGAGTCTATTATTATGCTTGTAATTATTGCTTCCTCATCATTGCAGGTTCTTTTATACAGAGATTGGACGTCTTCAGAACATTCACAATAGCCATAGATCTAGTGGAAACGAACAATTGCAAGTTGATGATTCTACAAGCTTGTTTTTTCTCTCAGGGACAGATTTTCCTGGCCAAGGAAAATACAAAATGAGACCAGGCTGGAAATTGCATCTATATATCACACAAATGCCATGTAACTCTTACCATTTTTTTCTTTAAATTATTATTGTGGTGGTCCTGTTAACTATATGAAGTTTTCAATTGTTTTCACCACTTATGTCAAAGAGATTTTACTATTGCTTCTTATTAAAGTTGCTTATTTGTTGATACTGTTCCATACTTTTTGTTTTCCTGCAATAGGTGGGGACGCATCAATGACTTCACCATTGTCATCATTGAGTGATGAGCCCCAACCAGAAGGGGATTTGCCGTCTACACTCAAAGCCGCAGGTTCTATGGGTGAGTGTCCTTAAAGAATGTAGGCAATTGGAGTTAGTTTTTGACTATAGTAGAGAATTTCATTAGTTATAGGAAGCTTTCATACCCAAGATTGTCGCCATGATGTCATCTTTTCTTTGATTTTACCTGATCCGACTTCTGTGGGTAATCCGACTTGACTGTGATTGCTTACATGTGCTTAGCTTTCTTAGACATTTCAAGCGTCCATATTCATGGAGCCCTTCTGGATTTTGGCACCGCTGCCTACACCTCTTGGGCATCTTTATTGTCATTCTGTTCCTGTTTTCTCCATTGGTGTAGTCCTCTCCTTGTTAGTTCATTGTTTTTTCCTTGTTTGTTCACAATTTAATACTTCTAACTAGTATGTTCTTGGATCCAATTTGATTGTAATGGATATGGAAAGTTGGCATGTTTAAATGTAAGATATAATCTCTTTTCTCTAAATGGTGGTTGGATTTTGTGGATTCTTCAGGAGTTAGTGGAATGGTTCAAAGAAAGCCTGGTCGTGGTGATACAACTTTATCAATGAGCTGCTCTGACAAGATAGCCCGCTGGAACGTTGTGGGGGTTCAAGGTTTTTTCCTCATTGCATCTTCTGAGTTCCATCTGTAAAAAATGATTTCTTAGTACCATTTGTTGGGTTGGGATTGAAAGGCCACTTGGACACTATTAATATGGACAGGTCAACCTTTTTTTGTAGCATTGGATGTGAATGCCAAAAGTGGGATAATTTTGCTGCTGGCTTAAGGTTCTTTCTTTCACTTGCTTTGAAAATTGGAGGTAGAGAGGTGTTTAACCGTAAACCTACAAGGAGTTGAATATCCCTATGTTCGGTGAATTCATGCCCTAGGTGTAATTCGCTAAAACCTACAGCCAATATGGTTCTGTAATTTGCTGACCTCTGTTCCTATTGTCATGTTTGAAAACTGGTTGTGATTTAGCTACCCCCCTTAAACCTACAGCAATTATAGTTCTGTAATTTTCTGACCTTTGTTCCTTTCATCATGTTTGAAAATCGGTTGTGATTTAGCTACCCCCTTATGTGATATGGGGGTGAAATGGTCAAAAGAACACCCTAATCCACCAAATCATGCTTGATTTGTATTCATTTTGGGCTCTATTTGGTTGAGTTTCAGCAGGTCAAGCTGACAAACAACGTTCTTATTGCTTATCAGAGAATGGTTTGATACACCATTGAATACATGTTAAAAAAAGAAGAAGAAGATTCTGGTGGTTTACAATTTTTTATTTTTTATTTTTAAATAAAAAATTCTGAGGGCCTATTTGGATGGTGAGGAAAGAAACAGAAAGAAAAGAAATATATTTTTCCCATGATGGGACATTTTCTCATGTTTGGATAGTAATGGAAACATTGGATAGGAAAATGGAATCATTAATCAAATGTCAAAGTCAGATTTTCACATGTGAAATAGGAGGTGACTTTTGTGAGAGCTTTATTTGGATTTCCACATTATCCAAACAAGACCTAAAAATGAAATCCATGCTGATGGGGACATCACATGCGCACGCACATGCATGCCGCCCCCCCTTCGCACGTAGGCGAGAGGAGGGCCCCACCGTCGATCTGGATCGATGACGACATCTAAGGAGGGCTTCTTAGTTAGAAGACGGAGTTTTGGTTCATTGGAGTGGGCCCGATAATCAAGTAAAGCCCGTCATGGAATCTCATGATTGGGGCCCACTAGTTGGATTGATTTCATATTTTAGGTTTTGCTTATTAATGTTATTTAGAACATCATGGACGCTTTAGATTTATTTGATTAGTTTTTATTTTGGTTTACTTCATCACCAAGTAATAGGTTGCGCACTTGGCGCGAGTTTTGGGGTATAAGTTTTTCTTGTAAATAAGCACCCCTTGTAACTTTTTTCATTCATTGAAGGTTAATAAAAATTCTGCGTTTTCCTACTCTCTGTGTTGTGAAGCCTAATTGGGTGCGACGCTCTCCCTTCATCGAATGGCTAACTACCGTGGTGCGAAGCTACATCTATCCCGATTCGCCCCCATCTATTGCTATCTCTATTACCTATCTTCCACCATCTCTTCTTCCCATCTCACCCCATCATCTACACTTCGAATCAGTCATCTATTGCAGCAATTCTTCTCCATATAACAGATTTTCAGAATCTGGCCCTGTAGGAGGGCTGAAACTTCAGCGGAGCACCGTGTTCAAACCGATCATCCGTTTGGCATGAAATTTGGAGGGAAGGTGGCCCATCCTTGGCCGACCAGGCCCTAGCTGGCCAATCCCAGATTCGTGGGTCCTACACATGTGCGGGCCACCATCCACGCACGTGCGTCAGACCGATTTGCTGTCCACTCGTGCAGGCCGATCACAGGTGTTCTCTCTCATCTCCTTCATTCCTCTCTCACCTAATTTCCCTAACTCTAACTCTAAATTGTCCTAAATCCCAATATCTATGCCTTTTTTTTAACCTTAGGTTTTTCCGAGTTGAAATTAGTGAATCCCTTGGATTAGGGACTGATTACTATGCATGTGTGGATGATTATTTCTTATCTTTGAGTATCGTTTAGTTCATAATTTTTATTGATCCAGTCCTAACATGTGTAGGCCTAGACCCGTATAGATTCCCCTTAATTGAACGTTTGGACTTTCATGTGGGGTATGGAATTTGTGTAATTGTTTCTGAACTAACGTGATCTTAAGCCTGAAATCTTGCATATCATATTTGAATTTCATGTCCTGCATCACATGCTCATGAAAAATCTTGGGAAATCATCATTAAATAACGATTATAGTTTGCTTTTCTTTTCCCACCATTGGAACATGCCCTTGGTGCTAACCTATAGGCCATGTTTGTGTTTCCTTTATGAAAAAAAAAAGAAGCAAATGATACCAGAATTTAACACAGTCATTCACACTGGATTGATGTAGAATTTTTTTTTTTTTTTTCCAAGGAATACTTCAAATCTATGCAAGCTGACTGCCACATATTGAGCAGTATATTGGAAGTTACTGTTTTTCAATCTTGTTGATTTCTCTGTTATGTCTCCATAGTAAAAATACTTTAAAAGGTACTGTTTTTCCGTCTTATGTCTAACCCATTGTAAAAATACTTCAAAAGGTAATTTATATCTTTGAGTAAGCAATGGGGGTGTGGTTTGTTTGTTATGAGTGTCAAACCTGAAATGAGTATGGAGTGGTGGATTTGGTGAACACTGAACATAGGATTTCATTGATTGAGCACTATCCTTCAATCTTTCAATCAATTTAGAAATAAAATATTTTGTAAATGATAAAGTACATGTGTGTGTGTGTGTTTTGTGGCGTGCGTGCACGTACGTCTCTACTAACATCAGTATTGAATCTGTCAGCATCATCTGTGTTGGAAATTTTTTACATGCCCTTTTAATCCATTTCCATCTTTGAAGAGCTTTATTTTACTTTCGTGTAGGTCATGGTACGTGGATGTCTTCATTCAAATGAATAATGGTTCATGAATGTCTATTCTTCCTGGTTTTTACTTGAACAAGAGATGTGTTCTTTCTCTTTGTTACAGGAGCTTTGCTTTCTTACTTTGTAGAACCGGTGTACCTGTCTTCCATAACTATCGGGCAGTCTCCTAGCAATACTTCTCAACAACTTCTCTTTGATAATCATTTGAAAAGGGTCCTGTGTGATCATATCCTTCCATTATCTAACAAACTGTCTCGGCCTTTCCTAGTGAACGAGGTGCGAAACGTGTATGCTCAAGTTAGTGTGGACTATGGAGAGTGGGTAAAGTGAACCTTCATTCTGAAATTGTTATTATAACATTGGCAGCCTCAGTTTTGGGAGGCTCCCGTACCACCAAAGGAGTTTCAGCAATCCCAAACAGATATTCCAACCTTAACATGCGGGTAATTTATATATTGTTCATTTGAATCTGCCCTTGACATGTCAAGTTATGATATTTTGATTGGATAATTTAAAAGAGTCCCCATGCATCAGGACCTTAGTGTCCCACAGTTCATTTAAGTGGTGCTCATGGTTTGGTGATCCAAACTGTTGACTTGATGGGCCCCATCATAGATGAGGAATGCTGCATATCACCCAAGTTAAAAGATCCTAACCCATCGATAGCTGGCCTACTGATAATAGCTCTGAAAAGATTGTGGTCCACAAAAAAATGGTCAAAGATCGATTGGCTCAGATCTTCCAACCTGATTTCTGGGGCACCCTCCTTACACGGTTGGGTCCATCATACATGTTTGGATCTCTGAACCTTGGTCTCCACTTGTCCTGACTGAGCACATGGTGTCACTATACAAGTCCTGATGCTTCAGGACCTTATAATTCCTCTTTTGAGAATTCCATCTCACCCTTTTTTCCTGTTTGTAGTAAGTAGTAACATTTGTTCAGGAAAACAGTGAAATTATTGGAATCTTCAATTCTCAGGTATTCCATCTGCTGGAACAAGTCTGGTTTGCATGAGGTCATTCTTGGAACAACTGGCAGAAAGCAAGGTACCTCAGCAAAAGGGGCACGATACCCATCTACGGAATCGTCTTTATGCAAGTATGATGACATGGCTTCCATTTGAAAATTTTCTGCTGTGCTGAATAAATTTAAACTTTTCCTGATGAAATTTGTAACCCAAGTGTGAACTTACTGTTGTTTTTTCAATTGATCCGTTCAAGAACTACAAGTCTATGACAAGTACTTCTCGTTGCATGGATGTACAGTATCCTTTAACAAGGAGCATTTTCATCTCTGTTAGTCTTACTTGTTTCTATTTTTCCTAATGCTAGGAGGCGACTGTTGGAGCTTTTCATTTCATTAAGATGTGAAGGCTCTACTGGATCCCTAGTGGAGGAGACTTCTTATCATGAGTTGAAGGTAATATTTGTTTTTGAGTGAATCTGTTTGCTGACCTTAACCTGAACTCAGTTGTTAACCCAAATCTGACCTACATGGATTTGAAACTGACCTTATCAATCCAACCTTGAGCATATCCATATTTCCCAGCCCAATCCTCATCTGACCCAACCCAAATATTTCTGGATAGAGCTGTACACGAGTCGAACCAAGTCAAGCTTGGCACAGCTTGACTCTGCTTGGCCACTAGCTGATCCTAGCTCGAACTCGGCTTGGCTCGGTCCCTGAGCCTGACTGGCCAGCTCGGTTCGGTTCGGTTCGGTCAGCAGCTCGGGCTAGTTCGAGCCTGTGCGGCATTTTCTCAAACACAGTTTGCAAAACAGCAGCAGCAGTTCATCAAACGCTCAGTAGGCAGCGTCAAATTCAAGATACAAGGTTAGTTTTATCATGTAATATGTAATGTTTGTTTTTTTGGTAGTGATTTGTCTCATATCCATACCTTCCTCACCACCGGCCGATCCCATGGAGAATATATCCACCGAAACAACACTTCGTTGAGTCATTTCATCAAACACTTGGTGAGCGACATCAATATCAAAATAACCGAGTCACCGAACTAGTTCGATCCGAGTTTGATTCGAGTTGAGGTTCGATCCGAGTCGATTCGAGCTTGGCCAAGCTCAAACTTGGCTCGAAATTTTTTTGAGCTCCCAAAATCAGCTCGACTCGGCTCGAACTCAGTTTCGAACCAAGTCAAATCGAGCCTTTTCGAGTCGTGTCGAGCGAGTTAACCGAGCTAACTCGGTTCATGTACAGCTCTATTTCTGGAGTAATGGAACTAGATCACTGATATGAGATCCATACCTAAGATGAACGAATCAACCTGAACACCTGACCTGAATTTAAATCGGGCTAAAAAAAAATAAAATAAAACCAACCCGAACCAGACCCACCTACTGACCGAATGGAACCCTAAAACAGATTGGGGTAGCCAGGTTCTGGTTGATCCCAGAGGAGAAATCAATAGAGAAAGTAGGAAAGGAACACACACATATAATGCTCACCTGCACACTAGTTCTCATGAGAACTAGTGAGAACTTTTTTGAGAACTCATCTCACATGATATGAGCACAAAATCTAAACCGCATGTGATGTGGCACCCCATGAAACCCCCAAGGCCCAAATTTCACACTGATCCAAAACTCTGTGGGCCATAGCGCTGATGTCAGTTTACCTTCCACTTATGTCACTCCTGCTTTTCCTTGCATTCCCATAATTTACCTTCAATGCAAACAGGCCCTAAAGTTTAGCTTGAATGATGTGAGCTCTCAACTGGCATTGACTCAGAACATAGAATTAAATTCGAACTTTATGAGCTCCCAAGTCATGCTGACTCAGAACTTGGTGTGAGTACTAGGATATAGTGTGCAAGTTTTAACAGGTTATTCTGTTGTCTACCTTTTTATATCTTCCAATTGTCATTTAGGTTTTAAATAAATGGGAACTACCCATTTAACACAATTCATCATGATTCCTTGGTAAAACAAATCACAACCAAAGTGATTATAATTCTACTATGTTTGGATTGCAAGGAATACAAGGCATGGGTATGGAAATTGTAATTATGTCTTTTAGACCAGAGAATCCTTACTATGGATGAGCCTTAAGTGAGTAGTTTGTGGAATCCATCTCTGCCCAAAGATCCACTGCTGTCTTATCAAGGGAATCCTGGTAATGGGATTCCAAGACGTTTCTAACATGGTGGAAAAGGATTTTGTAATCATTCCAGAATGAATTTGTTTTACCATGGAATTCTTTTATCCAAACTGTTTGAAAGTAAAAGATGAGAGCTTTGCTAAGTGCAACTGTATGCAATAAAGCTAGTGTACACGCCACATGTGTCAGCCTATGTGCAAGATCTAATCAATCCATCAAGTTGGTCCAATCTTGTCCATGTTTTCTAGAAAATAAAATCTGATCCAATCAGCACATGGGTCCCAATATTGGAAACTGGGGATGGGTTAGAAAACTTCAGCCAAGTTTTCCAGTACTTTTTTTTTTTTTTTTGCAAACTTTGGCCCACCTGACCAGTGGATCAACCTGATTCTTGGGCTAGGGCATCAATGTAGTGGGTGCCATTCTGATGAATGGATCAGATCTTGGACCTATCATGCCATGTTGGCATATGTGGCGTGTACATGGTCTTTATTGCACGTGCATGTAACAAAGCTCAAAAGATGAACTGCCTTTGCTTTGAACTTTTGAGGGGTGAAAAGCTATGTACCTTTATTCTACAGTCAGGTATCTCTAGTGACAATTGATATAATGATATTCTATTTTAATCGCAATGGTGTGAAATGAATCCAATCCTCTTGCAGGCCATGGTTCAAGATTATACTTCTGCACTGAGGGTGCTGAAAGATAGCCCGGCTTTCAGAGATTGGCCTCCAAAACCTTTGGCCCTTGAGTCATTTTCTATTTCCAGATAGTGCGGTAAGTTTGTTTTGGATGCACTGTTAAATTGAATTGCAATAAGTTAGACTTAAATGACAGAATTGCAGTTACCTTCCTCAATATTGACACGGGAGCAGACAACAAACCACAATTATGTTGATTTCAAGTTGGGACATTAAAGCAATGTAACTAGAGTTTTGAGTGTGGCTCTAAAACTTAGGGCCCGTTTGGATGCTACCAAATAAGTTACTTTTAAACTTATGTTAAGTTACTTTTTCAACTTAAGTTTGGTGAGCATCATTGTAAAAGTAACCATTTAGTTAAAAGCTACTTATCTTAGTAAGTTATTTTTGTTTTAGACTTTGCAACTTATGACTTTTCTACTTTCCTCTCTCAGAGTCCATGTCTATGTGGAGGCTCTCTCTCATGGTCCATATCAAAGGAGGCCCCACATCTAATGTAGACGGTCCACATAAAAGGTGAGCCCCACATGATGAATGACCCCATATTAGTGTGGGCTCACATATGGATGGTCCGCATCAAAGGTCGGCCCATAATAGTAAAAAGCTAACATCTAAACCGGGCTGATATGATGGATGACACACTTCAAAGGTGGGGCCTACATGATGGACTATTCACATCAAAGGTGGGCTCCACATGATGGGCAATGGACATTGAAGCTGGGCCCCACATGATGGATGGCCCATATCGAGGTGGCCCCACATGATGGACGGTACACATCAAAGGTTGGCCCCTAATGATGAATGACCCACATCGGGCACACGTGATGGATAGTCCACATCAAAGTTGGGCTCCACATGATGGGAAATTAATAATGGTGGGCCTCACATTCTATTGGCTATGATGCAAAAATTTCACTGATTAGATGATCTACTCCATATTCAATTTGTCTTTTTTATTTTTATTTTTATTATGATTTTTTTATGGCGATGCATTTTTCAGGCCATGGATGAGGTGGCTACAATTGCCTAAAAAGATAGGTACTTTAGAATGATAAGCATTCCATGTTGGTCCTAAGAAATTGATGGACCGAATTTGTTAGTGCACTTATTTTTGTGTGAATGATATGGACTGCCCATATTAAAGGCTATTGATCAAATGGTTATATTTAGCATATTAATGGCATGTTTGCATGGTAACTCAAGAAGTGTGTGGTGGACCTAGTGAACAGTATGGATTGGACTAAGTGTCCCAATGCAACTAGGAGTAATATAACTTTTTGTGCTCTATGAGCACCAGAGCATTTCTCAAATATTAATCAAAAGAAATTTTTTCTAGTGTAACGCTCCAGATTTTTACTAACTTGGGAATTTGATATCCTTAGGCGTTACCTTTAATTTCTCGATTTGAGTACATGCTCATGTGTGTTTTCGTACATGTTTGGGACCAAAAGGAGTGATTTTGGGTCCACCAAGTTTGGCCGATCGAGTGGAAGTTGTGAATTTTGGAAAACCTTAGGACCTAACTCTTGGGTTTGCTTAACTTCGAACATAGCAATGTGCGTGTTAGGCTTGGTTAACGTAATCAAGTTCGTATAAACTTCGGTTTGTCTAGGTCCATGTTAGGATCACCTAGGTGGGTGGTCTGGAAATCCAAATAGCTCAAATATGAAGGGTTTTGGAAGATAGAGTCGGGGTCAACTCCGATCGACCCTGAGTGCCAAATGAGTCATCCAAGTTTTGGACAGGGGGACCCAGTCGACCCCGGGCTGCTGAATAGGGGGACTTGGTCGACCTCGTCAGGACCTGGTTGACATAAACCGTTGGACAACAATGGTCAATTGTGGGCAATAGTAGACAACTTCAGTGCATTGACTTCAAAAATTGGTATCTCCTTCAATACAACTCCGCTTGAGGTGATTCAAAAGTCAGATTGAAGATTGATGAATTTAGTTTCATAGAAAGATAAATAAAAAATAAAACTGAAATTAGAATGAGGTTGATTTTAAGGCATTTTGGAAACTGTATAGAAAATTGTAGGTTTCAGACATCTGACACTTATGAAATTTTTGTAATTTTTATGGAACTCGAGATGGAATGAAATTTGGTGGGCTTAAATTAGACTTGATGATGAATTACCTGTTTAGGACACTAACTCAGGTTAATATCCTGCACATATCTATATAATCTCGATCTTGATCGACGATCAATCACCCCCAAACAAAAATAGCATCATATCCGTTGATCGTCGCATTCGAATATCAGAGCGATCGTATTCATGCATAGATCGTCACTAGGTTTACCTATCCCATGGCATAGATCGGCCTATACACCTTCTGGTGTGCCCCAATAGTGGGGAACGATCTTCCATATGGTTAATATACCTAATACCTGGCCATTAGGGCCATTTGCACAACTTCTGTCACTATAAAATGGGCCCTAATGGGCAACCCTTTGCCTCATACGAATTGTGCCCTAAGAGAAGAGAGAGAAGAGAGGAGAAAGAGTGTAGGTGAGGGTTGTGCACCCTTTACCCTTCTCCCCTTCAACCAAAGCCCTAGCCATTCCTGAATCCTTCAACAGATTCCTTGCGTTAGCAATCAGATGTAAGAGTTAGATCTCACTTCATAATCTAAGTCTTCATAAGTTCAATTTTATGAATCTCACAATAATCTTAATGTTTCTATAGGAATCGATAATTTTTCCTTAAACCGTAACATTAGAAGTGCTTTGAGTTGGGTGAAATCCTCTTAAGGTGCATACTATTTTCTTAGGTTTTTCTTTTATCAACCCTTGAGGGTGATAGATCATGACTTTTGGTTAAGTAAGAATACATATGATAATTATGCCCAATTTACTTTGTGTTAGTAACCCTAATATTGTTAATGTTAGTAGTAAACATGTATGATGAAATGCTTGCTCATTTTGATGTTTCCCTTTGTTAGAACCTTGTTATAATTAACGGAGAGAATTGTTGACGCCAAATGGTGTTTAGTGATGTACATTGGTTTGGCATGTTTCATGCACTTGTGTTGTTGATACATTCGTTGATATTAATTGCCATATTATTGTTGATATGTATTTGATAAATTAAACTGTTGTGATATGAGATTAAGCCTTACTAGTCGTTGGATAAAAATGGTGGTCG